>JAEIGR010000091.1:215000-490295 GCA_018904305.1 Scaptomyza montana | reverse complement strand
AATAAAAAAAAATTATTTCTAATTATCATAGTATTAATTTTAGATTATAAAAACCATTAAAATGAAACAATAAAAATCAAAAAATTTAAAAAATATTTTTTTCCTTCCCGTAAAGTTGATTTTTCCACAAATTTCAACTTTGCATACCCATAAATAGACACCCAAAAATCGTAGAATTCATTTCAAATGCTCATTTTATAGGTTGATTAATTATCTATCATTATTATCTTTTTAAGTTGATCGATTATCTCATTTGGTTCAAAAGTTATGATTTTTGATATGAAAAAACTCAAATGGCCCCACTGTGCGACGGTCAACGCACAAGTTAAGTTAAGGATATGAGAAAAGAACAGCAGTGATCATAGCCGATATAAGAAAAGTAGTGAAGTTTAAAGACGCGAGTTAATTTGAATTATAATTGTAAATCTAAGTTGAAATTTCCCTCTCCTTCGAGTTTCTTTACTTTGGCGGTTCTAGCAGCGCGCGCGGCGTTTACAGACACATACACACAGAAACAACACGAAACGGGACTTTCCATTTCTTGCGCCGGCTTGCGACTTGCATGGATTCGGCGAGAATATACCCTGGGTAATATTGTGCAGCGGGTCGCCTTGT
This sequence comes from Scaptomyza montana, assembly GCA_018904305.1. Taxonomy (NCBI): domain Eukaryota; kingdom Metazoa; phylum Arthropoda; class Insecta; order Diptera; family Drosophilidae; genus Scaptomyza; species Scaptomyza montana. Next base: position 489,680 of record JAEIGR010000091.1, on the reverse strand, counting down.
AACACCCTAATCACCCAGGCGCCCCACTTGCGCGAGACGTTATCTCCGGCGAATTCACCCCCTCACCACCATTTCACGAAGCGTCGCTGGCTAAATATAAATTTTCTTGTGACGTGGTACTGTACCTCGGCAAAATAACTAACATACAAACTCAAATTTGATAAATCAACCTTTTCCGCACATCCTCGTAGCTAGAACTTCCAAATTTGGTGCGAAAATAGCAGCAAGCATCTCCCAAAAAACTGCATTAAACATTTCCAATATCTTCAATAGTTTTTTTTAACTTAGAGCAACCAAGATATGTGATTACAGCCCCCAAAAAATTTAATCAAAACTTTGCCACGCCCACCCATACCACCCCAGTTCCCATTCCCAATCAATTAACAAACTTTGAGCTAGAGTCACCAAATTTGGAAGGAAGATAAGTAATGGCATCTCCATCTGCATCAGACAACCTTTGAGACAGCGAACACCCCTAACGCATCCGTATAACATTGCAATCAGGCCTTTTTTTACTCGTTACCAGTGCTGCCAGTTTAGCAATTTAGTTGCTAGATCTGGCAACTTTTCAAAATATTTGCCACTTTTTTTAAAAATGCTATTAGCCACAAATCTAGCAATTTCTCATTATTTTTATCAATTTTAGCAACTTTATTATAAAACTACCAATTTTAAGATTTTTGTTTAGGGCTTATGCATTTTGTATACCTTTTTGTCATCGACTGCACAAATTACGATTAGGTGTGGTTCACAAATATATCGGAACTTGTATTTAACTCAGTGGATCGATTATATGAACAACTTGATAGTGCCCATTTACACGCTGAAGTTTTTTCATGAATTTTCTCCTGAATCTTTTGTTTGAGGAAGCGGTTGAATTTTGACAAAGAAATAAAAAATAAATAAAACCATACTAATTGTTAAGTCGTGAATTTTTCTCTATTTTTCTTTGGCCTTATTCCGATAGAATGTAAACACAGAGTTGCACAGTGTTTAATGTGAAAAATAAAGTTATTGATACGAAATATCGCACAAGCAAATATAAGCGCAAATAGAGTATATATATTGTTTTATAAATTATTAATAGAAATGTTTTGGACGAAAGATTTAAATGAAGTGGAGTTAACTGTGTATGTTTATCGACCATAAATTTAAAGCAGAGTTGCATTTTCAAAGGAAAATTTCACTGAAAAACTTCAGCGTGTAAATTCGACCTGAATTCCGAAGAAGTTTTAAAACAGAATGAAAAACAAGTGGAAACGTTGCAATCGGACGCAACCGACTGCGGCATACTCGATACCAGTATTAAAACCGGTAAAAAGAGGCCTGTTTGCAGAGGGGTACGAATGCGGCAGGGGTGTACGCTGCCTTAAAAATTTTCCGATGCAGATGAGGATGCCACAAGCTACTATCTTCCTTACAAATTTGGTGATTCTAGCTCAAAGTTTGTAAAAGGTGTGGAAAGGGTGGGCTGGGGGCGGTATGGGTAGTTGTTGCATCACATTTTTTGATGCAGATCTTTGTGAAATGTCAATTGCTATCTTCAAACCAAATTTGGTGAATCTAGCTCGAAGTTTGTTAAAAGAGGGAAAGGGGGGCTGGGGATGGTATGGGTGGGCGTGGCATCCCAATTTTTGATGCAGATCTTTGTGAAATGTCAATTGCTATCTTCATACCAAATTTGGTGACTCTACCTCGAAGTTTGTAAAAAGTGGGGAAAGGGGGGCTGGGGGCGGTATGGGTGGGCGTGGCATCCCAATTTTTGATGCAGATCTTTGTGAAATGTCAATTGCTATCTTCATACCAAATTTGGTGACTCTAGCTCAAAGTTTGTAAATGGTGGGGAAAGGGGGGCGGAATGGGTGGGCTTGGCTCCAAAACTTTGATGCAGATTTTTGAGGGTCGTTGCCAGCTATCTTCCCACCAAATTTGGTGGCTCTAGCTCCACTACTCTGGAAGATACACGCATTCCTGTTTTTGACGAAGCGTTGGGGTGGATGGGGGCGGCTAGGGCAGTATTGGTGGGCGTGGCATCCAAACTTTTGATGCAGTTTTTGGGGGGTCATCATCACCTATCTTGGCACCAAATTTGGTGGCTATAGCTAAAAAACTGTGGGAGATATAGGCTTTTATGACTTTTAAATGCGGGGGGGTTGGGGGCGGAATGGGGAACATGGCTCCAAAATTTTTGATGCAGTTTTTTAGGGGTTGCTAGTAGCTATCTTCTTACCAAATTTGGTAATTCTAGCTGTAGGGATGTGCGAATTATGTGGATTTATCGGTTTTGGGGGTTATCGAATTTATCGATTTGCCACCCCAGTTATCGTAACGAACCCTCATCTTGACACTTTAATTTACTATCCCAAATAAAGAGAATTGAGAAAGTTTCCAAGTCTCTAGCTTGAAGGGGTGTGGAAAAAAGTTGCAATTATACAGACGGACGGACGGACGGACGGACGGACCACCATGACGGACATTGCAATGCAATAACATCAATACTACTACTACTTCGGTATCGAGTATAAAAACTTCATGAAAAAACTTCAGCGTGTAAATGGGGTCATAGTGTTTGATAACTCTTTTAATGTGCTCGGTGATTGAAGCAAGATGCCTAAAATTTACAAACAAAATTTTCGAGATGCCTGGCTGGAAGAGAATGAGTTTAAGCAATGGATTCGAAAGGATTGCACTGATCCAACGCGAGCTTACTGTGCGAAAATTTCAACAGGTATGGACTACAAAGACATGGAAAATGTTGCCACATTTATGTAGTACCGTATGAGTCCTTGACACAAATTACTGGAAATAAAAAGTACGCCGACGAATGCGAAGATGACGAGCTGGATGATATTTTAAGTATTCTGTAGCTAAATGTTAATTTAATTGTTAATGTTCCTTTTAAATTAAATTTTGTTTTCAATTTTTATTTCATTGTTCCTTAAAATACATATGTTATTTGTTGAAATTTAACATTTTAATGGCTTAGCAATTTTTTTTTTGGCAATTTTTACAAAATTTTTAGCAATTTTTAGAAATTTATTTTCCCAAATCTAGCAAATTTTTGTCTGGGAGATTCTGGCAGCACTGCTCGTTACCGAAGGTAAAGAGTATATTAGTTTTGTGCAATGTCCGTCATGGTGTCTGTCCGTTTGTCCGTCTGACCATCCTTCCGTCTGTATGAACGCAACTATTTTCCACACCTTTCAGGCTAGAGACTTGAAACTTTCCAATGCTCTTTATCTTAGAAATAGTTAATTAATGTGTCAAGATTGGGGTTCTACGGCAGCTGGGGGGCTGGCAAATCGATAAATTCGATAACTCGAAACCGATAAATCCACATATTTCGCACATCCATACAGCTAGAACTTCCAAATTTGGTAAGAAGATAGCTACGAGCTAAACCCAAAAAACTGGCTTAAACCACCAAATTCGGTGCCAAAATAGGTAATGATGACCCCCCAAAAACTTCATCAAAAATTTGGATGCCACGCCCACCAATACTGCCCTAGCCGCCACCATCCGCCCCAACGCTTCGTTGAAAAATACGTTTACCTTTCAGAGCTGTTGAGCTAGAGTCACCAAATTTGGTATGAAGATAACTGGTAATGACTGCATCAAAGTTTAGGAGCCACGCCCACCCATACCGCCCCTCTTTCCACACCTTTTACAAACTTTGAGCCAGAGTCACCAAATTTGGTAGGAAGATAGCAATTGACATTCCACAAAGATCTGCATCAAAACTTTGGATGCCTCGCCCACCCATACCGCCCCCATTCCCCATTCACACACCTTTTACAAACTTTGAGCTAGAGTCACCCGATGTGGAAGGAAGATAGCTGGTGGCATCCCCAACTGCATCGGAGAATCTTTAAGGCAGCGTGCACCCCTGCCGCATCCGTACCCCTTTGCAATCAGGCTTCTTTTTGCCGGTTATAATACAAGTTTCGAGTATACCGCAGTCAGTTGCGTCCGAATGGAACGTTTCCACTTGTTATACTTTGATACTGAAGGTAGAGAGAATGTTGGTTTAGTGCAATGTCCATCATGGTGTCTGCTTATTAGTCCGTCTGTATCAAAGCAACTTTTTTTTCGACTGCCGTAAAGAATATGTTGCTACGCCTTCTAGGGTTAACAAATAGCTACTGGCGTCCTCCAATAAACTGCATTGATATAATGCCATAATGCCCCCAGCCCCCTTTCATTTTAATATCGGAAACGCCTATATCTTCCCCCTTTTTGAGCTAGATTACCAAACTTGGTGCCAAGATAGGTGATGACATAAAAAACCGCATAAAAAAAATAAAAGGCCCTGTCCACTATTTCCGCCACCATCCGTCCGGCCACTTTTCAAAATCGGAATTCTGTATCATTGACACTTTTATAGCAAAAGTTACCAAATCTGGTGGCAATATTGCTAGGGACATTCCCCAAAAATCTGTATCCAAAATTTGGATGCCGCACCCGCCCTTGACGCCCGTCTTTAAAAACCGGTCATCTCCACATCTTCCAATGCACTGTGAGCAAAAAGTCAATAATTTTGGCATACATAAAATTTGTGGTTTTGTATTCTAAAAATGAAATAGTTTTTTATACCTTAGAGAGTTTATAATGGATTTTTATAAATTTTTGCGGGCTGTCCACACTTTTGAGAAACGATGAATCTCGATAAATGTAATCAAAATTTTCTTGTAAAAAAGCACGTTACTTTTATTGCTGCGAGTCGAAAGCCTTGCAGCTAGCGCTCTTTAAACTAAGTAGTAGGTTAAGAATTCATTGTTGGCCTTCTCTTTTATAATAACAATAGTTTTCTTATTATAAAAAAATATTAATATTTACAGTTAAGGTATGTAAAATAAGTAGCTAACACAGATTTTTTTAGTAAATGTGATTATTGTCTGGTATATATATTAATGTGTTGTCGCTGTGTTTTGAGACACAAGCTTAGAAATTTTTTTTAGGCATCTTGAAAATGTAATAAAGAAACGTATTACAAATCAATGTCCTCAACTTTTTTCCTGTTTTTGCCCTTATTGCCGAAAACAGTACGTGTTGTAGATGCATACGACCTTGTAATTCAATGTTTCTCGACGTTTGAAAATAATACATTTTGTAGATGCATACAAGTTTTGCAATTCAATGTTTCTCGACGTTTGAAGGAACAACAGCCGCCAAGACGCAGCCGTAGCCGTTTAGATACTATGACTGATGTGTTTAACAGAGCATTAGACTCATTTGATCCTTTGCTGTCTTATGTAAATTTAAATGGACGAAGAAAATTGGCGAAGACAAGAAGTCTACCCAAAGAAGACAAAGCTCTTTTAGAAATACCGTTCGTTGAAACATGATTTTATGAAAAAGATTAAATCGAGATCTTCGGACTGGATACCATTGGTTTTGAAGAAATACCATATAAATGTACTAAATTTATGAATTTAAATTAAAACAAAATGTTTTTAAGCTGAGAAAATTAAATAATAAATGTTCATAAAAAAAAATTTTAATATAAGATAAGAAAATTTTTACGTGTGAAATGCTTTTTCATTAATTTATTTATTATCATTGGAGAGGAGAGGCGTTAGGCGAGTTCCAATTAAACAAAAACAAACAACTGAAAATCTGCGTAACTTAAATATTACACATGAAAAATTTCAAGTCGCTATCTTTGAGAGCTGCAATGTAGTGGAGAAGGAGACTGCCAAATGCATTAGGCAGACTCATGAAGGTTTCAAGTCTATGCATGTTGCCTTCAACAATCTGCATACGGCATTTACAGAGCTTGAAAACAATTTTAAAAACGGCAAGACGATCACTGAATCTCCGAAGCGTAAGAAGACATCGGGTCCCTACCCGCCTTGTGTTCCACCTGTCTTGCCCAGTAAGCCACTTCTGGTGTCTAGCATTAATCACATAGCTCCTGTTGTTAGCCCATTAATGATATTTAACTCGCCGGCAAGAAATCCCACTAATAGCCTAACCACCGTTACTTCTATAAATGAGCCTTCTGGTTCGACAGTTTGTGTGCCTAGTAATCCTACTGTAGTTACAGTCGGGGCTCCCAAGCCTCTTGTTGTTGTGCCATTTAATAAATTTATATTTGTGTCCAGGCTGGCATCCGATACTTCATCGGATGATGTTTCAGCTTATGTTAAAAGTAAAATTGATTCAACCCTTATTATTGTTGAGAAGTTTAAATTTAAACACGCCCGAAGTATATCTTCTTTCAAGTTGAGCGTGCCGCCTGAACTTTTTTCGACAATTTGTTCGAAAGGTTCTGGCCGCAGCAGCTTGTTGTAAAGGAGTATGAGAATAGGCGAATTAATAATAATAAGGGTATTAGGATAAGTAGTGAACCGCCTGTTAGCCACCCTGTTGCCTCCACCTCGGTGGCAAAAAACTAACAAAACTATTTAGTTTGGCCTATCAAAATGTTGGAGGCTTTAACACTAAACTTGCTAAATTATATGTTAACAGCTTATCATTTGATTCACATATAGTTGCACTCACGGAAACCTGGTTAAAACCCGATATTTCTGATTATTCCGTTTTTCCTTCAAAATTTAACTTGTACAGATGCGATCGTGCCTCCCGCAAGGGAAGTGGTGTTCTCATTGCTGTTGACTCTTGTTTTTCCTCTGAACAGATTCTTTCTCATGATCTTCCGGACATAGAGTTTTTATGTGTTAAAATATTACTAAACGGCCGTTCACTTTATGTTACTTGTTCTTATATTCCTCCTCATTCTGAAACTAACATTTACTCATCCCATCTAAGTGCTCTGCAACTTGTTTCGTCATTGTTGACAGATGTGGATCAGCTTATAGTGGTTGTTGTTTTTAATGCCAATTCTTGTATGGTCTGCGAATGACACATCTTCGGCGTCATTACCAGCCAATTCTGATGATTTCATCGATGGTCTACTTGAGTCAGGCCTATCGCAAATTAACAGGGTGCATAACTGTAGTGGTAGAATATTGGACTTGATATTTGTTTCAGTAATAATATTTGCAGTAATGCTAGTAGAATACCCTCTCTAGTGCTTCTGGAAGATACCTGTCATCCAACCTTAGAACTATCCATCGAAATTCTTAACCCTAGTTCAGTATCTAATAATACTTTCAAAACCCGTTGCTTTCGTAAAACTAACTTTAATAAATTAAATTATCTTCTTCATCATACTAATTGGTCTCGCCTTTATTCTTGTAGTGATATAGAAACTGCCATTGCCATATTTTATGGGACCCTGAATTCGCTTTTGGATATTTGTGTTCCCCTCACTTGTTCTTCAAGTGATAATAAACCACCATGGTTTACGAGGGAACTATCGAAATTGAAAAACGTGAAGACAAGATCATATAAAAAATTTTAAAAATCGGGATTAGATTTAGATTTATCTTCGTATTTAGTAGCAAAATCTAGTTTTCTTTCTCTTAACACATCTTGTTATAATAATTATCTTAATCTTTGTAGACTAAACTTTTCACGTGACCCTAAACAGTTTTATAAATTTGTTATCTCTAAACGTAAGTCTTCTGGCTGGCCATCCTCAGTATACCTTGATAATACAAAAGCAAGTTCTGATCAGGCAGTAGCCGATCTATTTGCTGAGTATTTTCAATCAGTATACTCAACGAGTTTATATAGTTGCAGTAATTCCTATCCTTTTCAAATTCAAACGTCAAATTGCATATATGTCCAGTAATTACTGAGTCTACGCTCCTGAGTGAATTTAACTCTATCAAACCTAGCTACTTGCCTGGTCCTGATGGAGTGCCAGGCTGTATTCTTAGATACTGCGCGGATTCTCTTTGTAAGCCCTTAAATAAATTATTTAACTTGTCTGTTGACTCAACTGTGTTTCCTGATATATGGTAGGAATCCTTTATAATTCCACTCCATTAAAATTCTTCAAAGTCAAACGTTAAAAATTATAGGAGTGTATCCAAGTTGTCTGCCATTCCAAAAGTCTTTGAAAAAATTATATGTTCTAAGTTGCAACACACATGTAGTTCAATTATATCGCCCTATCAACACGGTTTTGTAAGGCGTAGATCTACTACCACTAACCTTCTTGAATTCACTTCGCTTGTTATCAAAGGGTTTCAGGAAAAAATGCAAACTGACGTTGTTTACACCGATTTTAGTAAGGCATTTGATTCTGTAAGTCATTCTCTGTTGCTTCACAAATTGAACATTATTGGATTTCCAGCAAAACTTTTATTCTGGCTTCCGGAGTACTTGTGTGGCCGATAGGGATGGCAAGATTAATCGAATGAAAGGAAATAATCGATTAATTTTGGGTAATAAACGATTATATTATATGATTTTTTTTGTTTAGATTAAATGATTAATAATCGAGTTATGAGAAAATAATCGTAATGTTTTTTTAATAATTATACTTTTAATTACTTTTGTTTCTTCTGGCAGCGTCGATTCTATTAGACCCCAGATTCAAAAACTTCATTTCAGTGACCCTTTAGCGCTTGCTGGAGTTATGAGGCATTTGCGAACAGAAATGAAAAATATTGAAGACAGTATTGAAAGCAGTAGCGAGACCTCAGTGGGGTCAATAGAAGAATATTTTGACCTCTGGGCTACGCATAAGTCTTTAATTCATAAAAGAAAGAAGAAAAATGATGACATGCCACAAGATGAATTAGCTTTCTTTCTAAATGCTCAAAATCTGGAACTAAAGCGCAATGTCATTGATGCTTGGGACGAAATGAAATCAGTGTATCCAAAGCTTTACTCTCTTGCCAACAACTATTGCCATTTAATAGGAACATCAGTACCCGCGGAGAGACTGTTTTCAAAAGCAGGTGCAACAGACACTCTTAAGAGAAACAGACTAACTACAAAACGTTTGGGAAAACTTTTATTCCTGCAGTCATGGCTAAATCACTGATAAAAAATGTTTGTACTAAACGTAAAAATCACATTTCATTTTTCACATCAAAATAATTAAATTTTTCATTTCAAAATCACATTTCATTTTTGTAAAATATTGATTTTAGTGTACCCTACGAATTAATAAATAAATAAATATATGTAAAACATAAAAAAATATAATGCAAAAACAAAAATAAAATTTAATCGAGAAATTACTCGATTAATTGCTCAAATTGCGATTAATTGCAATTAATTTATGTTTTCTTGCGATTAATCATTTGATAGATTAATCGATTATTTCAAAAACTCTGCCATCCCTAGTGGCCGAACACAAAAAGCTTTTTTTAAATCATCTGTATCTAAACCTATTTTTGTTACCTCTGGGGTTCCCCAATGGAGTCATCTTGGACCTTTGCTATTTAATCTGTTTATTAACGATCTTCCATCTGTTATTACTAACTCCTAAGTATATATGTTTGGTGATGATGTGAAGCTATGTTTCACCTATAATGATGCTTCTCTTTGTAACTTGCTACAGTCGGATTTGGGTGTGTTCAAGCCGGAAAGTAGGCAGCGGCATCTGCAGCTCCCCACCTGAAGCTTGCATAAAAGCTCGCACTCTCTCCGTTCATTACATGCTTTTAATGTTAACATAATGTTATTAGCTTGCTGAGCATGCTCAGTAGGCTTGTAAGTTTTTAGTACTGATTTTAAACCCAATTAAAGAAGTTCTACGCCCACGCGCAAAAACCGAAAGTTTTGTGTTAATTCTTTTTATTCATTTGTGATTTCTCGTCGTGTGTGCGTAATTATTATAAATAATCCACCCCCCGACGTTTTCATGGTCCTTCGAGCCGGATATTGAGGAGAATAATTATCGCTCGCCCCAGCAAGCTACGGTGGATTTTTCATCTACACACACGGACACATCTACAAGCATTTTTTCCAATCATTTTTTTAAACCAGATAAGTTATATAAATTCCTATTTTATATTATTTATATATATGTGCAAGTATTTTATTAAGTCTTAAACGCAGCCCGTTTAAGCTTTCCTAATAAAAATAATTCTTGCTCATTTTCCTTTCGTCCGTTGCCTCTATATACATATGTATGTATATTTTACATACATTTTTATATGCATATAATTCCATTTCTCTTTTTTGGCGCCACTACAATATAACGAAAACTAACAAATGTTTCCATTTTTCTCTATCCGCCACCACTTGTTGTTTTCCATACGTGCAAATAAAATAATAATTGGTTGAAAATCATCCACCAAATAAGTGAATACATACAGACATAAATCAACGGTGACGCTCCGCACACACAAACATACGTACATATGTTGGTCACTGACTCCAAGCCGTTCCGATTCTGCTCATTCCGCAGCATATGCCAGTAACCAACGGTTTGACATACCCTGCTTTTTTCCACCAAGTGGGGTATATACTTTTTTCGAATAAGCTTGCGACATAATTCTAAAAAATACCCTTTCCGCAAGTGGGGCATATCCGACTAAGCATATGCTACCTAAATATTATTGCACTCTTATTTTTGTTTTATAAAAAAAAAAAAAACAAAACAATAACAGGCAAAAAAAAAAAAAAAATTTGCTCTACTTTATAACTTAGAATATACACAAAAAAAAAACCCTTTTTGTTTCATTTATACACTACAAAAAATATAATATATTTAAAATAAAATTCAATATATAAAATGTTTTGAATATTTTTCCGTACGCAACAAAAACCCTTTATACACTTAAAAAAAAAAAAAATTTTTTTTTTTTAAATATCATTATTTATGTACATAAACAATTTGTACACACAAAAAAAAAGCTTTTATACAATAAAAAAAAAAAAAAAAAAAAAAAAATTATTTTAAAAATATAATTATTTATGTACATAAACAATTTGTACACACAAAAAAAACCTTTTATACATAAAAAAAAATTATATTAAAAAAAAAAAAACAAAAAAATTTTTTTTGTTTGCTGGTATTTTTTTTCCTCTTCCATCATATTATTTTATATGTAGAAATAAATTAAATTTTATACACAAAAATTGAATTTCAATTGAATTTTTACTCCGTGAAAATAAATACCCTGTAAAGACATATTCCTTCCAAATATTACATTGTCTTTGACAGTTTTTTTGTTGTCGAAGTAATAGTTTTTTTTGTTGCTTCTCACTGCATAAGTCTCCAGCTCCATAGAGAGCTTATTATGTCAATGGAACAAAAACCGTCTGTTACCATATCCGAACCCAAATCCGAGAGTTTGGCAATTCCGCAAGAAACCGCACGCGTAACCAGACAAACATCCCAAAAAGTTGTAAACGAATCAGACATGGCCCTCAAGGATTTTATCGCTGTGTCGGACAGGCTTAGCCAATTTGAGGCAAGATTTGCAGGCTCGGAAGGCGCATCCCTGTTTACACTTCAAGTGCGTCGGGACCAGATCCGATCCATATGGGAGAAAGTAGAGTTAGCTTTCGAACAAGGGTCCCAAGGCGCCGGTTCCAGCGGTGATCTTGAAATCATGCAAGCGAAGTATGAGCATTGCTATTCCGTTTATGAACGCTGTGTCGCCAAAAAGCAAGCACAGCCCATGGTCCAGTCTATATCCAGGGGTTATAGTCTCCCCCCAATTGACACTGAGATTTTTGACGGAGATTATCTGCGCTGGCCGACCTTCCGTGATCTTTTCACTGCAATTTATATCGATAATCCGCGATTGACCCAAGTCGAGAAACTGTTCCACCTCAACGCTAAAACAAGCGGCGAGGCAAAGGGTATCGTTTCGAAGTCCCCACTGACACATGACGATTTTCATTCTGCGTGGCAGAATCTTTCAGAAAGATTCGAAAATAAGTGGCTGTTGGTGAACAGCCAGCTTAAAATCCTATTTAAACTGCCGTGCTTTAAAAGAGCTCCAGAGTACAATCCAGGGATGTAGACTGCCGAAACTTACACTATCCTTATGGGAACAGTCACTCCACAATAAATCCGATATCCCGACTTGGGTTGAATTCGACAGTTTCCTTAGCGAGCACCATCGCACGGTGGAGGCGATAGAAGACATAAGGCCTAACGCGGGAGTCCAAGCTCAATTCCATCGTAAAGAGGCAGCCCAGAAAAAAATTAACTCTTTCGAAGAAAAGGTCAAAGTGAATGCGCAATCTTCCAAGCAAACTTTGACCTGCAAACTGTGTTCCAAAGAGAACAACCCCATCCGTTCATGTCCAAAGTTTCTGCAAATGGCAGTTAACGATAGGGCCTCCTACATAAGGCAGCTTAAACTTTGTTTAAATTGCTTCGCCAGAGGGCACCAGCTTAAAGACTGCACAAGTAGCTTCAACTGTTACACATGCAAAGGTCGCCACAACACTCTATTGCATCGTGGCGACCCTCCTTCCCAAGTTGTTTCCGGAGCATCCTTAAGCTCGGCTGCTACTCCATGCCTTCCAGCTACAAATATACAGTCCACTTCAAATCAAAGTCCGGCTAATATCCACAATTATTTCACGTCCAACACGCAAGGTGTTTTGCTCGGCACGGCCATAATTAACATATGCCACCTAGGCACGTGTTATAAGGCTCGTGCGTTGATTTTTTCTGGCTCCGAAGCAACATTCATTTCAGAGCGAATGTTTAGAATCATCAAGCTTCCTTATAAACGTGTGACAGCCCAAGTTGCCGGACTAAATCAAGCAGTGGCAGCCAATCCTGAGAAGTTATGTCACTTCAATATAGGATCCCCTACAAGGCCGCGAGTTCGCATTGAAGCGTCGGCGTTTGTACTTCCAAGTGTGGCAGGGACTCTACCATCACATCCGATTCCCGAGAGTTCCTTGAGAGACCTGCCCAATATTCCACTGGCTGACCCTTCTTTCTATAGGAGTTCGCAGATAGATGTGCTGTTAGGCGCAGATATCCTTCCATCCATTCTTCTTGGCGGCTCCATTTCAAACATCTGTGGCGCGTTATTGGGTCAAGAAACCATTTTCGGTTATATCCTTACCGGCCCTATAACTACATGCGCTGCATCCTCTAACTCGGCATTTTCCACTCGTGTCACGGTCAAGGCTGACCAATGGTTGGAAAACCTCCTCACAATGTTTTGGGAGGTGGAGGATCTTCCGGTAAAGCCGGTGAAGGAGTCTGATGCTATATGCGAGGACAACTTTATCCGCACCACGTCTAGGGATAAAAGTGGCATATATACTGTCACTCTTCCATTCAAACATCCTGATCACATCAACTTAGGACATTCAAGGTCAATCGCGCTAGCTCAGTTTCTTAAAAACGAGATTCGTTTAAATAGAAACTTTCCTCTAAAAGAGCAGTACGACTCCGTGATCCAGGAATACTTGGACTTAGGTCATATGCGACAAGTCCCCCCTTCTTCCAGTACTTTGAACTTTTATTTTCCACAGCATGCTGTTTTTAAACCTGAAGGCACTACAACAAAAGTTCGCGTAGTATTTAACGCTTCCAGTCAATCCACTATCGGCAAAAGCTTGAATGATGTCCTTCATACAGGCCCAGTTCTCCAATCTGATCTGACTATTCAGATTTTGAAGTGGCGTTTTTTCCGTTATGGTTTCAACGCTGACATAACCAAGATGTATCGGCAAATCCTTGTGAGGCCAGATCTCACTCCTTTCCAAAGGATCCTCTATCGGAACAAGGATCAAGAGCTCTGTGACTATGAGCTCAACACTGTCACGTTTGGGGTCAATTGCGCACCGTTCCTGGCGAGTTACGAGTTTTGCAACAGCTCGCTCAAGATGTGCTAGCTCAATTTCCAAGGGCTAGTGACATAATTTCAAACTACATGTACGTCGACGATGTGTTAGCTGGAGCTCATACGAAGCAGTGTGCAATCGCTAGCATCAAGGAGCTTAAAGGAGCTATGGACTCAGCAGGCTTTCCGCTACGGAAGTGGACCTCAAATGAGAAGGAAGTCCTCCGCGGTATTCCTAAGGACCACCTTTTACGCGAGGATTTCCTGGAATTCGAAGAAACTAGCGTTGCTAAAACCTTGGGGATCCGATGGCAAGCTGATACAGACGAGTTCTTCTTCGCACCTTCCGAGATTCCTATAAAGGAGACAGTCACCAAACGTGAAGTCCTGTCCGAGATAGCTAAGCTCTTTGATCCAGCAGGATGGCTAGCTCCCGTCATCGTTCGCGCAAAGATTTTCATGCAGGAAATCTGGCTCCATGAGCTTGGCTGGGGTGACCCGATGCCTTCCCAACTTGTTCAGCGTTGGGAAGATTTTACTGCCAATCATTCCCGTCTTGGAGACATTCGAGTTCCTAGGTGGATTTCTTTTCAGCCACAAGCGTCCATTCAGATCCATGGCTTCTGCGATGCCTCCCAAAAGGCGTACGGAGCAGCGTTGTATGTTCGCGTAGAAGTTTCAGTCCACCTACTGACGTCCAAGACGAGAGTAGCTCCAGTCAAGACAGTGTCGCTGCCGAGACTCGAGCTATGTGGGGCTGTCCTTCTAGCTGAGTTATCTTCAGCTATCATTCCTCAGATGCCCATAGCGAAGCCCGAAACCTTCTACTGGACAGACTCAAAAATCGTTTTGGCCTGGCTCCGCAGATCACCCTGCTCCTGGACAACGTTCGTCGCCAACCGCATATCCAACATCGGCCAGCTTACTGACTGTCTAGCGTGGTCGCACGTGCGGTCGGAGGACAATCCTGCAGACTTAGCTAGTCGTGGGGTGTCACCACAAGAGCTAAAGGATAGCCATCTGTGGTGGAACGGTCCTGACTGGTTACGTCTCCCTCGAGAACAATGGCCAATTCTATCGGATTTCAATCTTGAAACTGAATTAGAGCAGCGTCCAGTTAAGGCCCACATAGCGGAACTAGTTCCGTCGTTCGATCCACTAGAACGTTTCTCCAATTTTGGCCGGGCTTTAAGAGTTACCGCGTACGTGTTCTGATTCGCTAAGCGATGTCGCCAATCCTCGCTGTTGTTTCCAGTACAGCAACTCCAAAATAGTGAGCTTCTTGAAGCTCAAGAGCGACTCGTTCTCATTACTCAACGGAATTCCTTTCCAAAGGAATATGATTGCCTTCGTGACAAGCGCAGCTTGCCAGCATCTAGCAACATTCTAAACTTCAATCCGTTTCTTGATCCAAAGGGCATCATGCGAGCATCCGGTCGCATCTGCAAATCCAGCAACCTGAACTATGATGAGCGGCACCCTGTGATACTCCCATACTCGCGTTCGTTCAGCCGTCTCCTTGTCAAGTTCACGCATCAGATTTCGCTGCATGGTGGAAATCAATTAATGATGCGTCTCATTCGTTCTAGGTTCTGGATCCCTAAGCTCAAGACTCTGATCACATCCGTGACCAACTCCTGTCGAGCCTGTGTAGTTTTCAAAAAAAAACTCCAGACTCAGCTTATGGGTAGCCTACCGGAGGAAAGATCGACATTTTCACGTTTTTTTACACACACTGGCATCGACTTTGCTGGACCGTTCGAAATAAAGAACTACACTGGTCGTGCTTGCCTCATAACCAAAGGCTATGTGTGTGTCTTTGTGTGCTTCAGCACGAAGGCAATCCATCTTGAAGCCACTTTCGACTTGACTACGGACAAATTCTTGGCAGCGTTTGCTCGCTTCATAGCAAGACGCGGGTGTCCGTCCAACGTCTACTCCGATAATGGGAAAATGTTTGTTGGAGCCTCCAGAGTTATCACTCGTGACTTCTTGGCGGCTACAAAAGCGCGCGTCGAGACGTCATACAGTCACCACTGTCTTTCGTGGCACTTCAATCCACCAAGTGCGCCACATATGGGCGGCTTGTGGGAGGCTGGTGTAAAAAGCTTCAAAGCGCTATTTTACAAGTCGACCGCAACCTTCAAATATACTTTTGAAGAGCTCTCCACCCTCCTTTCAAAGATCGAAGCCTGCTTGAATTCAAGACCAATTTCCCCGTTATTCGAGGATGTGACAGACTTGCTGGCGCTAACACCAGGGCACTTCCTGGTAGGAGGCCCACTCCTCGCCGTTAGTGAGCCAGAAATCAAGGGAAATGCTGAGTCAATTCTAAATAGGTGGCAACGGCTCAAGGCTCTTAACCAACACTTTTGTTTCCGTTGGAAAGAAGAGTACATGAAGGAGCTCCACAAGAGGACAAAATGGCAAATACCCGAGAGGAACCTGCAACAAGGCGACATGGTAGTTGTCAAGGAGGATAACCTTCCATCCAACGAATGGCGTTTGGGTCGCGTCCAGGAAACTCATGCGGGGCAGGATGACCGGGTCCGAGTAGTCGATGTACTCACAACCCGAGGGATTATTAAAAGGCCAGTGGCCAAGCTTATCCTCCTTCCAATCCATCCCGAACCCAAACCTCCAATGTCGTGACTAACTATTTATTTCAATAAGAGTTTGTTGTCTAATTCCTGTTTTGTTTATATTTTCTCAGACAACATTCGAAGAGCCATGGCACCCACATCCAGGACGCAAAAACAGGCTAGTCGCCCACGCGGTGTCGCGTCTTTCCGCTGCCGAGTCTGCCGGGGTGTCCATGCTCTTAAGAAATGCCAGCGCTTTATGCACCTCGACGCTGAGAAGCGTCTGCGGGCAGTACTTATCAACAAGTACTGCCCCAACTGCCTGGCGCATCAGCACTCCGGGCGAACGTGTCGCAGTGGAGCGAGGTGCCGCGTCTGCGATGGTGAGCACCACACCTTGCTCCACCTCAATGAGGATGACTCTCTGGCCTCCCCACAAAGTGCTCGACCAAGGAGCCGGTCTCAGGACTCACCGCGTCACACGAGGAGACGCTCTCCGGTCCGAGCGCAACGACACCCAACACCACCATCCACTCTTAAGCTTGCAGTCTTGCCGACAGTGATAGTCCTTAACACTGTCGGTAAGAAAACTTTCGAGATGCGGGCACTGATCGACCCGCGCAGTCCGCACAGCCGCATCGATGCCTACTGGGCAAAAGCTCTAGGCCTCTCCGCCAGCAGGCTCGATGACAGGGTCAGTGCTCGCATTAAATCCAAAAACGGCACTTTCGACAGGGACTGCCACATGCAGGTTATCCAGAACCTCAACTTCCAAACGCCAAAGGTGCCGGTTGAGGAACGTTTCAGGGAAAGCGTTCCTAACATTGTGTTGGCAGACTCAAGATGGTTCCTGCCGTCCACATTGAGTTTGGTGTTGGGTGCCGATGTATACGGCTACATTATTCAGCCAGGAGTGCTTCCGAGCGAACATGGGCCAGTGGCTCAGAATACAACGTTTGGGTGGACTCTGTCTGGAGTCTGCAGCCAATAAGGTCCGCTCCCCAAGTCCTATCCCATTCATTTGCAACTATATTGCAAGGGAGGCGGAATGTTCAAGCCGGAAAGTAGGCAGCGGCATCTGCAGCTCCCCACCTGAAGCTTGCATAAAAGCTCGCACTCTCTCCGTTCATTACATGCTTTTAATGTTAACATAATGTTATTAGCTTGCTGAGCATGCTCAGTAGGCTTGTAAGTTTTTAGTACTGATTTTAAACCCAATTAAAGAAGTTCTACGCCCACGCGCAAAAACCGAAAGTTTTGTGTTAATTCTTTTTCTTCATTTGTGATTTCTCGTCGTGTGTGCGTTCTAACTTACTGAATTTAAATTGTTCAAAATGTAAAGTCATGTCTTTTTGTAGAAGTACCCCTCATTCTGCTCACTATTTGCTTGATGATTCACCACTTGACCGCGTGTTTGAATTTAAAGATTTAGGTATTATTCTTGATTCTAAATTAAAGTTTGACTCTCATATTTCGTCTATGGTAAATAAGGCCATTAATGTCTTTGGCTTCATCAAGCGGTGGTCGAAAGAGTTTAACGATCCGTACACCACTAAAACGCTTTATACATCCCTAGTACGTCCCATCCTGGAGTATGGATCTTGTGTGTGGTCCCCACAATACTCGATTCACCAGGATAGAATTGAACCTGTGCAGAAGAAATTTTTTCTATTTGCCCTTAGAAGTTTTAACTGGGTTCCTGGAGTTGACTTACCCCCGTATTCAAGTAGACTCCTTTTAATAAATCTTCCCTCCCTATTAAACCGTAGAACCATGCATGGAGTATTATTTATTACTATTCTACTTGATGGTGAAATCAACTCATCAGTTCTTTTGAGTAGAATTAAATTTAATGTCCCAATTAGATCTTCACGTTACTTTGTACCCCTTAGCCTTGATCGTTGCTTGAGCAACTATTTAATTCATGAACCATTTCGTGTTATATGTTCTGACTATAACAAATTTTATTTTCTTGTCTCCTTGGAGACCTCAATTCCAGTACTAAAACGATCGATCCTTTTTTGTTTATCAAATCGTAACCACTAACTACTAATCTGGTCTGATTGGGTTTTTCTGGGTTTTCCCCAATCCACGCAACAAATGTTGGACCACTAATTTTATTGCTGAACTTCCCAGAGCTTTAAAGTTAACTTTATAATTTTTTACCTAAATTTACTTTCAGATTTATATATAATTTTATTTTAACTAATTTTTAATTTCAATTTTTAATTTTATTTAAATTTAAATTAATTTGGATTTTATGTCAGCTGATCTTAGTTGACAATAAACAAACAAATAAACAAAAAACGATTTTATGCCCACAGCGCAATGGTGGCATTTAAGTTGGCGTTGACCCAAAAGATGTGCATAAGATCCCTGGGCGTTCCCATTTTTAAGCAGGTATCAGAGTACAACGCAGTCGGTTGCGTCCGACTAAAACGTAATAAATGTTTGCTCTCGATACCGAAGGTAAAGAATATATTAGGTTTGTGCAATGTCCGTCATGATGTCTATCCGTCTGTCCGTCCCTGTGTATGAACGCAAAATTTGTCGACACCCTTCAAGCTTGAGACTTGAAACTTTCCAAATATCTTTATTTTTGGCCGGGTCAGATAAAGTGTCAAAATTGCGGTTCTACGATAAATGGGGGCTGGCAAATAGATAGTTTCGATAGCTTAATATCGATAATCGTTTGTATATTTCCTACAACCTTACAGTGGGAGTAGCCAAATTTGGTATGAAGATAGCTACTGGCATCCCCCAAATAACTGCATCAAAAATTTTGGAGTCATGTCCGGCCAAACCGCTTCTAGCTACAACTCCACCCCCCACCCCCCCCCCCACTTATTTAAATTTAGAGTCTTCCATAGTTTTTGAGCCAAAGCCACCAAACTGTCAAGTTAAGTGATGACGTCTCCCAAAAAACTTATTCCAAACTTTGGATGCCACCCCCAGCCGCCCCAATGCCTCGTTAAATACAGGAATGCGTGTATCTCATAGTTTTAAAGTGTGAGTCACCAAATTTGGTAGGAAGATAGCTGGTAACGACCTTCAAAGATCTGCATCAAAATTTTGGATGCCACGCCCACCCATTCCGCCCACAGCCCCACCACCCCCACCTTTAAAAAACTTGTATGCCTATATATTTTGAGCTTGTCACCAAATTTGGTAGGCAGGTAGCTACTTGCATCCCCCAAAATTCTGTAGCAAAAATGTTGATGACATGCCCCCAAATTTGGTTTCACGCCCAACCGCCTCTTTAAAAACGGGAATGCGTGTATCTTTCAGTTTTTAAGCTGGCGTCATCAAATTTGTTGGCAATGGTACTGGTGACATTCCCGAAAGATCTGAATCAGCCAATCTTTGAACGCAACTCACACCCTTGCATCCGTACCCCTTTGAAATCAGGCCTCTTTTTACAAGTTTCAATACAGGTATGGAGTATACCGCAGTCGGTTGCGTCCGACTTTAATTTTCCACTTGTTTTACATTAAAGATATCAATATTTTTACTTACAGACAATTGTCGAAAATTTGGTCAACTCAGGATACTTGTAGATATAAATGTTCGGGCGTAGAACACTCTCGACAAATCCAAAAAGCGGAAAGCGGTTGTGACCAGCAATCACACTTATGTGTAGGCCAGAAGTAACAGTTTCTGCCCTGAAGTACGTGACAGCAAGCGTTGACATCTGGGTAAATTTAAGCAAATTGCCCTCTCGCAGGCAGAGAACGTCAGGACCCACATTTATGATGTGATTGCTTTCGTAGTTGTTGCACCAACTAAATTAAATAATTCTTAAAGGTTTTAATTATTTAATTGTGTGGTTTGAAGCGGAACTTACCAAATCGTTGAGCTTATATTCATTTTTATGTGCCTCTGATATTTTACGTAATATTTTTCTTAAGCCTTTTGCGTCAATAAACAAATGGAACGGTTGCTAAGGTTTATTTCATTTACCATGGAAACGAAACAAAAATCAAGTAGATTTACACCTGTTTGACTTAATGTTAAATTTTGTGTTGACAGTCTTTTCGTTGATATAATTTCGAGAAGCTCGTTATTACATACATTTATCGTTGGTATACAAGTGAACTAAACCCTACAAAATATAAATGGAAAGTGCAAATAAAAAATTACCTTTCCATAACAGTCCGTCTGTAATGAAAAAAAAGATAAAAAGCGTTAGGATATTTAATCCAAAAGTGGTAAAAATATTCTTTGATCGAAATATTAATATGGAACAGAACCGACCATTTTGAAGGGTGGGTCTTGAATAAGGGCTCGTTCCTAACCCTACAAATCAATCTATAATCCACAATAACTAATATAATTTTAATCAAACTTGCCAGCGAGAATGTGCGCGTCAGTCAAAATTTGAAGATGGGGGTGCAAAGTTGCGATTTAACACACATTTTTCTCACATAATAGCTAACAGAACAATTAAACCAACTTTAATAATATTTATTATACTTGTTACCGAAGGTAAAGAGTATATTGGCTTTGTGCAATGTCCGTCATGGTGACTGTCCGTCTGTCCGTCCGGATGTGTGCAAGTTTTTTCCACACCCTTCAAGCTAGAGACTTGAAACTTTCCAATTATCTTTATCTATGGGATAGTAAAGTGTTAAGATTGGGGTTCTACGATAACTGGGGGGCTGGCAAATCGCTAAATTCGATAGCTCAAACCCGATAAATCCAAATCTACATCCTTACAGCTAGAGCTACCAAATTTGGTAAGAAGATAGCTACTAGCAACCCCCAAAAAAGTGCATCAAAAGTTTGGATGCCACGCCCACCAATACTGCCCTAGCCGCCCCCATCCGACCCAACGCTTCATCAAAAACGAGAATGCGTATATCTTCTAGAGTTGTGGAGCTAGAGCCACCAAATTTGGTAGGAAGATAGCTGGCAACGACCCCCAACAATCTGCATCAAAGTTTTGGAGCCACGCCCACCCAGTTCACCCCCTTTCCCCACCTTTTACAAACTTTGAGCTACACTCAAAAAAAAAATCAAACCAAACGGTGTCAAAACGTAGCCTAACGGATTCATTATCTGGATAAGGTCGGAAATTCTCAAACTGAATCCGATGTACTTAATAAAAGATAGTTTTTTTTAATCCCAAATTCTTTATAATATACGACGTTTTGCTTGTTTGGATTGATTTAATACCGTATGTCTGGCTTAAATCAATCGTAAAACAGATTAAATTCAAGAATGGCAATCCCATTTTCAGTTCCGTTTCTGAAGTAGATTTAAGCCCAAAATTAAGCACACTGGTAATGAATTTATCCCAATATATGGACTTAAGTTGAGTATAAGGCAGATTATATATAAGAATACTTGATTGACAATGAGCTGGGTATAAAAAATCATCAGAAAAAACATATATTTTTTATACTCGATACCGAAGGTAAAGAGTATATTGGTTTTGTGCAATGTCCGTGATGGTGTCTGTCCGTCTGTCCGTCCGTATGTATGCAAGTTTTTTCCACACCCTTCAAGCTAGAGACTTGAAACTTTTCAATTATCTTTATCTATGGGATAGTAAAGTGTTAAGATGGGGGTTCTACGATAAACAACGCTTCGTCAAAAACGGGAATGAGTGTATCTTCCAGAGTTGTGGAGCTAGAGCCACCAAATTTGGTAGGAAGATAGCTGGCAACGACCCCCAAAAATCTGCATCAAGGTTTGGAGCCAAGCCATTCCGCCCCCCTTTCCCCACCATATACAAACTTTGAGCTAGAGTCACCAAATTTGGTATGAAGATAGCAATTGACATTTCACAAAGATCTGCATCAAAAATTGGGATGCTACGCCCACCCATACCGCCCCCAGCCCCCCTTTCCCCACCATTTACAAACTTTGAGCTAGAGTCACCAAATTTGGTATGAAGATAGCAATTGACATTTCACAAAGATCTGCATCAAAAATTGGGATTCTACGCCCACCCATACCGCCCCCAGCCCCCCTTTCCCCACTTTTTACAAACTTCGAGCTAGAGTCACCAAATTTGGTATGAAGATAGCAATTGACATTTCACAAAGATCTGCATCAAAAATTTGGATGCTACGCCCACCCATACCGCCCCCAGCCCCTCTATCCCCACTATTTACAAATTTCCAGCTATAGTCACCAAATTTGGTATGAAGATAGCAATTGACACTTCACAAAGATCTGCATCAAAAATTGGGATGCCACGCCCACCAATACCGCCCCAGCCCCCCCCTTTCCCCACATTTTACAAACTTTGAGCTAGAGCCACCAAATTTGCAACGAAGACAGCTGGTGGCATCCCCATCTGCATCGGAGAATCTTTAAGGCAGCGTACACCCCTGCCTCATCCGTACCCCTTTGCAATGAGGCCTCTTTTACCGGTTTTAATACTGGTATCGAGTATACCGCAGTCGGTTGCGTCCGACTGCAACGCTTCCACTTGTTTTACAATAGTTTTATTAACAATAGCGCAAACTGCATAGGACCTTAAATGTCTGTTAAAGCACATTATTGTAATTTCTTTACACATTACACATATCAGTGATTTTTTTCGCGCATATGAAATTAATTATTTTGTATAACTTAAAATTAGTGTAGTGTCATACAAATTGTCATACATTTTACATTCGTTAAAGCTATAATCTGTTTATTGGCAAAATTTTTTGTTTTTTTTCAAAAATGCAACAAAATTAAAATGGCCTGAGTGAAATGCGAGGTTCGACAAAATCAGGCTCACTATTTTGACAATGATCAATTATGTGAACTCTTAATAAATGCCTTTTAAATAAATGAGCTCCCTTTAAATGGGCAATTAATAAATGAGGCTCATTCAATGACGCCTGACATTTTAATTTTATAAAAAAATGTTGGATGAAAATCTTGGACTTTTCACAAGCTTTTGGGTATTGTAGGTTTAGTACCTGAAATATCTTTAAGCAAGCATCAAGACTTTCTATAAATGAAGAAAAATTAAATAAATTGTTATCTAAGTAGATAATAAACCCTTTGACATCCTCCTCCTCTCCTACCAAAATCAAAAATGGCTGCAGAGTTTGACCAGTTGAATAATGTTTGTTGACATTATTCTCAACTCTATGTGAAACGTCGCACAGTGGCGCCATTTGAGTTTTTTCGTTGCAAAAATCATAACTTTTGAACCAAATGAGATAATCGATCAACTTAAAAGCATCTGATAGATAATTAATCAACCTATAAAAAAATTTGAAATGAATTCTACGATTTTTGGGTGCCTATTTATGGGTATGTGAAAAAACCAATTTTACGGGAAGGAAAAAAAATATTTTTTAAATATTTTGATTTTTATTGTTTCATTTTAATGGTTTTTATAATCTAAAATTAATATTATGATAATTAGAAATAATTTTTTTTTTTTTTTTTTTTATTAATTTTTTGTAAAATATTCATCACAATCCGTAAAAGATGGTATATCTAAAAGAGAAATCATCTCTTGCAATAGCAACTGATTTTGTAATGTGTGACCTTACTTTTTCAACATCCTTTGTATATCTAATAGACAGCGCTTCCGATAAATGTTCCGTGGATAAATCATTTGTTGAATCAGCAAGTTTCCTCTTTCTTGTTAAATTTGAACACTCTTCCATGCCTTTAGTCGGCCTTCCTCTTGCTCGTCCGGTGGATGTGCTGGGTTCATCTTCTGTTAATGTATCCAGGATGGTATCACTATTAAGCCAGTCCTGGTGTTTGGTGTTGAATCTCTCAGTCATTCTGTTTGTTTTGATCCATCTTGAGTTTAGACTGGCATACATCATGCAGAGTTTATTTTTTATATCTTCGCTTCTCTGTATATTGCCGTTTAAACTATCAAGTTCTTCGAAGGCAGCTTGTGGTTGACTTCCTAAACAGGTCAAATAATTTATGGTTGTTCAACGACATATTTGAAGTGTAAAACAGTACTTGTCTCGCCAACTTTCAGTCGTAGACTAATCCAGGATTATAGTTTTTTTTTTTCAATATATAGTCTAATCTATTACCTGATAGATACCATTTGGATTAAGGGTTCAAGAAAAGAGTTAGCTTTCATGCCTAACAAATTTACCTATTGTTTGTATAAGTCCAGGTCAATAAGGTCAATTTATGCAATTTGGGTACTTGGCACGTGTCCGAATAAGATTTGTGCCTACCTGAATGGGTTGTGTGACTAGTTGTACGCCAACGCAATTTCTGTATTCGGTGCGTACCTGATAGTTTATTTGTGTATCCTGTAACTGCACCTTTTTTTTCTTTTCTTAATAAATAGATCTATCAATAGAACCAAAAATAATGACGATCCGTACCTTAGTTTTTGAGATATTGTATCCCAAAGCCGACCAGTTTACCTTAAAATTGCGATTTTTATGTAACACAAAAAATCAGACAACTTTGAAAAGCTATGGGCCAGTTTCTCAATGTCTGGTTAAAGTAAGAATTAGCTAACGACCAGATAAATTTAACGCTCGCGTTAAGCCAATTTGGTTTTCTCAATGTATGGTTAAGTTAAATCGATATGATACTATCGCATTGATGGTGCTGCCACCCTGATCGAGCAAAATAGCTGGTTTTGTTTGGTATTTTTTGTTTTGTGACTGCCAAATTCTTCTTTCAACTCAAAAATAACAATTAAAAAATGGAAATGAGAACACAAACAAGTTTAATGAGCTCAGTTGAGAACAGAAAGCGGCCACATTGCGTGGATGTTAAAAATTCTTTGATGCGATGCCATTTTGCTCGAATAATAAAATGTAAACAATGCAAGTGTCAGCCACAGTCACCTGTTTGCCTAACGATGATTTCATCGATATTTATATCGGCACTTAACGAGAGAACAAATTTTAACCGGCACTCAGGCCTCATGTTAGTTTTTATCACGAACAACCCTAACCAGACATTGAGAAACTCAATTTTGACTAACCATCAGATAGTTAAGCTAACCATCTGTTAGTTTAGCTAACCAGACATTGAGAAACTGGCCCTATATCTTCTAAACAAAAAATCCGGTTACATTAAGGATTGCAGATTTGAAATCGCTGGAATGAATTTCCTATAAAGTAGGTTCATTCAATATTTTTTAGAGGCACATGCAATTTTTGATTTTTGACACCTGACTTGTTCTACGGGCGCCACTGTGCGTCGCGCATATATTTCTTCCAATTTCCGAATCGTCCGTCGTCACGTCTCTACTCATTCAATTCCCGATCGCTACTGAGTTGGTAGCTTCATGGCGCCTTTTCTCCTCTTCTCTCTTTGTAAATCTTAAGCCGTAGTGTTATAATATGTTATGTAGTGGTGTAACGTAAACTAACAAATGTAAATTCCGTTAAATGCTAAATTTGAATATGAATATCGATATAAACTAAATCAAATGTAAGTTCAACGTAGTAATATCTAATAATGTATAATAATGCGCGATGTTAACTAATATATATGTGGGAATGGGTCTGGCAACGCCGCTCAGCCCTCCCATCACTATAATCAATAAGACGATAACTATCGATCATTGAGGCAACGCTCGAGAGTTCTGATCGCGAGCCCGCGGGAAAAGGGCGGCGTGCGGAGAAACTCTAAACGAAGTTGCGAAACGACGCTCGCACAAACGACGAACAAATAAATCAAAGAATTATTGTTTAAACAATTACCCTAAAACTTTAAACTATTTCTTATAAAACTATTAATAAATCTAAATATATAACTAAACACTGTGGATTTGCTTATAATAATAACCCGAATCCCACATATATAAATTCCAAAATTATCTTTTACTAAATGTGGTGGAGGCTTGTGGTGGGCCTACTTCACAAGTTATCGAATTAATCGATTTATCAACCTTCCAGCTATTGTAAAATCCCAATCTTGACACTTTATCTGTCCCGGCCATAGATAAAGATATAAGCAAATTTTCAAGTTTCTAGCTTGAGTGGTGTGGAAGAAAGTTGCGTTCAAAGAGACAATTGAGGTCAAATAAGCCTATTCTCCCACAGTTTTTGAGCTAAAGCCACCAAATTTTGGTGCCAAATAGGTGATGATGACCCCCCAATACTGCTCTAGCCGCCACCATCCGCTCCAACGCTTCGTCAAAAACGAGAATGCGTGTATCTTCCAGAGCTGTGGAGCTAGAGTCATAAAATGTGGTATGAAGATAGCAATTGACATTCCAAAAAGATCTGCATATAATATTAGGATGCCACGCCCAACCATACCACCCCCAGGCCCCCTTCCAAACCTTTTACAATTTTTGAGCAAGAGTCACCAAATTTGGTATGAAGATACCAATTGACATACCACAAAGATCTGCATCAAAAATTTGGATGCCACGCCAACCCTAACCGCCCCCCAGCCCCCCTTCTCAAACCTTTTACAAACTTCGAGCTAGAGTCACCAAATTTGTAAGGAAGACAGCTGGTGGCAACCCCGTCTTCATCGGAGAATTTTTAAGGCAGCGTTCACCTCTGCCGCATCCGTACGCTTTTGCAATCAGAACTCTTTTTACCGGTTTTTAAACTGGTTACTAGAATACCGCAGTCAGTTGCGTCCGAATGCACGTTTCCACCTTTTTATACTCGATACCGAAGGTAAAGAGTATATTGGTTTTGTGCAATGTCCGTCATGGTGTCTGTCCGTCTGTCCGTCTGTCCGTCCGTATGGTTGCAAGTTTTTTCCACACCCTTCAAGCTAGAGACTTGAAACTTTCCAATTCTCTTTATCTATGGGATAGTAAATTAAAGTGTCAAGATGGGGGTTCTACGATAACTGGGGGCTGGCAAATCGATAAATTCGATAACTCAAAACCGATAAATCCACATATTTCGCACATCCTTACAGCTATAAGTACCAAATTTGGTAAGAAGATAGCTATTAGCAACCCCAAAAAACTGCATCAAAAATTTTGGAGCCACGCCCCCCATTCCGCCCCCAGCCCCCCGCATTTTAAAGTCAAAATAGCCCATATCTCCCACAGTTTTTGAGCTAGAGCCACCAAATTTGGTGCCAAGATAGGTGATGATGACCCCCTAAAAACCGCACCAAAAGTTTGGATGCCACGCCCACCGATACTGCCCTAGCCGCCCCCATCCACCCCAACGCTTCGTCAAAAACGGGAATGCGTGTATCTTCCAGAGTTGTAGAGCTAGAGCCTCCAAATTTGGTGGGAAGATAGCTGTTAACGACCCCCAAAAAACTGCATCAAAGTTTTGGAGCCACGCCCACCCATTACGCCCCCAGCCCCCCGCATTTTGAAATCAGAAATGGCTATATCTCCCACAGTTTTTGAGCTATAGCCACCAAATTTGGTGCCAAGATAGGTGATGATGACCCCCTAAAAACTGCACCAAAAGTTTGGATACCACGCCCACCGATACTGCCCTAGCCTCCCCCATCCACCCCAACGCTTCGTCAAAAACGGGAATGCGTGTATCTTCCAGAGTTGTGGAGCTAGAGCCTCCAAATTTGGTGGGAAGATAGCTGGCAACGACCCCCAAAAATCTGCATCAAAGTTTTGGAGCCACGCCCTCCATTTCGCCCCACTTTCACCACTTTTTACAATTTTCGAACTAGAGTCACCAAATTTGGTATGAAGATAGCAATTGACATTCCACAAAGATCTGCATCAAAAATTTGGATGCCACGCCCACCCATACCACCCCCAACCCCCCTTTCCCCACTTTTTACAAATTTCGAGCTAGAGTCACCAAATTTGGTATGAAGATAGCAATTGATATTTCACAAAGATCTGCATCAAAAATTTTGATGCCACGCCCACCCATACCGCCCCCAGCCCCCGTTTCCCCACTTTTTACAAACTTCGAGCTAGAGTCACCAAATTTGGTATGTAGATAGCAATTGACATTCCACATAGATCTGCATCAAAAATTTGGATGCCTCGCCCACCCATACCGCCCCCAGCCCCCCTTTCCACACTTATTACAAATTTCGAGCTAGAGTCACCAAATTTGGTATGAAGATAGCAATTGACATTTCACAAAGATCTGCAACAAAAATTTTGATGCCTCAACTACCCATACTGCCCCCAGCCCCCCCCTGTCCCTACATTTTACAAACTTTGAGCTAGAGTCACCAAATTTGGAAGGAATATAGCTGGTGGCATCCCCATCTGCATCGGAGAATCTTTAAGGTAGCGTACACACCTGCCGCATCCGTACCCCTTTGCAATCAGGCCTCTTTTTACCGGTTTTAATACTGGTATCGAGTATGCCGCAGTCGGTTGCGTCCGACTGCAACGTTTCCACTTGTTTTTTTTTTTTTTGTGAATAGCGTTAGAGGACATTAATAAATTTTTGTTAACTTAATTTTAAAGTCCCCTTGAACTGGTGCTTTTATAAAATTTGATAACAGTAGTAGGTGATTGCCAGTTCTACGCCAGGAAGTAGCTGTCACTTTTATTACCCCCAATCATAATTTATTACCCCACTTGAGAATCAGCGATCCCTTTTTTACACTTTTATTACCCACTTGAGAATCAATGATCATAGGATCGGGTGTCAAGTGTATTCCTGTTTTAAGTGCATTGCCTTGCACACATGCAAGCAAGCAACAGTATGCATTGTTTTTTGTAAAGAGCAATAACAATAACAACATTCATGTGGAATTTGTAAGCAAGGAATTTGGTGTCAAGGATGCGCCTGTTTAACGAGCAAGCCATAAAAATTGAGCATAGTTATTGGGAAAATCAGTTTTGGCTATTTAACCATTTATTATTAGAGTCAAATACAGGCTAAGCCACAGCATGCATTGTTTTTTGTCAAAAGCAGCAACATAAAAACATTCAAGTGGGTTATATGATCATAGGATCTGCTGTCAAGTATACAAACATGTGGAACGTGCGTTGTCTGTAAGCAACTCAGAACATGCATTGATTTTTGTAAACACCAGTAACAACAACAACATTCATGTGGGTTATGTGGTGTTAGAGGGAGAGGTTGTTAGAGTGTGATGGTGTAAGAGGGGGAAAAGGATAGAGGGGACAAGTGTCTATGAAAAGCAGATGAGAATGCTAATTCATTAGTCCCCTTCATCCTTAAGTTGAATACTATCATCCAATCATATAGGCTGGTCATTTAAATGTTTAGCGCCATCCCTTACTAACCTTTGTTTTTATATTTTTATACGATACCGAAGGTAAAGAGTATTGGTTTGTGCAATGTCCGTCATGGTGTCCGTCCGTCTGTCCGTCTGTCCGTCTGTCCGTCCGTATGTTCGCAACTTTTCCACACCCTTCAAGCTAGAGACTGAAACTTCCAATTATCTTTATCTATGGGATAGTAAATTAAAGTGTCAAGATGGGGGTCCACGATAACGGGGGCTGGCAAATCGATAAATTGATAACTCAAAACCGATAAATCCACATATTTCGCACATCCTTACAGCTAGAACTACCAACTTTGGTAAGAAGATAGCTACTACACCCCCAAAAACTGCATCAAAAATTTTGGAGCCACGCCCCCCATTCCGCCCCAGCCCCCCGCATTTAAAGTCAAAAAAGCCTATATCTCCCACAGTTTTGAGCATAGCCTCCAAATTTGGGCCAAGATAGGTGATGATGACCCCCAAAAACTGCATCAAAAGTTTGGATCCACGCCCACCGATACTGCTCTAGCCGCCCCATCCACCCCAACGCTCGTCAAAAACGGGAATGCGTGTCTCTTCCAGAGTTGTGGAGCTAGAGCCACCAAATTTGGAGGAAAATAGCTGGTAACGACCCCCAAAATCTGCATCAAAATTTTGGAGCCACGCCCACCCATTCCGCCCCCAGCCCCCCGCATTTTGAAATCAGAAATGGCTATATCCCCAAAGTTTTGAGCTAGAGCCACCAAATTTGGTGCCAAGATAGGTGATGATGACCCCTAAAACTGCATCAAAAGTTTGGATGCCACGCCCACCAATACTGCCCCAGCCGCCCCCATCCACCCCAACGCTTCGCAAAAACGGGAATGCGTGTATCTTCCAGAGTTGTGGAGCTAGAGCCACCAAATTTGGAGGAAGATAGCGGCAACGACCCCCAAAATCGCATCAAAGTTTGGAGCCACGCCCACCCATTTCGCCCCCCTTTCCCACTTTTTCAATTTTCGAGCTAGAGTCACCAAATTGGTATGAAGATAGCAATTGACATCCACAAAGATCTGCATCAAAATTTGGATGACACTACCACCCATACCGCCCCCAGCCCCCCTTTCCCCCACTTTTACAAACTTGAGCTAGAGTCACCAAATTTGGTATGAAAATAGCAATTGACATTCCACAAAGATCTGCATCAAAATTGATGCCACGCCCACCCATACCACCCCCAGCCCCCTTTCCCCACAATATACACGTTTACAAACTTTGAGCTAGAGTCACCAAATTTGTATGAATATATAAATGACATTCCACAAAGATCTGCATCACAAATTGGATGCCACGCCCACCCATACTGCCCCCAGCCCCCTTTCCCCACTTTTACAAACTTTGAGCTAGATTCACCAAATTTGGTAGAAGATAGCAATTGACATTTCACAAAGATCTGCATCAAAATTTGGATGCCACAACTACCCATACCGCCCCCCCCTTCCCCACCTTTACAAACTTTGAGCTAGAGTCACCAAATTGTAAGGAAGATAGCTGGGCATCCCCATCGCATCGGAAAATCTTAGGCAGCGTACACCCCTGCCGCATCCGTACCCCTTAACCGGTTTGAATACTGGTATCGAGTATGCCGCAGTCGGTTGCGTCCGACTGCAACGTTTCCACTTGTTTATATATATATCTGTTTTGAAAATTAGTCAAGTGCTAGAAAAATCTTATATCCTGCACTGACTTTGAAATCAATAAAAGAGGCACTTTTGGTTAAATAAACCTCTTAACAGAGATTTGCAGGGTTGATACAAACCCCCCAAAAGAAGTTAATTGGAGGGATGACAACAACGAACCCTTCGCCACCACCTACAACAACACATGCTGCACCACCTACAACAACGAACCCTTCCCCACACCCTACAACAATACACCCTACGCCGCTACCTACAACAACGAACCCTTCACCACCACCTACAACAACACATACTACACCGCCACCTACAACAACGAACCCTTTGCCACACCCTACAACAACACATGCTACGCCGCCACCTACAACAACGCACCTTTCGCCGCCACATACAACAACACAGCCTACGGTACCACCTACAACAACACAGACTACGCCGCTACCTACAACAATACACCCTACGCCGTCACCTACAACAATACACCCTACGCCACCACATACAACAACACAGCCTACGACACCACAGTGGTGGTCGCCAATGCGACGACAAAGTGGTGTGACTCATGTAAGGTTAATGTACTTTTTTCAAAGTGGAATGGACATTTAATGCGTGTTTTTATACCTCTGAATAGTCTTGTGAAGCAGGTTTCAGGAGGATTTAAAAGCCGCATTCTCACATTATCGTTTGAGAATAGGCGAGAGGAAATTCTTGATCCCCAGGAATTCCTCACTGATGCCTCATCGGAGCTTATTCCAATAATAACCAATGTTTTGTGATTACACACATCGTGTAAGATAAACTTTGAGTTATTTGCGGAATACATAAAATTCCAGCAAGACGAGATGGTGATGCAAGTCAAGTCGCATCAAACACCTACATATGTCTGTTCTAACTGCTGGAAGAAATATAGAAGAAGTCTATAATCAGCATGCTGAACTCATCCGACAAAAAATGGATGAGTTCCAGGAAAGGGACAACGGATGGACTATGTCCCAAATGGAGTCCAATCTTAACAAATACACTCCACTTAAAGTTTCAAATTATATTGAAACTCCAAAGGTGCTGGGGGCTAAAAAGGCGATTGTGAATGTGCAAAACCAAGATGAATATTGTTTTAAATGGGCTTTAATATCAGCCCTGAAAGCCCCACGCAACACCAGCCATCTTGAAAGATGTTCGAGCTACAATGTGAATATTGACAACTCAAAAATCTATGTAAGTGATACACTTACATTAGATTTTGAGGAGCTGGAGTTTCCGCTTCCGCTTACACAAATCAAAGTGTTCGAAAGACGGAACTTCACTATTAGTATCAACGTGTTTGGGTTCGACGAAGAAAAAGGAAAAGTTGTTGGTCCGCTGTATTTAAAGGAGGTCGAAAGGGAACGGCATATAAGTTTATTGCTTTTGGAGAGCGATGGACGGGCGCATTTTGTGTGGATAAAAAGTTTATCAAGGTATGTAAAAATTTCAATTTTCTTACTACTTAGTACTTACTAATACATTTTGTTTTGTTTTGAAATTTATAGACTGGTTAATCGGTTAAGAATTTTAATCGTACTTTAGATGTACCTTTTGTAGTGTATGCAGACTTCGAATGCATACTAACCCCCCTCAATTCAAAAGTGAGTGAGAATGTTACAGCTACATCATTACATGTGCCTATAGCATTCTTATATTATATTAAGTGCTCCTTTGACCCATCCTTAGATAAGTTTGTTTTAGAGACTGGTAAAGATGCAGGTGTCAAATTTGTCACATCTCTCATCAGAGATGTAAGTGAAATTTACACGACCTACCTCTCTAATATTAAACCTATGACAATGATTGCAGAGGAGGAAACCAGTTTTCGAAAAGCAGTTAATTGCCATATCTGCAAGAAAATTCTGGGGACCGACCGAGTACGTGATCATTGCAATTTAACGGGTCAGTACAGGGGTCCAGCCCATAATGTTTGCAATATTCATTTTCAAATTGCACCTTTTGTTCCCGTATTCTTTCACAATTTTTCGCGGTATGACTCCCATTTCTTCTTGAGGGAGCTACACAAAGTCGAGGGTGATATTAAAGTACTCCCACTGAATAAGGAGTTGTATATATCACTCTCCAAATTTACATATATAGCGTCCCATGAAAAAAATTTATAAATTCGATGCTTAAGTAGTAATCTGAGCACTGAATGTTTTGAGAGCGTTAAGCGTTTTTATCCCTCTGAGGAGAAATTTAACTTATTACGTAGAAAGGGAGTTTTTCCATACGAGTTTTTAGATTCGGAAAGCCGATTTTCCGAAACCTGTCTGCCTCCAAGGGAGAACTTCTTTAATAGTTTAACTAATAAGGAATGTTCGACAGAGGAATATTTACATGCACAGCATGTATGGAAAGTTTTCAACTGCCAATCATTAAAAGAATATATGAAGCTTTACCTAAAAACAGATGTTCTTTTATTGACAGACGTTTTTCAAAATTTTCGAGCAATATGAAAGAAAATGTATTCTCTAGATCCTGCACATTATTACACCACACCCGGTCTGTCATGGGATGCTATGCTCAAAACAACTGAAATAGAGTTAGATCTGCTTACTGATATTGACATGTATAGGTTTATTCAAAGTGGAATTAGGGGTGGTTTGGTTCAGTGCTGTAAACGGTACTCTAAAGCCAATCATATGTAAATTGTTGCGTATGACGCAAGCAAACCATCCGAATATTTGATGTATTTGGATGCCAATAATTTATATGGTTGGGCAATGTCTCAAAATCTGCCTTACACCGGTTTTCAGTGGATGAGTGACGTTGAGATTGCATCATAAGATGTAACTCAAATAGTAGGAAATTCTGAGTATGGCTACATTTTAGAAGTAGACCTTATATATCCTGATACCTTACATGATTATCATAATGATCTACCCTTTTGTCCGCTCAACCAAAAACCCACACCAGAAGCAAAGGTGTGTAAACTTGTTGCAGACCTTAGGTCAAAAACTAAATACCCGATTCATTACAAAAACCTTCACCAATGTTTACGTTATGGTTTAATATTGTCAAAAGTACATAGAGTTTTAAAATTTAAACAGGCTCCTTGGCTAAAAAAAATACATTGATCTTAACACTTCCCATAGAACTTTAGCGAAAAACAACTTTGAAAAGACTTTTTTAAACTATTAACTAACGCAGTCTATGGGAAGACAATGGAGAACGTTGAAAAACGTAAAGATGTTAAAATTGTCACTTCGTGGGAATCAACCACACGCAATCGATTAGGTGCACGTTCGCTTATTGCAAAGTCTAGTTTTCACATCTCTGCGCAATTTGCTGAAGATATGTAAGCTATTCAGATGCAGCGGCTCCATAATGTTTATTTAGGGTTTACAGTTTTAAAACTCTCCAAATGGCAGATGTACGATTTTCATTACGATTATATTAAACCTAAATTCCAGGAAAAAGTCACATTGAATTATATAGATACAGACTCGTTCATATATTCAATACAGACAAAAGACTTTTATGCAGATATTGCTGAAGACGTAGAAATGAAGTTTGACACGTCTGAATACCCAGAGGAGTTAGCAAAGTTATACGGGATTAAGAGGTGTAATAAAAAGGTCTTGGGTATGATGAAGGATGAGAACTGTGGCAAACGAATGTTAGAGTTTGTTGGTTTCAGAGCGAAAATGTATTCACTGTTTCGTGAGGGGGGGTGGAAGCATTAAAAAATCAAAGGGTGTAAAGAAGTCTGCATTAGATAAGCTTAGTATAAATAGCTATAAAGAATGCCTTTTTAATAATAAAACATTTAATGATGAAATGATGTTGTTTAGATCTAAGATTCACAACTTATATACACATAAGATAAGAAAAACTACTTTAAGCTCTTATGACGACAAAAGAAAAATAAGGTCTGACGGTATAAATACCTATGCCTGGGGTCATTATAAAATTTAATCCCAAACAGCTTGAATGTACCTGTATTATGAATAAAAAATAAAAAAAATTAAAAAAAAAAATTATCTATATCTAGCTAACACACACATACACACACACACACACACACACATAAAAGAAAAATAAAAACATGTGATAAAATACATTGTATGATATGAGAACAAAATTTATTCTTTATTTAAAAAAAAAAAAAAAAATATGTATCTAATTTTATAAAATTTGTTAAACCTGAAAATAATAATAATTGTTAGGTAAAAAAAAAAATTAAATAAATAAATAAAAAATCAAGCGAAAATATGTTTTAAAATAAAAATTGTTTTTATTAAATATTTTACAAAAAGAAAAAAAAAACTTTATTCTTATAAATAATTGAAGAATTCATCGCTGTTCATCTCATTCAGCATAAAATCCAATGAGTCCATGGATCGAAATAGCTCATTTCTCTCAAGCGTTTGTGGTTTATACCTCAACTCATCCAGGTTAAGCTCCGAGATCGGCGATGGTGTCCGCTCATCCCGGTTGAAAATCGGAGTGATCACCAATGATTCCTCTATCGGTGCTCTTGTTTTCCTCCACGGGGCATCGAATGGAGCTGGAGACGTTAGTCTTATAACCCACCGGGCCATTCCAGGAAACCGGCGGCGACATTGCCGGTTTCTTTCCTGGTTGAGCGGATCATAAAAATCCATCGGTGCCGGCATCCTCTCCGGCACACCAATGAGCTGCACTAATGGCTTCGGGATAACCCAGCCTATTAGGGTTTTCCTCTGAACACTGCTAGTCTTCAATTTATTTTAACGCGTTGTGGTCTTGGTCATTTTGTTTTCTCAAAGGAGACAAGTTTTCTCAAAGGAGACAAGTTTGACTGAATGAGCTCTGTTCTGGACTGCTTTATGTATCCATCAGAACACACCACCCGCAGCGAATTATCCTGCTTACCCTTACAAAAAAAAAAATGGCTAACGAAATAAAAAAAAAGAGATGTGGCACATATGTGTTTATAGTACATCCTTTTTGTCTATCCAAGAGTTTTGCTCATTCGAGAACCCTAACCATTTAACTAGCACTCGACTGTTTCTTCGTTCTATTATTTTTTCAACGAGAAAAACATGTGGAAATTTTGTTTTTGTAGTTCCTCTTTGTAAAATCCACCTTTTACTTCGGCACCCTGATAGTCTCTCAATATGTAGGTAGTAGGATATGTATTTTGTATTTTTTTAATTTGGAAAATTTCCGATGTCCAGTTTGGGGTGTACCCTTTCTCAAATAAATGTTTATGTTTACTTATACGCACATGATCATTTACTTTGAATTTGCTACCACTAAAGATTTTTAAGTGACTGTATACAGTATTTAACAACATCTTTTCATTTCAGGAATTTACTTTTATAGGTGCCGTTTTAATGGTTCTATGATATTGATTATTGTACTCTTTTATCAACTGCTTATACATTTCGATCCAATTATAAGTTCCATTGAAGCTAAACTCTCTCCATATCATTTCCTTTAAAGATCTATTAAAACGCTCAACAATCGATGCCTTAAGAACCAGAGCTGCAAACCCCTGAAAAAACGGCAAAGGTTCGGTTCGGGTTCCGAACCCTAGGTTGAAAATTCGCAGAGGTTCCAAAACCGGGTTCTGAATATTTTGGAACCTCGGTTTCGGTTCCAAACCCGGGTTCGTCGATTTAAAAAAATGAAAAGACATTTGTTGATTATTAAAAAAAAATTTTTTTTAAATTTTTTTTATTTGTATTACATTTATTATTATTATTAAATTATACGCAAATTTTTTCGCTTTCGGCAAGCTGCTTGTGAACTTCAGGGTGCTTGCGTTCAACGTGTTTTTTTAAATTTGTGGCATGTCGGCCAATTAATTTAACGCTACAGTTTTTACACTGGCTTACTTTGGTCTGAGCGTTATACTCAAAAAACTGTTGTATTGAAGTCATTGTCAAACAACGTTAGATTTTCTGATGCCAAAAATAATACAAAGCAGATCGCGACTTGCGCATGCCGTTCCGTTACAACGTCACGGGTGCCTTTCGAAGAGTTGCCACCGTATGACGTTTTTCTTATATAAATTTGAGCCATACAAATGATACACAAAACAAGTAAATTTTACGATTTTTGGCAACCATAAAAAGAACACACGCTTTGCACATTTTTTAAATGCCGTTGCTTTTTAATTTTCAACTAATAGAACAACGCGAACGGTGTCGTCGCTGCTGTCGCCGCAGTAGATGACCAATTTTGTGGCGCCTTAATGCCGACTTATGCATCGACTGCGAGCAAACCACAACAACATATACAGTGTGCCAACAAAGTGTTTACACACTGAAATGAAAAATTTTATTTTTTCACTTTAGAGCTATAACACACTAATTGTTGTTTTTAATTTTTATTTCATAATTTTTTTATGTTCTTCATTCAATTATCCTTTAAAACTATTAATCAAACTTAAAAAAAATTAACATTAACAAAATATAATAACAAAAACTATAAAAGGCACTAAATTCAACTGCCAACAAAGTGTTTACACAATGTCAGTCTATTTAATATTTCTTGGTATTTAACTACAACTTATACTTTGTGTGTCCACCGTTGGCTTCTAAAACTGCTCCCAGACGGCGTTTCATCGATTTGATCAAATTTTGAACGTATTCCAATGGAATATTTTGCCATTCTTCCAAGATTATCGCCTTAAGATCAATTCTATTTTTTGGATGGCGTTTGGCGGTCCGTTTTTTAAGGTAAGCCCACAGATTTTCAATTGGGTTGAGGTCTGGGCTTTGGGCAGGAGCATCGAACACCTTTTTACAATTGTATAGCAGCCAGCACCTCACCGTATGTGCTTTGTGCTTAGGATCATTGACCTGGTACAATTTAAAAGTTGGCTTGCCATCATTTATAAATCCAAATTTGTTGGCACTGGATACCAAATGTGTGCGCAATATGTTCAGATATTGTTGGGCATCCATAGTATTTTCGATTAAGCACAATTCACCAACTCCTTTGCTTGAGATGCACCCCCAAACCATCACTGACAATTTGCCAAACTTTACAGTGGGTATAATATTTTTGGATTCAAGTGCTTTCAACGGCTTGCGCCACACTCTACTGGGTCCATCATTATAAAATAGCATCATTTTCGATTCATCACAGAACACCACGTCGTCCCAATACGAATCTGGCTGTTTCACGTGAATCCTGGCAAAAGTTAAACGTTTGTTAACATGCTCTGACGACATTAATGGTTTTTTGCGGGCAGCTCGAGATGAAAACTTGTTTCTTTTGATGGCCTTTCTCACATTTTCACGTGATATGGTAATGCCACATTCTTTCTCCATGTCGTTGGCAAGCGTTCTGGTCGAAATAAATGGATTTTCATTGATCTTTCTGACCATAACTCGCTCTGCTCTCGAAGTTATCAATCGTGGCCGTCCAGTTGAAGGCTTTGCCTCCAGCCTTCCCTCGTTTTTTGCGCGGTTTATAATATTTTAAACAGTTTTTCTGCTAATTGCAAACATATCTGCAATCTCCGAGACCGATTTACCGATGGTGGAGTTGTAATAAACCAACTGGTTCATGTCAAAAGATAACCGTTTGCCTGGCATATTAAAATCGTATAAAACTCTCCCAATAGTTAACAAATTCTACCCACAAATAAAGAAAATTCTTAGAAAAATGCATTATCAATAGCTATGCGCCTTTTACTTTAAGAAAAGTAACTGTAAATACGAAAAAATTCGACGAAAATAAACCAAAAAGAAGATGTGTAAACACTTTGTTGGCAGTTGAATTTAGTGCCTTTTTTAGTTTTTGTTATTAAATTTTGTTGATGTTAATTTTTTTTTCAGTTTGATTAATAGTTTTGAAGGATAATTGAATGAAGAACATAAAAAAATTATGAAAAAAATTAAAAACAACAATTAGTGTGTCTCTTATAGCTCTAAAGTGAAAAAATAAAATTTTTTCACAGTGTGTAAACACTTTGTTGGCACACTGTACATAAGTATAAAATCAAAACGCATTGGAAAAGTGTGCATAAATATATGTACATTCATATGTATGTATGTGATACATTCAATGTATGCACTCATAGCTAACTCAGTTCTGTACAGCGTGCCGGGTTTATTTTTTGTGGCGACAGGCTGACGCACAAGCTGAAACATATCGTCACATTTGGTAACAAATGTATGTACATGCATAACCTTTTTCCACGAAATTGTGGGCGAGCTTCGGGCTTCATGCCGGGCGCGCACAGCCTGTATGCAAAATGCATGTACTTTGTATTTGGAACCGGTGGACAAAAATGGAACCTGTTCGGTTCACGGTTCCAATACATTGCTTGTGTTCGGTTCAGGGTTCGGTTCCACATACCAAAGAACCCGCAGAGAACCGGTTAAACAAGGTTCGGTTCCGGACCGGTTTGCAGCTCTGTTAAGAACACTATAGCTTGAATAATGATTAATGTTGTACTTTTTACACATGTTTTTTAAATCAGTGTTAAAAAATTATTTGCCATGGTCCGTTTGTAAATTCTTGGGAATTCTCTTGCCTTTAAAAATGCCCGCGAATGCTTTTGTAACTTCTTTTCCAGATTTGGTTTTCAATGCTACTCCCCACGCATATTTGAAAAACGTATCAATGATTGTCAATAAAAATTTATATCCTTGATTACATGAGGAGTACTTTCCCATTTCCACTAGGTCTGCCTGCCAATGGTCATCGATCACTTTCATTACAACTCTTCTTCGTTTAAACTTTTTACGTGCAGGAGCATGTAATTCTTTCACTAATTCCCGTTTACTCATATTGAAATGAAGCACATTGTCCTGATTCAGGTTTTATTTTATTTTATTTATTTATTTTTATTTTTTTATATATATACTAGTAAGTGGCCCGCTTACTTCGCTGCGCGGATAGTTTATATTAATTTTAGCAATAGAAGATAGATACAAAATAAATAAATTAGAAAATATTTCACAAAATATTTAAGCAAAGTATTTAATATTCTCTTTTCCACGCCACCATTGAGGTAGAGAATATTGTGGTTTCCCCAGTAGGCCTTATCCACTTATTGAATTTAATTTGCAATTATTAACAACTTTAAGAGCTTCTTTATAAACGACATTGGTTGTTTTTCCGTCAGGTGCTAATACAAATAAGATTTTTGGTGAACTGACTCTTGAGCAGGCTACATAAAATTGGCCATGAGAAAAACAATCGTGTCTTAAGTCTAGTCCGGCTAATTTAAGAGTTTGTCCCTGTGATTTATTAATTGTTAAGGCAAAGCAAACTTTTAAAGGAAATTGCAATCTTTTAAATTGAATTGGCAATTCAGAATCAGAAGGTATTAATGGAATTCTCGGTATAAAAATCGTTTCCCCTATACCATTGCCAGTAAAGATAATTGCTTCGACAACATTCTTATGAAGGACTTTAACTTGCAATCTTGTACCATTGCACAGTTATGGCGGTTTCAAGTTGCGAATCAACATTACAGGTGAACCAATCTTTAAAGTTAATTTATGTTGAGGCAGGCCAGCCGGATTTAATGAATTAAGAAAATCGACGGGGTAATGAACTGCATCTTCGATTTCAGCCACAGAATCAATAGAGTTATATGTAATTTCTTCACTTTGAAATGATTTTAATAAAAACTCGTTTATTTCCAATGCATTGTCATTTCTCGCAGTCAAAATAGCACGTTCTGAAAACCATTCGAGTGATTTTTGAGAGATATTTGTAATATCCGGAAATATTTTTAGAGTTAGCTCTTCAATACTTTTCACAACATGACACAAAGTTGATGGTAAAGTTATTTTGCCATCATGGGTTGGAAATAATCCATTTCCTATTTGAAGAAGCATTTCTGCAAATTCACCAGCTATGCTATCACCTTTTAAGTGCACTCGCATATTCTTCGTTAATGCAATTTTCTGTATTTTGAGCCACAAAATTGAAGACTTTAAGCACGCATTTATTTCATCTGCTCTTGTTCCTCTGGGGATCACTGGGAGAGTTTGTCGAAAATCACCAGCTAAGAGAACAGTTATGCCACCCATTAAGTATTCACTATCTCGAATGTCTTTCAAAGATCGATCTACAGCTTCAAAAACACCTTTATGGCCCATAGTATACTCATCCCAAACAATAAGCTTGCAATCTTTGAGCACAGCAGCAATATTAGATTGCTTTGAAATTGAGCAATGTGGTGTTTCTAAATGAATCATATTAAGTGGAATTTTAAGTGTAGACTGCGCTGTGCAGCCACCATTTAGTAAAGTGGCTGCGATACCGGAAGAAGCAACGGCCAATGCAATTTTTTTTACTTTGCCGTACCTTTGCCAATAATAAATTTAAAAGATACGTTTTACCTGTTCCACCAGGTGCATCTAAAAAATAGATTTCTCCTTTTTCTGCTTCAACGCTATATAGTATCTTTTCGTATACTTGATTTTGCTCAGCAGTAAGGAGTAGCTCATTATTAACAACAAAATTATCGCAATTTTCATAATTTGTTTCTCTATGATATTCAATATTTGGAACAATTTCCTCGGATCTAATTGGTAGTGGAAGTCCATAGTAAGTCTAGTTTTGACCACCAATAGACAGTACAATATCTTCAATCATTGAAGTTCAATGTTAAAAAGACATTTATTTAATACATTATTCACAATACTTTCATCAATATTGTCTTGTGAAAAATGAAAGGCTCTTAAAATATCTTCCAAAGTTTAAGAGCATCTGAAATTTGACAGAATACTAACATTATTGCAAAAAGTTCTCTCAGTTTTGTAGGATTTTGACATATGACAGCTTCGGCTATAGTTGAATCCCAGTGCTTATCATCTTCTAGTAATCCTAGAGCTTTACACGCCAATTGAAATGATGCGTATGTTATACCATTAACAGTTTTCAAATTTAAAAATTATGTTGGGCCCCTTACAAAATGTAATAAAAGTCTTAAATAAAAACATTCTGTATTATTGGGATGAATAGTGTAAACTCTTCCCAAAGCTGAATCTCTTTTAACTCCAGGAAAATTTAGCACATCATGCCCTCGTTTTCTTCTTTGAAATTCTTTATTGTTCCATGTAAAATACGATGGAACTTCACAATATAGAAGCGTTCTTGCAAACTCATCACGTTTGCATAGCTCAAAGAAGGCTAGCAAAGTGGTTTTGGGTGTAGTGCTTAATCTGTCAAGTAATTGTTGCGGATTATTGGGATTATTGGGTTAAAATATATCCGTTGACCATTTTCTAAATGAACAGCTAAGTGTGTAATAGCCGGAAAACGTTCATGTATAGGAAATGCAAGGATTCTCCATACCGCTTCTGAACTACTTATATAGCAGCCACTTTCGCACATATGTATTAATTTCATTACGTTGGTCTTCAAGAGTAAATGATGCTTGATCACTGCCCTTGTTAACATATTTACAAATGTATTTAATAGACTTTACAGAACTACAATACTCAACATTTATGTGAGCTTCAAATGTTCTCAATAGTACACAGTTATAAGGCACAACCCAACGATTATCTATGCAATTACCATTTATATTAATTGCATTACCACCATCTTCTATCGCACTTCTACGAAATAGAGGGTAACTATCTTTTCCAGTCACAGTTTCTTAAATAATTGTCGAGGAAACCTTTTAAAAACCGCATGGCGATTTATTATTAAATGCACCGCAAGGACCATGAATCATATTTGACTTAACAATGTTAAATAACAATGGATCCTCATTTGTGTTTGGTATTTCGGCACAGATAATTTTATCGATTTTATCTGGTCTTATTTTATTTTCTAACCAAAGTAGAATATGTACATATATGTGGTTAATCCCGCTTTTGCCATTCCACAGAGTACATGAAACATTGCACGCTTCCAAACAACGAACCTTTTGTCAATAGTGGCATTAAAGCTTTAACTTTTAAATGAAAAACTCGAGCTATAATATCATGACGATATGCGGTTTTTGACCCGGTAACAAAACACTTTTGATGTCATTCCATTATGGATTGCATGTGAATGTTATGCAAAGATCTGGTCGCTCATAATGGCGAACATATGTCATAGCATCTTGAGTCTTTTCATGCATATATCGTGTAGAGCTTGTAAAAGAAGACGGTAAAATTACCATCTGACCAAGTTGAGCTGCGTCATCATCTTGTTGGCCTATTGCATCTTGTAGATGTATATAGCTAACTGCTCTGAGTTTTGCTTGATTGTAGCGAATATAATTTAACCTTTCTGTTTAAATTTTAGCATACATATCAACTAAAAGTTGACTATAAAAGGAACGACAATAAATTAAATGATTTAACTCAGATTGACGAATCATTATTTTATAACTGTAAAAGCTTAACGCAGATATCTTTTTTTTTGGTTCCTCCTTTTTTAAATAATGAATTCCATTCTTGTATATCCACTGAATAGCCATCTTCGCCATAAGGAAATACCAAAGGGTTCTGTAAGGCATCGTATGATCGATGCACCTCACTATACGATGTAATTTATAATTATGGATTTCAATAATAAAATTGCGCTTTTCAAATTGCTGACCAACAATAACTTTTACTACAATAACTGCT
Source organism: Scaptomyza montana (assembly GCA_018904305.1). Taxonomy (NCBI): domain Eukaryota; kingdom Metazoa; phylum Arthropoda; class Insecta; order Diptera; family Drosophilidae; genus Scaptomyza; species Scaptomyza montana. Next base: position 446,133 of record JAEIGR010000091.1, on the reverse strand, counting down.
ACTTCGCTTGATAGTGCATTGGTGCATTGTAAAGCCCTTTATGTGCACCAGCGGGTGTTCGATCAGCATGTATAACCAATTTATAGTCTTTGGTATTTGTTTGTATTTTATTGATAGCCATTTTTAGATCTTTTACATAACGATTATGATGATGAAACATACATTGAAGATCCTTTACTACGCTTAAATCAACATTTGAAATATTTTTGCAACGTAGTTGAGCTTCCTTTTCATCATCACCAACAAAATAAATTTGAAGAAACTGCATTTCTTCATTTGGCAAAGGTTGGACACTACCAATTTAATGATACACTTGTCCTTGGACTTTAAAGGTTGACCAACTTTCATTTATAATTTTTGTACTTCCAAAAGAAGTCATTTGAAAGCAGCTGTTATACTTTCTTATACGATCAATGAAATGATCATGCTTGGGATGTCCACCAATTATTAAGCTTTTAAGAGGATCAGGCAAACTTTCATTTTGTGAAAGTTTAACTTTTCCTGCCTTGCAACAGATACCCAAAGGCTAATTTTTCCATTTTAAAGCATAACATTGTTTGCATATCAAATTCATACTACCAAGTTGAGTAATTTTATCTGACTTGAAAGCTATTTCAAAATCATAGTTTAAGCCAGACATGGCTTTAACACTCCATGCACGCAAACGCCTTTCTTGTCGTCCATCAGGATTATTAGCCTGATGTCTTCTCACTGCAACTCGATGAGCTTCAGGATTATTAGCCTGATGTCTTCTCACTACAACTCTAATAACATCAGGATTATTAACACGATATTTTTTTTTGATGCTCCTATAAGCTTACCCCTATTGATGTCACTACTTTTTCAAATGACCGTTTTTTTACCTTTTTTTCTGTTTTGCCGGTGAACCGACTACGTCTTTTAACAGGATTTTTAACATTTTCAGTTATACATTCACTTGACGTATCAGAATCTTGAGTTAATACTTCCTCTAAAGGAATATAAACATCAAAATGTCCATTCATTAATGGACCGGTAAAACGCAATCTTTTTACAGGATGCATATTATTTCCGAATGCTTGTAATAAATTTCCATTTTGAAAAATTTGGAAATTTACAGCAAAAATTTCTGCTGCTGCTTGAAGCTCACATGCAGTACCATAAGTATATGAGTATGACATAGCGCACTCATATTGTTCAGAAGAGCTATAACACTCTCCATTTAAGTTTATGCTGAAGCAAGCAAAAGTTTGCCAGTTGGTTACAACATGATCAACAATATTTTGGCGTATGGTGCCATGGAAGCCTTGCCAAATAAAAGGTAGGAAATATATCTAAAAAGGCAGTCTACATCACCAATTATGGCAACAACTGAATGCGGCACCAAAATACCACTAATATCTAAAGTTTCAATAGACATATTTTAATTTGGCTGTGAGTCAATTGACTTCACTGTAAAACGATTGTTACAACGTTACAGTGTCTATACGTAAGTATAGAATTCAATAAAATTGAATATACCAACTTATATTAATTTAATAGAATATTCGGACTGCTTAGTTTTATTTGATTTTTAAATGCACTAAAGCAGCGTGTATATAACTATTATATAATATGCAAAATAGAAGACAACTATATATAATGTTGCTTCAATTATTAAGTCTAAAATCGACTTATTAATTTTGTTTAAAAAAAAAACATCAAAACAAATTAACAACTTAATTTAAAGTAAGTATTATAAATACTTCAAAATAAGTCAAAAATTGACTTCACTGTACAACGTTACAGCGTCTATACAAAGTATAGAATTCAATAAAATTTAATATAACAACTTATATTAATTTAATAGAATATTCAGACTGCTTAGTTTTATTTGATTTTTAAATGCACTAAAGCAGCGTCTATATAACTATTATATTATATACAAAATAGAAGACAACTATAAATAATGTTGCCTCAATTATTAAATCGAAAATCAACTTAACTTTTTTGTGTTCAAAAAACAACAAAGGAAATTTAAATACGTTGATCGTTATTTAAATATTTAAATCATAGCAATTAAATATTTTTTATAACTTATCATTATATACGAATTTTAAATGAACGTATATACTTTCGTATTTGAAATGAATGTACATATATATAATACGAAAATCAGAATATTAACAAACTCACTGATCCAAAAAGAAACTTTCGTTGTTATTATCCTTATCCTTAATATAAACAGTATTAAAAAATTCACTGAAACGAAAAGTAACTTTCTTTGTTCACATTAAATATGAACTAAAATGCATAACCAATTCCCTTACCATTGTATGTAAAAACATAATGTTGGAAAGAGCATTACAGTTATTCCTCTAAGCAGCAGATCCCGAGCTCATACATACAACGCTTGCACTTAAGAGCTATGTATGGGTGGTGTAAATTAGGCAATGCAATTCCCTTAACTGCAGCCTCTTAGTTATGGTTAGCTTAGCTAAGTGAGTGCGGAGGAGATAGGGATATTAAACTTTATGATTGACATGCAAAGCGCGCACATAAAATAGAGAGTGAACGTAAATGAGCAACATCAAAGGAGCATGATTGCATTCAAACTATGTTATATCTAGCGGCAGTCATAAGAGAGACGCGCGCACTGATCAAGCTTTAAGCCGCTCTTTGTGTTGCAGCATATATTCGCTCAGCTGTGCATGCTGCTTGCAGTGAGTACCATTTACAGTTATAATTCTTCTTCTTTGTTCTTCTCTCTGTTATCTGTGGCTACAAAATATAAGAAAACTTTGTTTTGAAAGCATGCCTAAAATATTACATTATTTTTATACCCTGAACTCATAAAATGGGTAAAAAAGGGTATAATTGATTTGTGCAAAAGTATTTAACAGGCAGAAAGAAGCATCTCCGACCACAGCTTCAACAGCCGAGTCCACATGTCTGTTGTTTAGAAAATGTAAAAATAGGAGTTAAAACAATGGATAACTTTATAAATTCTGTGAAAATTAATAATCCAAATCGATTAAGAAACACAGGAGACTTCTGCAAGTCATTTTAATACACGGGTTCAGGGTATCTTTTAGTCGGGATTTTTCGACTAAAGCCTTCTTACTTGTTTTCAGATTCGCTCATTCTCGTGTTGTGCTGACAGTCGGCAATTCAACACCTGCATCATGAATTGAGCGCTGCTGGTCCCAAACACAAAGAGGCAGCTTAAAACTTGAAATTATTTTTAAATCGCGCCTTCGTTGTTGGCTATTTCGGCTAACTCTCTTATGTATGCGCGCGCTCTGCAAGTTAGACAAAGAGCGTAGTATCGCTACCTTTTTCGCACGCACTGAATCAACGCAAAACATATCGAAGAGGCTGCAGTTAAGTGAATTGCATATTGCCTTTAGCTTTAGTTTAGTGTGTGCGGAGGAGGTAGGGTTATTAAACCTTACGATTGACATGCAAAGCGCGCAGTGAACGTAAATGAGCAACAACAAAGGAGCATGATCGGAGCGAGATTTCAAATTATCTGATTATCATTATGTGAACGGCCTTTGCTTGTTCGAAATTGTATATTATTAATGTAAGTTATACGTTTTGTCTAAGTTATATTAGCAGCAAGTAGGCAAATCCACCCCCACAACATATGTATTTTGGTGTGCAAAATTTTTCTACACGGACCAAGTTATGTTTTGTTGTTGTTGTTTTTTTTTTTAAATCAACGACACCAACAAAAAGTAGCAGTGCGGGCCCAACAACAACACTTACAACAACAACAAACGCTACTTGGGTCGTAAATCAATTGTCAAAGGCACACAAATTTGAAAAAAAGAATATGCACTGTGCGAAGTGATACATGTACATAAAATTATGAAAACTATTTTCAAGCGCATTGTTCACTTAATTGTGTATGCACATATTCATTAAGAAGCAGAAATCCGTTTCGTTTTTGCAAGTGTCGAACCTTTTTATACTGATACCGAAGGTAAAGAGTATATTGGTTTTGTGCAATGTCCGTCATGGTGTCGTCCGTCTGTCCGTCTGTCCGTCGTCCGTCGTCCGTCGTCCGTCGGCCGTATGTATGCAAGTTTTTCCACACCCTTCAAGCTAGAGACTTGAAACTTTCCAATCCTTTATCTATGGGATAGTAAATTAAAGTGTCAAGATGGGGGTTCTACGATAACTGGGGCGGCAAATCGATAAATTGATAACCCAAAACCGATAAATCCACATATTTCGCACATCCTTACAGCTAGAAGTACCAAATTGGAAGAAGATAGCTATTAGCAACCTCCAAAAACTCATCAAAATTTGGAGCCACGCCCCCATTCCGCCCCCAGCCCCCGCATTTTAAAGTCAAAAAGACTATATCTCCCACAGTTTTGAGCTATAGCCACCAAATTGGTGCCAAGATAGGTGATGATGACCCCCAAAACTGCGCCAAAAGTTTGATGCCACGCCCACCGATACTCCCGCCGCCCCCATCCACCCCAACGCTTCGTCAAAAACGGGAAGCGTGTATCTTCCAGAGTTGGGAGCTAGAGCCTCCAAATTTGAGGAAGATAGCGCTAACACCCCCAAAAACTGCATCAAAGTTTTGGAGCCAAGCCCACCCATTACGCCCCAGCCCCGCATTTTGAAATCAGAAATGGCTATATCTCCCACAGTTTTTGAGCTATAGCCACCAAATTTGGTGCCAAGATAGGTGATGATGACCCTCTAAAACTGCACCAAAAGTTTGATGCCACGCCCACCAATACTGCCCAGCCGCCCCCATCCGCCCCAACGCTTCGTCAAAACGGGAATGCGTGTATCTTCCAGAGTTGGGAGCTACAGCCTCCAAATTTGGTGGGAAGATAGCTGTTAACGACCCCCAAAAACTGCATCAAAGTTTGGAGCCACGCCCCCATTTCGCCCCCCTTCCCCACTTTTTACAATTTTCGAGCTAGAGTCACCAAATTTGGTATGAAGATAGCAATTGACATTCCACATAGATCTGCATCAAAATTTGGATACCTCGCCCACCCATACCGCCCCCAGCCCACCTTTCCCCACTTTTACAAACTTCGAGCTAGATTCACCAAATTTGGTATGTAGATAGCAATGACATTCCACATAGATCTGCATCAAAATTTGGATGCCTCGCCCACCCATACCGCCCCCAGCCCCCTTTCCCCACTTTTTACAAACTTCGAGCTAGAGTCACCAAATTTGGTATGTTGATAGCAATTGACATTCCACATAGATCTGCATCAAAATTTGGATGCCTCGCCCACCTATACCGCCCCCAGCCCCCTTTCCCCACTTTTTACAAACTTCGAGCTAGAGTCACCAAATTTGGTATGAAGATAGCAATTGACATTTAACAAAGATCTGCAACAAAATTTGATGCCACGCCCACCCATACCGACCCCAGCCCCCTTTCCCTACATTTACAAACTTGAGCTAGAGTCACAAATTCGGAAGGAAATCTGTGGCATCCCCATCTGCATCGGAGAATCTTTAAGGCAGCTTACACCCGCCGCATCCGTACCCCTTGCAATCAGGCCTCTTTTACCGGTTTTAATACTGGTATCGAGTATGCCGCAGTCGGTTGCGTCCGACTGCAACGTTTCCACTTGTTTTATGACTTTGCTTGTGCGACGCGAAGGCGTCACTGCGCATTTGTTTTGTTTTTGTATTCTCGCTCGCGATCAAACCCTCAGCTTGTGCGACAATCAGGCGACAGTAGTGGAATGGGTAATTGTTGTAATTGTAATTTGATTTTTAAAATGGGTAAAAAGTGCTCCAAATCGTATGGGAGGTACTTGAAGGAGTTGTCCAAATAAAAATTCCCTTCTTAGTGCTCACTTACTACCTGCATAAAAAATTGTGTGAAAATTTCAGCCTTCTAGCTCTTTTCGTTTAGGCTGTGGCTGATCCATTCTAACGCGGACGAACTCTTTTATATATATAGATTTATTTATTTATTTTTACTTTATAAAGTAGTACGAGGTTGTTGGTGACGTCTTTTTGTATTATGACGAGAGAAAATTTTGGAGATCCACACATTTTTCTTTAAAAAGGTTGTCCACATTTTCAAAACAGGTGTCTTCTCTATCAATATCGTGACACATACTGTCCATATACACTTCCAAGATTCTGAACTCATGTTTCTTAGTTTAGTAACAAACAAAAGAGCTAGAACCATCCGTGATGGGTGCTTTTAACAAGCACTGATAACTAACATTTACTTATAAAGCATTTTTTAATTAGCTTTTATGTTCTAAAATTTTATTTTGTAGGGTAAAGGCATCTCATCTACTCTTATTATTTCTTTTTTTAAATGTGAAGATGAAGGTGTAATAACAGAGTTAAAAATGTTTTCCTCAATAGACCCGATCGCAAATGTATAATTATTAAGTTTTTCTTCTTAATTTTCTATCCTCTTTTTAGCGTCGACGCGTCGTTAATATTTTTTTTTAATAAATCAACTTTGGGATTTCTTTGTTTTAATGATAATAGTGAAATTGTGTTAGATATATCATTTTTCGCTTGATTTATCAATTCATCATCGTATTCTTTTGTAGCCATGTCATTCGCATCCTTCGGTTGTATACAACATAAGACTCTTTTTTTCCGAATATTCAATTTCCGTCTTTGTCAATGAGAAAACCCACTAGTCTTTTGCTATTTCTGTTTAAGTACTCCAAATGCTCTTTGTCGTTTGAATAATGCCCAAACTTGTCAATTGACATAATAAATCAACATTAATTTAATTTTTATATGGATATTTAATGGTTACGCTTTCTTGGTGTGCAAATGGTCCCTTTTTATAAATAGTTACTGATGTTTCATCAGTCTCTGATTTCACAATTGTTTTTTTTTCTTGTAAGTGGTTCAATACAAATTCATTAGTATTTTTATACTCGATACCGTAGGTAAAGAGTATATTGGTTTTGTGCAATGTCCGTCATGGTGTCTGTCCGTCTGTCCGTCCGTATGGTTGCAAGTTTTTTCCACACCCTTCAAGCTAGAGACTTGAAACTTTCCAATTCTCTTTATCTATGGGATAGTAAATTAAAGTGTCAAGATGGGGGTTCTACGATAACTGGGGGGCTGGCAAATCGATAAATTCGATAACCCAAAACCGATAAATCCACATATTTCGCACATCCTTACAGCTAGAAGTACCAAATTTGGTAAGACGATAGCTATTAGCAACCCCCAAAAAACTGCATCAAAAATTTTGGAGCCACGCCCCCATTCCGCCCCCAGCCCCCCCGCATTTTAAAGTCAAAAAAGACTATATCTCCCACAGTTTTTGAGCTATAGCCACCAAATTTGGTGCCAAGATAGGTGATGATGACCCCCTAAAAACTGCTTCAAAAGTTTGGATGCCACGCCCACCGATGCTGCCCTAGCCGCCCCCATCCACCCCAACGCTTCGTCAAAAACGGGAATGCGTGTATCTTCCAGAGTTGTGGAGCTAGAGCCTCCAAAATTGGTGGGAAGATAGCTGTTAATGACCCCCAAATATCTGCATCAAAGTTTTGGAGCCACGCCCTCCAATTCGCCCCCCTTTCCCCAATTTTTAAAATTTTCGAGCTAGAGTCACCAAATTTGGTATGAAGATAGCAATTGACATTTCACAAAGATCTGCAACAAAAATTTTGATGCCTCGCCCACCCATACCGCCCCCAGCCCCCCTTTCCCCACTTTTTACAAACTTCGAGCTAGAGTCACCAAATTTTGTATGTAGATAGCAATTGACATTACACATAGATCTGCATCAAAAATTTGGATGCCTCGCCCACCCATACCACCCCCAGCCCCCCTTTCCACACTTATTACAAATTTCGAGCTAGAGTCACCAAATTTGGTATGAAGATAGCAATTGACATTTCACAAAGATCTGCAACAAAAATTTTGATGCCACAACTACAAAGTTTTGGAGCCACGCTCTCCATTTCGCCCCCCTTTCCCCACTTTTTACAAACTTCGAGCTAGAGTCACCAAATTTGGTATGAAGATAGCAATTGACATTCCACAAAGATCTGCATCACAAATTTGGATGCCACGCCCACCCATACCGCCCCCAGCCCCCCTTTCCACACTTTTTACAAACTTCGAGCTAGAGTCACCAAATTTGGTATGTAGATAGCAATTGACATTGCACATAGATCTGCATCAAAAATTTGGATGCCTCGCCCACCCATACCGCCCCCAGCCCCCCTTTCCACACTTATTACAAATTTCGAGCTAGAGTCACCAAATTTGGTATGAAGATAGCAATTGACATTTCACAAAGATCTGCAACAAAAATTTTGATGCCACAACTACCCATTCAGCCCCCAGCCCCCCCCCCCACTTTCCCAACATTTTACAAACTTTGAGCTAGAGTCACCAAATTTGGTAGGAATATAGCTGGTGGCATCCCCATCTGCATCGGAGAATCTTTAAGGCAGCGTACACCCCTGCCGCATCCGTACCCCTTTGCAATCAGGCCTCTTTTTACCGGTTTTAATACTGGTATCGAGTATGCCGCAGTCGGTTGCGTCCGACTGCAACGTTTCCACTTGTTTATACTTGAAACAAGCTCGCTGTTAACTTCATTTACATTGTCTATTAGCTTAGTTATTTCATTCATTTTACTTTCCAGATCTTTTAACTTGTTATTTCTTTTCTCTACTAACTGAGAGATAAATGCCGCTTGACTTTTTTTCAAATCGAATACTTTAGCATCGACGTATTTGTTTATTACCAAATCATCATTATTTATGGGGTTGATCGAATTTTTGATGCGTTTGCTTTGAGCATTTAGATTACCATCCTCATCAAGTGAATCCCACTTACAGTTTTAATTCCCCTTTTTAACTTCTCCGAGCGTTCTTTATCGTTGGAGAAATGACCAAACTTGTCAAGAGACATATTAATAATAAGAATATTTAATTGTTGCAGACCATATTTATTAGAATATTATGTTTGCCTCTCGCAACTCTTCAATTATCGATACAATTTCATTATTATGATTACTGTTACCAGCTGCCTGTGAAGCGATCAAAAGCTTAAGTCTATCAACAATTTCATTAGGATTATCCCAGTATACATAATTTGGTTTATGTTTGTTGAGCATCATAAGAGTTCCGCCTTTATGTGTGGATTTTTTATTATTAAGAGGTGTAGACATTGCACTTGGCTCAACAACTTTCGGGAAGAGTTTTTTTATTATTTCGGTATACTTTCTGGAGCGTTTACCCTTTAGTGCTTCATTAGGCTTGTTTTTTTCCTATGAGCATTTGTTTTTTCCAAGATTTCCTGATATGCAAATAGGTCCATTTGGGTTTATTCATGTGGATTTTTTTAAAAGATTAAAGAATACAATCCAGGAGTAAGATTCCACTTTTCACACGTTTCCAGTTCTAGTCTTTTGTAGTTTACATGTATTTTAGAGCTACCTAATTTAGTTTCTCCTTTATTTTTAGTTGGTCCAAATGCTTTATCTAGCTGTCCCTCTCGCTCTAACTCATTTAGACTGAGATTATAACTATCATCACTTACTACATTTGACTGATTATAATCTTTATTGTCTACTGTAGCAGCGTTAATATAGCTTTGTTCACTCGGTATATTTGATTTATGGAATGATTGTATTTCATCAATTTCCCCATCTATTGCGTCATAAAATGCACTAGTATTATTTCCATTCTCTGCCACCTCATTTACACTTTCATCTATTTCTTCCTTTTTGATTCGGGAGTATGGCTTAATTTCTTTATTTCCTTTAATCATCTTTTTGAGTGGTTCTGTTATCGGCTTAAATGTTTCCTCCAACTGATATTCATCCGCAGCTTTACCCAATTTAATACTTCGAAATTTTCTTTTCAACGCGTTTCTTGTTTTTGTTAGTTCCTTTGGTTTACGCTCATTCATTTTAATATATTTATGTTAGTAAACCAATAAACTTGATCAGCGAGAGTAAAAGAGGGTGGCTTTAATAACAGGTTGTTGTTTTACTGTTATATTGGTAATTTTTTCAGAAACAGCTTGTTGTTTTGCGGTTATTTTTGATGCTTTTCAGAGACAGCTTGTTGTTTTGCGGTTATTTTTGATGTTGTTATTTTTATACTCGATACCGAAGGTAAAGAGTATATTGGTTTTGTGCAATGTCAGTCATGGTGTCTGTCCGTCTGTCCGTCTGTCCGTCCGTATGTATGCAAGTTTTTTCCACACCCTTCAAGCTAGAGACTTGAAACTTTCCAATTCTCTTTATCTATGGGATAGTAAATTAAAGTGTCAAAATGGGGGTTCTACGATAACTGGGAGGCTGGCAAATCGATAAATTCGATAACTCGAAACCGATAAATCCACATATTTCGCACATCCTTTCAGCTAGAACTACCAAATTTTGTAAGAAGATAGCTACTAGCAACCTCCAAAAAACTGCATCAAAAATTTTGAAGCCACGCCCCCCCATTCCGCCCCCAGCCACCCGGTATTTTAAAGTCAAAAAAGCCTATATCTTCCACAGTTTTTGAGCTATAGCCACCAAATTTGGTGCCAAGATAGGTGATGATGACCCCCCAAAAACTGCATCATGGATGCCACGCCCACCGATGCTGCCCTAGCCGCCCCCATCCGCCACAACGCTTCGTCAAAAACGGGAATGCGCGTATCTAGAGTTGTGGAGCCAGATGCACCAAATTTGGTGGGAAGATAGCTGGCAACGACCAAAAATCTGCATCAAAGTTTTGGAGCCACGCCCACCCATTTCGCCCCCCTTTCCACACCTTTTTTAAAATTTTAGCTAGAGTCACCAAATTTGAAATGAAGATAGCAACTGACATTCCACAATGATCTGCATCACAATTTTGAATGCCACGCCCACCAATACCAACCCTAGCCCCCAGCCCCCCCCCTTTCCCAACTTTTTACAAACTTTGAGCTAGGGTCAACAAGTTTCGTATGAAGATAGCAATTGACATTTCACAAAGATCTGCATTAAAAATTTGGATGCCACACCCACCCATACCACCCAGCCCCCCTTACCCCACTTTTTACAAACTTTGAGCCAGATACACCAAATTTGGTATGAAGATAGCAATTGACATTCCACAAAGATCTGCATCACAAATTTGGATGCCACGCCCACCCATACCGCCCCCAGCCTCCCCTTTCCCCACTTTTTACAAACTTCGAGCTAGATTCACCAAATTTGGTTTGAAGATAGCAATTGACATTTCACAAAGATCTGCATTAAAAATTTTGATGCCACAACTACCCATACCGCCCCCAGCCCCCCTCTTTCCTCACCTTTTTACAAACTTTTAGCTAGAGTCACCAAATTTGTAGGGAAGATAGCTTGTGGCATCCCCATCTGCATCGGAAAATCTTTAGGGCAGCGTACACCCCTGCCGCATCCGTACCCCTCTGCAATCAGGCCTCTTTTTACCGGTTTTAATACTGGTATCGAGTATGCCGCAGTCGGTTGCGTCCGACTGCAACGTTTCCACTTGTTTTAGTAACAGCTTGTTGTTTTGCTGTTATTTGGTGTTTGAGGTTTTCAAGAAACAGGGGTCTGCTATATGTGAACTAATCAGATACTCCAATCAAACTTATACTCAAAAATAATAAATTTTGTTTTTTCTTATTTATTAAACCATTTAAATGTAAAGTATTTATTTTGATTGATATAAAAATTAATTTAAAAAAGATTTTGTGGTGAGCATTAAAAACTTTAGACATAAGTGACCGCAGTTAAATGTACCAAATCGCTGTTCTTGATTGTAATTGTATTGAATGTTCTCGCCCAAATATCTTATAAGTTCTATAGGGGGTGGTTAATTTCCAAAACTATCAAAATATCTACATTCCTTTTCCGCCTTATAGTAAGCTACCCAATGAGTTCCAGCTCCGGTTGGCGAGTCCAAGTTAACGATGCCGCATTCTCTTTTTCTTACATTTTTCGGTAAGGAGTTTCTCATATAAACCCCTCTGAAATGAGGGATATGTTTGCGTGCGAAGTTTATAATATCAATGTTCGAAAGCGGTTTATTGGGTAGCTCATTCATAAAAAATTGATTTTTATACTCGATACCGTAGGTAAAGAGTATATTGGTTTTGTGCAATGTCCGTCATGGTGTCTGTCCGTCTGTCCGTCTGTCCGTCCGTATGGTTGCAAGTTTTTTCCACACCCTTCAAGCTAGAGACTTGAAACTTTCCAATTCTCTTTATCTATGGGATAGTAAATTAAAGTGTCAAGATGGGGGTTCTACGATAACTGGGGGGCTGGCAAATCGATAAATTCGATAACCCAAAACCGATAAATCCACATATTTTGCACATCCTTACAGCTAGAAGTACCAAATTTGGTAAGACGATAGCTATTAGCAACCCCCAAAAAACTGCATCAAAAATTTTGGAGCCACGCCCCCCCATTCCGCCCCCAGCCCCCCCGCATTTTAAAGTCAAAAAAGACTATATCTCCCACAGTTTTTGAGCTATAGCCACCAAATTTGGTGTCAAGATAGGTGATAATGACCCCCTAAAAACTGCATCATTTGGATGCCACGCCCACCGATGCTGCCCTAGCCGCCCCCATCCACCCTAACGCTTCGTCAAAAACGGGAATGCGTGTATCTTCCAGAGTTGTGGAGCTAGAGCCTCCAAATTTGGTGGGAAGATAGCTGTTAACGACCCCCAAAAATCTGGATCAAAGCTTTGGAGCCACGCCCTCCATTTCGCCCCCCTTTCCCCCACATTTTTAAATAATTTTCGAGCTATGAGTCACCAAATTTGGTATGAAGATAGCTATGATGACATTCCACAAAGATCTGCATCACAAATTTGGATGCCACGCCCACCCATACCGCCCCCAGCCCCCCTTTCCCCACTTTTTACAAACTTCGAGCTAGAGTCACCAAATTTGGTATGTAGATAGCAATTGACATTACACATAGATCTGCATCAAAAATTTGGATGCCTCGCCCACCCATACCACCCCCAGCCCCCCTTTCCACACTTATTACAAATTTTCGAGCTAGAGTCACCAAATTTGGTATGAAGATAGCAATTGACATTTCACAAAGATCTGCAACAAAAATTTTGATGCCACAACTACCCAGTTTTGAGCCACCCCCCATTTCGCCCCCCTTTCCCCACTTTTTACAAACTTCGAGCTAGAGTCACCAAATTTGGTATGAAGATAGCAATTGACATTCCACAAAGATCTGCATCACAAATTTGGATGCCACGCCCACCCATACCGCCCCCAGCCCCCCCTTTCCCCACTTTTTACAAACTTCGAGCTAGAGTCACCAAATTTGGTATGTAGATAGCAATTGACATTCCACATAGATCTGCATCAAAAATTTGGATGCCTCGCCCACCCATACCGCCCCCAGCCCCCCTTTCCACACTTATTACAAATTTCGAACTAGAGTCACCAAATTTGGTATGAAGATAGCAATTGACATTTCACAAAGATCTGCAACAAAAATTTTGATGCTACGACTGCAACGTTTCCACTTGTTTTATTTGTGGTTATACCAAAACCTTTTTGATATGGTTTTAAATAGAGTCCACTACCTAAAGCAATGGCTTCCATATTTCTTTTATGACGTTTATTTTCTTCTAGCTCTTTTTTAGCATTCTTGGCATTATTGATGCTTTTAGCAATAGCTGCTCCACCAGATGCCATTCCTCCTAATGCACTGAGCGCTGTCAAGATTGGTACAAGTGGTAAAAAACCTCAAATTTTAGGAACGTTGATTACTCTAGGAATTACAACTGTATTTTTCTTATTTTCAATAGTTTTGCACAAAGCTTTTCGTGCTACTTTAATCGCACTTTGAATGTCAAGTGGTTTTTCTATCTTTAGCACTTTGGTTGCGCCTCGAACGATAGTCATAAAATTTTTTTTACTTTTCATGGTTTACGTTTCTTTTGCTTTTGTAGAAGTCCCATACCACATTTTTTCTTTGCTTTCATTGCGTTGGTTACGAAATATGCAGAGGATTTTTCTCCGAGAGTACTATCAGAGGCTTTAACACGCTCCCACGCTCTTTCAGCTAGTATTGAGTCATCTATATGACGATTTACCAAATCTTTATGTTTGGAATAGGCTATATCGTGCTCTCTACAAGCGGCATCCAAGGGATTTATTCCTTTGTCTCCACGTTCTAAACGTGCTTTAAGCTTTGTACCTGGACCACAAAACTGATATCCCGGTATGTGTAGCTCAACTGGTAGGGAGCTTATAACTTTATTAAGAATACCTCTGCCTAGATAGAGGGATGGTTTCTTACTAAATGTTTTATAATAGCGCAGCACCATTTTATTTGGTGTTTATTCTTCAAAGAGGTTTAAGTTAGTAACGACCTATTTAAAAGAGTTGCATTAATATGCGTTTATTAAAACAAAAAACTGATATAGAAGTAAAAAATATCGATTATAAAAATGGTGATGTCAAACAACTTAGACATACTAGCTTGTTACCCAATTCAATAAGAGCTCTAATTGTCGGACCTTCAAATTGTGGGAAAACCAATGTAATGATGAGTTTGATTGAAAGTCCTAACGGATTAAAATTTGAGAATATTTACTTATATTCAAAGTCATTATATCAACCTAAATATGAATACCTAAAAACTCTTATAAGGCCAATAAAAGGAATGGGCTATTTTACGTTTTCTGAGAATGAAAATGTTGTTGCACCAAGCGATGCCAAAAAGAACTCTTTAATGATTTTCGATGACGTAGCATGTGAAAAACAAGATAATATTAGAGCATACTTCTGTATGGGTAGACATAACAGTATAGATGCGTTCTATTTGTGTCAAACGTATACACGCATCCGAAAGCATCTTGTGCGTGACAATGCAAATCTAATTATTATGTTTAGACAGGATGAAGTAAATATGAAACATGTGTACCAAGACCATGTGGGCGTAGACATGACGCTTGATGCATTTAAGAAAATTTCTCAATTTTGTTGGAGAGAAAAATATGGATTTTTATTAATAAGAAAAGATGAAAATGGACGTTATAGAAGGGGGTTTGCTGATTTTCTTCAAATTTGAAATAAACTAAAATAAAATAAAATAAAAGAAACAAGTAATTTTAATTCACTTATCAATAATCTCTCAGAATGGCAACAACACTAACGTTAACGGGTAACAACTCGATTTTAATGGCAAATTATCATCCACCCATAGAGTTAAGTGGAAGTTATGAGTGTGCACTAATTTATTTCCATATGTACAACTCGGTTCCAAATGTGGACCATGACAATAATTTATTCCATATTGGAGAGCATATTTTCGAGATACCTGTGGGATCATATGAGCTTAGTGACATAAGTGAAATTATTAGCGAGAAAATGATGGAAATAGAGCCAAATAAATTAAAGCACCCTCTAATCGAGAGCAATTATAATACCCTTCAAGTAGAGATTTCATCTAAAGAAGATCCAATATATTTTAACAAACGGCGTTCTATTGGTCAACTATTTGGATTTAATAAAAAAGAACTAAAACCTAATGGATTGCATATATCTGATCAACCTGTAGACATCTTGAAAGTTAATACGATTCGTTTGGAATGTAATATTGTTAGCGGGTCATATGTAAATGAGGTATCAAGTCATGCACTACATGAGTTTGCACTCAATGTTCCACCAGGCTATAAATTGAGTGAGAAACCCAATAATCTTATTTATTTGCCAGTTAGCACGAGAGAGATACAGTCGTTAATAATACGGATTACTGATCAGAACGGAAACTTGGTTAATTTAAGAAAAGAGGCTGTGACACTTCGCTTACACTTGAGGCGACGATAATGATTATTTATAATAATAAAAACGTGTGCTATCCGCCCCCAGCGAACACTTTAAGTTCTACTATAGAAGGATACAGGTCGACGAAAAAAGTACTTACAGCCGAGAACAAATTATTTTTAAAATCTTTGGGTCTAAAAATAAGAACATAATGAGTAGTGTATTGAATGTTCGAGAGAAAGCCTATTCGGATGAGAGTATAATCAAGAAAGAATATCATAGTTACTCTCCCTATCTACAAGCATTTAAAAGCAATGACGAAGTTAGAATTACTATTCTGAATCAGGACTTATATGTATGGCCTTGTGAGAGTTTTATTAATGTTGAGGGCACAATTTGTTTGGCAGATAACTCGCTTGCTGTAGATGGAAAACTTAAAAACAATTGTATGAGTTATCTCTTTGATGAGGTTCGATATGAGTTAAATGGAATTGAAATTGACCGTACTCGATTTGTTGGTATTTCAACAACCTTAAAAAACTATGCTTCCTTAAACAAAACGGAGAGCAGTATGCTAGAGAATTCTGGTTGGTTCAATGGAGATGATAGAGAGTTGGCAAATGGATATTTTAATTTTTCTATCCCTCTTAAATACTTACTTGGATTTGCTGAAGATTATAACAAGGTTTTATTTAATTGTAAACATGAATTAATATTACTCATGACTAAAAATATGGATGATGTGTATCACAGTAAAATTGCAACTAAGGAGTATAAACTAAATATTTCTAACATTGTATGAAAAATACCACATGTAACTCTAAGCGATGAGAAGAAATTGCAAATGTTTAGTTTAACTAAGGCTGGAGGTTCACTGCCACTTGCATTCCGCAGTTGGGATTGTTATCTGAATCCAACATTGCCAGAAGGTACACAACATGTTTGGAACGTTAAGCTTGCAGCTAATAGAGAACGCCCCCGATTTGCGATAATAGCTTTTGTAGTGGATGATAAACTTAATCATAATCATTTGAGGAATTTAAAAGTGTACCTTAACTCGGAGAACTTTCCGTACGATGATATGAATATAAATTTTAAACGAGAACGATATGCAAGTTTGTATGATATGTATACAGGATTTCAATCAAAGAAACAGTTAAAACAGGGCCAATCGATGTAAGAGTTTCAATTGATCTCGATAGTGTTAGTGTGAGGAATACTAAGGTATATTGCCTGCTTATGCATGATCGAATGGTAGAGTATTCACCTTTGACTGGATTAGTTCAACGCATCGTTTAAAACCAATTTAAAACAGAATAAAGTTGTGTTTGATATTCATTCAAATTTATAATTTAAAATATTATGTACCCCCATTAATTAATAAATAAAAAACATGATGAAATTTATATAAAAAAAATAATTTTTTTATATTCAAGTATACTATGTAGTATAAATATTTTCATTTACAGATACCTCAAACTGAGAGTTTTCTAATATTATAAATAACTTAAATAAATTTTGTAGTGTAAAGTCAATGTCTAAAATATCATTGTTATTCTAATTTTATGTTTAGTTTGAAAATTCAAAAAAAATAAATATGGCTAAAGAAATAAAAAAAAACAGATAGCAATACTTTAATATCACCATTTTGCAAGAATGTTACACTTAATACAAATGAAATGTCTCAAGGAAAGTGAAAAAAACCTTTAAGTCAGTCTTAAATAAACGTTTGTTGAGTAAACTATAAAAAATGGAGTAGATTTCTGGTATTGGATTTATAGCAATTGTGAATAAAATCGATGGTTTTTTAAAAGAGTTTGGCGAAATGATTTTTCCCGAACATCATGAATTGCTTGTGGGAATATCGTGAATTTTTCTTGGGATATGAAAACTGTCAACTCGTAAATTCCAAATATGGCGAACCTCTTTCAGCGTGCAGCTGGTCATCTGATCATCTACAGAGGGAGTTGATACATGTGGTTGCTTTCACTACAGCATGCGTCTGACAAGAGTAGAACGTTTAATTACAAAATATAGAGATTTATACAAAAGAATGAACAAAAACGTTAAAGTCGATAAGGAATCAAATGTTTAAATACTAGATTTAAAAATAAACATGTAATATCTTATATATATATATATATATATATATATATATATATATAGTAGAATTTATGAACTTAATTGAGAAAAAAAATAATAATAAAATAAAATAAACTCTACAACTTAAACCAAAAATGCCTCTTTTATTGATTTTGAAGTCAGTGCAGGATATAAGATTTTTCTAGCACTTGACTAATTTTCAAAACAGATATATATATAAAAACAAAGGTTAGAAAGGGATGGCGCTAAACATTTAAATGACCAGCCTATATGATTGGATGATAGTATTCAACTTAAGGATGAAGGAGACTAATGAATTAGCATTCTCATCTGCTTTTCATAGACACTTGTCCCCTCTATCCTTTTCCCCCTCTTACACCTTCACACTCTAACACCCTCTCCCTCTTACACCACATAACCCACATGAATGTTGTTGTTGTTACTGGTGTTTACAAAAATCAATGCATGTTCTGAGTTGCTTACAGACAACGCACGTTCCACATGTTTGTATACTGGACAGCAGATCCTATGATCATAAAACCCACTTGAATGTTTTTATGTTGCTGCTTTTGACAAAAAACAATGCATGCTGTGGCTTAGCCTGTATTTGACTCTAATAATAAATGGTTAAAAAGCCAAAACTGATTTTCCCAATAATTAATATCCATTTTTATGGCTTGCTCGTTAAACAGGCGCATCCTTGACACCAGATCCTATGATCATATAACCCACTTGAATGTTTTTATGTTGCTGCTTTTGACAAAAAACAATGCATGCTGTGGCTTAGCCTGTATTTGACTCTAATAATAAATGGTTAAATAGCCAAAACTGATTTTCCCAATAGTTAATATCCATTTTTATGGCTTGCTCGTTAAACAGGCGCATCCTTGACACCAGATCCTATGATCATATAACCCACTTGAATGTTTTTATGTTGCTGCTTTTGACAAAAAACAATGCATGCTGTGGCTTAGCCTGTATTTGACTCTAATAATAAATGGTTAAATAGCCAAAACTGATTTTCCCAATAACTATGCTCAATTTTTATGGCTTGCTCCGTAAACAGGCGCATCCTTGACACCAGATTCCTTGCTTACAAATTCCACATGAATGTTGTTATTGTTATTGCTCTTTACAAAAAACAATGCATACTGTTGCTTGCTTGCATGTGTGCAAGGCAATGCACTTAAAACAGGAATACACTTGACACCCGATCCTATGATCGTTGATTCTCAAGTGGGTAATAAAAGTGTAAAAAAGGGATCGCTGATTCTCAAGTGGGGTAATAAATTATGGTATCTTAATAAAAGTGACAGCTACTTCCTGGCGTAGAACCGGCAATCACCTACTACTGATAACTTTTTCAAAAAACGGAAAATGTGGGCATTTCCATTATTGAAAAGGCTTTACGCTTAAATAAAATTAAAACTGTCGATGCAGATCTCTTAGGACATCACCAGCTATCTCGTTAAGAATATATATGACTCTACCTAGAAAACTGTTAAATTTATAGAATATTTGTAATATAAAACTGGGAGCTAGGGCGGAAGGGGTTGGCGTGGCACCATAATATATTATTAAGTTTTTTGGGGAACTTCACCATCCCTTTTAAAACAAAATTGAGAAATGTTTTTTGTAAAGATGTGGGAAATAATTAATTATTGCCAAGTGGGCAATCTTAAAATTCTCTGCTCATAGAAAAATTAATTTGCAAAGTTTAAGTCTATAGTCTTGGTATCAGAACACATAAATATATGGCTAAGGACACTCTTATTTATGTATAGTTAAAAAATATCACCGTTATCCAATCCTCTTTTTATACTCGATACCGAAGGTAAAGAGTATATTGGTTTTGTGCAATGTCCGTCATGGTGTCTGTCCGTCTGTCCGTCCGTATGGTTGCAAGTTTTTTCCACACCCTTCAAGCTAGAGACTTGAAACTTTCCAATTCTCTTTATCTATGGGATAGTAAATTAAAGTGTCAAGATGGGGGTTCTACGATAACTGGGGGGCTGGCAAATCGATAAATTCGATAACCCAAAACCGATAAATCCACATATTTCGCACATCCTTACAGCTAGAAGTACCAAATTTGGTAAGACGATAGCTATTAGCAACCCCCAAAAAACTGCATCAAAAATTTTGAAGCCACGCCCCCTTATTCCGCCCCCAGCCCCCCCGCATTTTAATGTCAAAAAAGACTATATCTCCCACAGTTTTTGAGCTATAGCCACCAAATTTGGTGCCAAGATAGGTGATGATGACCCCCTAAAAACTGCATCAAAAGTTTGGATGCCGCGCCCACCGATGCTGCCCTAGCCGCCCCCATCCACCCCAACGCTTCGTCAAAAACGGGAATGCGTGTATCTTCCAGAGTTGTGGAGCTAGAGCCTCCAAATTTGGTGGGAAGATAGCTGTTAACAACCCCCAAAAAACTGCATCAAAGTTTTGGAGCCACGCCCACCCATTACGCCCCCAGCCCCCCCGCATTTTGAAATCAGAAATGGCTATATCTCCCACAGTTCTTGAGCTATAGCCACCAAATTTGGTGCCAAGATAGGTGATGATGACCCCCTAAAAACTGCACCAAAAGTTTGGATGCCACGCCTACTTATACTGCCCTAGCCGCCCCAATCCACCCCAACGCTTCGTCAAAAACGGGAATGCGTGTATCTTCCAGAGTTGTGGAGCTAGAGCCATCAAATTTATTAGGAAGATAGCTGGCAACGACCCCAAAAAATCTGCATCAAAGTTTTGGAGCCACGCCCTCCATTTCGCCCCCCTTTCACCAATTTTTAAAATTTTCGAGCTAGAGTCACCAAATTTGGTATGAAGATAGCAATTGACATTCCACAAAGATCTGCATCACAAATTTGGATGCCACGCCCACCCATACCGCCCCCAGCCCCCCTTTCCCTCTATCCCCACTTATTACAAATTTCGAGCTAGAGTCACCAAATTTGGTATGTAGATAGCAATTGACATTACACATAGATCTGCATCAAAAATTTGGATGCCTCGCCCACCCATACCGCCCCCAGCCCCCCTTTCCACACTTATTACAAATTACGAGCTAGAGTCACCAAATTTGGTATGAAGATAGCAATTGACATTTCACAAAGATCTGCAACAAAAATTTTGATGCCACAACTACAAAGTTTTGGAGCCACGCTCTCCATTTCGCCCCCCTTTCCCCACTTTTTACAATTTTCGAGCTAGAGTCATAAAATTTGGTATGAAGATAGCAATTGACATTTCCAAACATATCATCAAATTTGGATGCCACGCCCCCCCATCCCCCCCCCTTTCCCCACTTTTTACAAATTTCGAGCTAGAGTCACAAATTTGTATGTAGATGCAATTGAATTTCTCATAGGTTATAAAAATTTGGATGCCATACCGCCCCCACCCCTTTCACATTACAAATTTCGAGCTAGTCACAAATTTGGTATGAAATACAATCAAAGATCTGCAACAAAAATTTTGATGCCAAAACTACCCATTCCGCCCCCAGCCCCCCCTTTCCCAACATTTTACAAACTTTGAGCTAGAGTCACCAAATTTGGTAGGAATATAGCTGGTGGCATCCCCATCTGCATCGGAGAATCTTTAAGGCAGCGTACACCCCTGCCGCATCCGTACCCCTTTGCAATCAGGCCTCTTTTTACCGGTTTTAATACTGGTATCGAGTATGCCGCAGTCGGTTGCGTCCGACTGCAACGTTTCCACTTGTTTATTACAGCTTCTGTGTTAACTTATACAATGATTCGATTTTCTGATCTCGACCTACTTATTGGAATCGGTGGATATCCAAGGTATCCGATTTGTGTGTTTAACTATCGTAGCAGCACAATGATTCTGGAGCATCCAACATTTATTGTCACGAGGCAATTTTCATTAGTATTAGGTACTGGCAGATTTCCATTAATCGTACAGTACGACAAGATGGAAATGCGCATTTTATGCTACGAGATGTGCTATGTGGAAAAGGATGCATATTTGCATCTAGTGTCCGAGGTGGAAATGGGCAAAAACTATGTGAAATCTGCTCAGCATTTCATGTGCTTTAGCGATGACAATGTGCTTTATGTGATCAACGATATTGGTGAGTTTTCTCAGGTTGACATCGCGTGTTTCGCCATCAAGCAGCGCTGGTCACCCATCTACATAAACGGCAGAAATGCCGATGAGTTATATACTCGTCCTCACGCTCTCACATTTCACCGAACGGGATTTCTGATTTCAAACAGCAACATGGCGTTCTACATCAAGAAGAAGGCTGGCAACTTTACCGTCGAATGGACAATTGATCAGGGCCTAGTGCAAATCACTTTGTTCATTAGCAATCAGAATGGAGAACTTTATAGCTTACGCGAACAGGGCAGCATTGATCAAGTGGTGGTCGAGGAGAATGAGGGCAAACTGAAGCAGGTTATTGTAGCCGTCAAACCAGTGTTGGCATTTCGTACATTGTCTTGTTTCAAGGAAGAGTGCGTGCTAGTGTTGCACAACGACGGTATTGCGATAATGGATTTACCAAGCGGTAAGACGATTTCCAGTGTGGCTATTCCGATGGCTTGCGCCATGTGCTCGCATCGCAGTAATCCATATGTGATGGTGGGCACAGTTGATGGAGGCCTAGTGCTAATACATTTTGAAAAGCCCTCAGCGCCAAATATCGTTAATGAAGTGATTTGCGATTCGGCGGCTGTTTTTGTTTTTTTTTTTTATATTCTGATACCGAAAATGATGAGAGTGTTAGATATGCGCAATGTCCATCATGATTTCTGTCCGTCTATTCGACCGTCAGTCAGTCTGTTCGTCTGTCTGTCCGTATGGACAAGTGTTTCTTAGCTAGAAGTTGGATGCGTTGAAAATATTTTGGTTCATGTCTACGTCAGACAAAGTGGCAATATAGGGGCGCTACAATAACTAGGAGGCTGGAAAAAGAATAATATGTCAATACACCTTGAGATGCATATTGATAAAACACACATACGCCCCAAAGACTTTAAAAAGTGAGTGTGGCATACAAATGTTTTGACAAGATGTAAGAGGGATGTAACCAGCTGTCGCTTCGTTCTCACGCTCAAATCTTTTTATCGAATCCTTACAAATAGTTTTTGCAATTTTATAGAACATTCTCGCCCAATAATGTCGCATTGCTTTTCATGTGTCTCCTACCTGATAAGGTAGCGATACCCTTACTTATTTGTTTGCTTATTGTCTGTGAGAAACTATGAGAAACTTACATTAAATAAAAATTAATTCAAATTAAAATAAAATTAAAGTATAAAATTATATATAAATCTTAAAATAAATTAATGGGTTTCAGGGCTTCCAAAAATCGAATTTTATATTATTGTCTTATTTGTACAAAATCTGAAGAATATTGTCCCAAATTTTCAAGTCGATCCGAGTAAAAGATTCGAGGATACAGCCTTTTAAAGTTGCGCGCTTCTTGAATACTACACGAGTCACATGGTTTATTTGCGGTTATCCGAAGTGTCTTTTAGTAATAATTAGCCTTATGTAAATGAACATAAGCCCACTGTACCAAAGCTTTCAAACTTAAGCATCAACACATGGCAAATACAGTTAAAAGCTTTAATCTTTCAAGCTCGATCTTAGCTGATGCAATTTTTGGGGGGTCATCATCACCTATCTTGCCACCAAATTTGGTGGCTCCAGCTCAAAAACTGTGAAAAATATCAGAAATCGGACTTGGGGTCGTGATGGGTGGGCATGGCGCCAAAACAATTATGCAAATGTTTGGGGGCTGTTACCAGCTATGATCTTACCAACATTTATGGCTCTAGCTAAAACACTATGAAAGATACACGCATTACCGATTTTGACAAAGCGTTGGGGCGGCTTTGTCTGGCTAGGGCAATATGGGTGGGCGTGGCATCCAAAGTTTTGACTCAGGGGGTACGTTAGCACCTATCTTAGAACCAAATTTGGTGACTCTAGTTCAAAAACTGTGGAAGTTATTTTGATTTCAAACTGCGATGGGGCTGGGGGCAGAATGGGTGGGGGTGGCCCCAAAACATTTATGCAGATGTTTGAGGGTTGCTGGAGCTATCTTCTTACCAAATTTGGTAGTTCTAGCTGTAAGGATGTGAGAAATATGTGGATTTACCGGTTTTGAGCTATCGAATTTATCGATTTGCCAGAGTCCCCCAGTTATCGTAGAACCCCAATCTTAAACCATTATATTTCCAGGCCATAGTTTCAAGACACTAGTTTTTAAGGAGTCGAAAAAAATTGCGCACATACATAGGCACCATGACGGACATTGAACAAACCCAATGTACTCTTTACTTTCGGTATCGAGTATGAAAATTTAAATAGTTAAAGTTAAAGCTCTGGGAAATTCAACAAGAAAACTAGTTATCCATCATTTGTTGCGTGGATTGGGAAAAACTAAATCAGACCAGTTTTAGATTAGTAATTATTGGCTACGATTAGATAATGCAAAAGGGATCGATCATTTTAGTACGGGAATTGAGATCTACAAGGAGACTAGAGAAAAAAGCTTGTTATAGTCAGAGCATATAACACGAAATGGTTCATGAATTAATTAGTTGATCGAGCAACGATCAAGGCTAAGGGGTAAAATGTTACGTGAAGATCTAAGTGGGACATACAATTTAATTCGACTCAAAAGAACTGATGAGACGATCTCATGGTTAAGTAGATTAGTAATAAATAATACTCCATGCATAGCTCTACGGTTTAACAGGGTGAGAAAACTTATTAAAAGAAGTCTACTTGAATACGGGGGTAGGTCAACTCCAGGAACCCAGTTAAAACTTTTAAATGAAGAATTAATTTCTTCTGCTCATATACAATTCCATCCTGATGAATCTCGTATTGTGGGAACCATACACAGATTTCGTACTCCAGGATTGGACGAACTAGAGATGTATCAAGCGTTTTAGTGGTATAGAGATTATATACTCTTTCGACCACCGCTTGATGAAGCCAAGGACATTAATGACCTTATTGACCACAGACGATATATGGGAATCAAACTTTACTTTGCGATCAAGAATAATGCCTAAATCATTAATTTCAAAGACGCGGTCAACTGGTGTACCAAAAAAAAGTAGTGAGCAGAATGGGGTGTACTTCTACAAAAAGACATGACTTTACATTTTGAACAATTTAAATTGAGTAAGTTATTACGGCAGCAGGCCGACAAAGCACCCAAATCCGACTGTAGTAATTTACAAAGAGAAGCATCATTATAGGTGAAGCATAGCTTCACATCATCAGCAAACATATGTATATACATAGGAGTTAGTAATAACAGATGGAAGGTCGTTAATAAACAGATTAAATAGCAAAGGTCCGAGATGACTCCCCTGAAGAACACCAGAGGTACAAAAATAGGTTTAGATACAGATGATTTCAAAATAACGTTTTGTGTTCGACCACACAAGTACTCCGAAAGCCACAATAAAAGTTTTGCTGGAAATCCAATAATATTCAATTTTTGAAGCAACCGAGAATGACTAACAGAATCAAATGCCGTACTAAAATCGGTGTAAGCAACGTCAGTCTACATTTTTTCCTGAAACCCTTTGCTAACAAGCGAAGTGAATTCAAGAAGGTTAGTGGTAGTAGATCTACGGCTAACAAAACCGAGTTGATAAGGCGATAAAATTGAACAACATACTACATATTGAATGACGATGAGGGTGCCGAAGTTAAAGACATTTTCTAGAAAGAGAAAATTGAAAAAACAGGTACGCACACACTTGGTTGAAAAATTAATAACAAGAAAAAACGGATAAATTGATAGGGGTTTTAAATGGGAACAACTCATGGAAAAATGTGTAGTACGTAGTACACTCGACTATGACTTCACGATTTAATGTAAGCCATAACAATAATTTTGGGTGTTGCATTGTTCGATCAAATTTCCTCCGAATACTTTATAAATTTTTTTAATAGCTCTTGGTGCTTGAAAGACATTGTCCAATGTTTTTATATCCAAATAATATGTTTTGTGGGTGTGTTAGAAGTTAAAGGTGTGAGACTAGGAAAGTAGCTGGGAATAATAGAAAATAAGACGGCTAGACGCAAACCGTATCCTAATCTAGGTAAAAGTTACTTATGTGTGTACGAGTGATGGTCCAGGTGAGGATCGCTTCGCCGTAGGGGGGCAAATGATGATGATGAGTATTTGAGTCTTTGGAGGACGCCAGGCTGCTGCAAACAGTGACAGTACGTAAATCGTAAAGGAACTCATTTTCATCGTCGGGCAGCTTAATTGTGATTATGAGAAAAGACAAAGCGGCATCCCATTTACTTCACCGTCTGTAAACGGCAGCTCACTATCGAGGGAGTTGGGCTGATGTTACCTCAGTGTGAAAATCTAAATAAATATGATATGAGCTTAATATATTCTTTTAAAAACTACATTTTCGAACGAAAAAAAGCCGGTTTACTAAAAATCAATTCAAATTTTAATTTAATATAAGTTAATATTTATTTTATCAGCCTTCTTTTATTTTTTAATGAAAAATAATCTCAACTATTCCGTTCCATCAGATTCATAGATTATTTGCCTTCCGTTTTTAACAGCTTACCGCCACCCAGTTTTTGTCAATTAAAGGGCGATTGAACATAAATTAGAAGAAACATATGATAAATTATTAAAGTAAGTATAGAAGTGAAGCGAAAAAAGAAACATAAGAGAAAAATACTATATGAGATGGAAAAGAAATAAATGAACAAAATAATAATTAACAACAATAACCAGCAAACAATCAGGAACATATAGCACATTCCATTAAGTAATGTTATAATCTCAAAGTGCGTGAGAAAAAGCGATAGGGAAAGAAGCAACTAATAATGTATAAGAAATTCTATAAGACAGTTCCATCTTTCCACTAATTGTTTTAACTGTATAACCTACCAAGCTCAGGCAAGCAAATTGTTCTTAAAAGCGTCAAATAGTAAACTCTTTAAAACGAAAAGATCTAATGCTCCTTAAGTGTGAAAGTTGTAACACTCATGTGTTTAAGGCAGCGATTAGATTCTGAGCAAAATTTAATCTCGATACCTAAAAGCTGATAAAATAGTTTGCATAGATACAGACATACAGATCTAGAAAGCCTACGGTGCTGATCTAAATATTGATCAAGAATAAACATACTATCTGGGATCAAGGATGCTTTCGTTTATGCATTACAGAAAAAAAATACTATGTCCCGGTTCAAAAATTGAGAGGCAAAACCCTTAAATTTAAAGGCAATATATAAAGTCAAATAACATAAAAGAATAAAATTTAAAATGAAATAATAACATAATAAAAACAAAATAAAAATATTACTGGAATGGAATGACATACTACTTTTAAATCTTACTCCCTGCTGTATTTTATGCCAAGGTAAAAGGACCAAGAAAATAGATTGTGGACCTAAACAAGAACAACTTTATCTCGCTCTTTTAGTGTATGAATTATAACCCAGAAGAATCATAATAGAAAATAGCCTAGCAAAAACTTCTTACCATGAAGTCTAAACGGTCTTAAGACCATGAATCCTAAGCTAGTGAAAATTATTGTAAATGACTTGCTTGCGCTCTTTTTATTAGTTTAACATACACACAAGATGTTACTACCATTTATTCTAGGGCACATTACACACATTTTAAATAATGCTATAACCACATCCACATTCCCAGAGATGTGGAAAATTGCGAAAATCACACCCATCCCTAAAAATAAAAATGAATATAGACCTATAGCTATACTACCATTTTTATCCAAAGCCTTTGAAAAATTGTTGGCAACACAAATCGTAACATTCATGGACACAAACAACTTTCTTAGTAACAAACAATCCGGATTTATGAAAAAGAATAGCTGTACAACCGCGGTTTTAAAAATTGTTGAGGACATAAGAAGCCGTATGGACAATAGCGAAGTTACTTTTCTAACGCTTCTTGACTTTAGTAAAGCTTTTGACACGGTAAGCCACGAATTTTTGACAACAAAGTTAAGCAAACTTTATAGCTTTTCCAACACGGCAGTTAAGCTTATGTCTTCATATTTGTACAATAGAAAACAGGCCGTCGTTGTACAACACTCCACCTCCGACCTCATAGCAACAACCCGTGGTGTTCCACAGGGATCAATTCTTGGCTCTCTTCTCTTTGCAATTTATGTTAATGATCTTCCAAATGCTTTGTCTATGTGTGAAACTCATATGTACGCTGATGATGTCCAATTATATGTGAGTCGTCCTGTAAGTCAGATTAACCAGTGTGTCATGTTTTGTAATAATGATCTGTTACGTGTATGTCGATGGGCAAGTAACAATGGTCTTTGTTTGAACCCTTCTAAGTGTAAATGTATTGTTATTTATAAGAAAAAACTAAATGTTGGCAATTTAAGTAAACTGTATATTGATAATGTAGAAATAAAGTATGTGGATAAGGCTGATAATCTAGGAATAACATTTAATAATACACTGACATGGAAAGACCAAGTCAATAAGGCTGTGGGGAAGACTTATGGCGTTCTTCGGCAACTTGCGCTAACACAACCCTGGCTGCCAGTTAAAAGGAGAATAACCATCGCCAAAACCCTTGTTACCCCCATACTTTTTTATGGTATAGAAATATTTGCAAATTCTGATATTGCTAGTCAGCATAAGCTTAAAGTAGTATTTAATAGTATAGCACGTTACGCGTTTGGACTTAATAGGTATGTTCATGTTAGATGCTTTGCAAATCGTATTTTTGACTTAGACTTAAGAAACTGGACGAAGTACAAGACTTTAATTCTGCTTCAGCAAATAATATACACAAGAACGCCTGATTATTTACAAATTACAAATTACGCTTTGCGGTATCATTAAGGACCTGTAATGTTGTATGTCCAAGAACTAAGCTTGCATCCTCCGACAGGCAATTCTTTGTATGGGCTGCCCGACTTTGGAATCAGCTGCCATTTGAAATTAAGACCGTAAGAAGCACATCAGATTTTCGATCTAAGCTAAAATCATACTTACACCAACATATTTGATGATACATAATAATAATAACAACATTAATTAAGGTTTATAATAGTAATACCTATAGTCAATACGATTAAGATTCTGATTGCAAATTTTCTACTGAAATGCTTAGTTTATAAGTATATTTAATATCTTGTAATCTTAAACACAAATTTTAAATGTGACTAGTGCATTAATTTATAAGTACTTCTACTTGTAGCACTAGGATTAATAAGCAATAAATCAAATCAATAAATCAAATCAAGAAGTGCTCTACAATACAACCACAAAAAAAAGAAGAATAAATCATACCATACAATTAGCAAATCAAATCTTATTCTTTGGAGCCTCCTCCACAAACAGTATACAATAAAATCAGACCCTAATCTAAAATCAAAACACAAGATCAAGAGCTAGGGTGTATAAAACGATTAATACAAAGAAAGAACAAAAACTGAAAATACCAATACTTACTGGGTATAAACCAAGCCGGTGATAGTTAACGTACATTATTTTATGCCCGTTATGCAAAATACCTAATTTTACGTCATCTCGAGCTTTAGTACATCACATCCTTATTTTGCCATACAAATTCAAGATTAATGCAAGGTTCAAGAAGAATAGAGCACCTTACAATGGTTTCATGAATTTACGAAATATCTCAGATCAATGAAAAACAAATCCTTTTGCGACACTAAGTTTTGAGCACTAAAGAAAATAAATCTCCTTAAGAAATAATTATAATAATTAAATGAAACAAGTAAGAAGGCTCTAGTCGGGAGAGCCCGACTAGAAGATACCCTGAACCCAGTTGCAAAAAAAAACATAGTGGCGCATAGTTAATTTTGGCTATGCCAAGACTATGATACCCTTCACACAGCCAAATCAATGCTCCCCCCTCTTATGTTTCTGTGCAGTTGTTGGTAATTTTTCGCTAATATTTTTACTCTTGAGCGTCATTTACTTGTTCGTGTGCAACAACAACAATTTGACATGTAGGTACTTGAAAGTGCACGACAGAGACAACAATTGATAGTACGATATGGTAAATTTGTATGGTGGCTATGTCGTAGAATGCTCCGATCGAAATGAAATTTCATAGTGAACAAACCCGACATGATCTAAGCAATCTGTGAAAGTTTCATCAAGATCGGTTCAGCAGTTTGGCCGGAAATCGTGTTGATATGGTAAATTTGTATGGTGGCTATGTCGTAGAATGCTCCGATCGGGATGAAATTTCATAGTGAACAAACCCGACATGATCTAAGCAATCTGTGAAGGTTTCATCAAGATCGGTTCAGCAGTTTGGCCGGAAATCGTGTTGATATGGTAAATTTATATGGTGGCTATATCGTAGAATGCTCTGATCGGGATGAAATTTCATAGTGAACAAACCCGACATGATCTAAGCAATCTGTGAAAGTTTCATCAAGATCGGTTCAGCAGTTTGGCCGTGTTGAAACAGACAGACGGACAGACGGACGGACGGACGGAAATCAATTCCTGAGCTCGTCCTGATCATTTTGATATATAGTTTATGGGGTCTCTCATCATTCCTTTAAGGCGTTACAGATTCATGACAAAGTCAATATACCCTGATTCACATGTGAAGGGTATAAAAATTAAATTTATATAAGACTTTGGTATACTGACTTAGCTTCAATCGATTAAATTCGATATCTCCGGTGTTTCTTAACCGATTTGGACGAAATTTTCAGAAAAGATCTATCGTTACTCATTCTTTCAACCCTCATTTTTACATTTTCCAAATTCGATATTTTTTTGTTATCGATATTATGTGTATATCGGAAACCAGGATAGTTATCGATAATTTGAAGCAAACTTGTTCTGCTCATGGTATAGGAGAACTTATATCCCAAATCTGAAGTCTCTAGCTCTTGCAGTCTCTGAGATCCACGCGTTCATACAGACGGACAGACGGACAGACAGACGGACATGGCTAAATCGACTCGGCTATTGATGCTGATCAAGAATATATATACTTTATAGGGTCGGAGATGCTTCCTTCTGCCTGTTACATACTTTTGCACAAAACCATTATACCCTTATTTACCCATTTTATGGGTTAAGGGTATAAAAATAAGACCTAATAACATGGTATCTAGAACAAATAGGTTTTGTACTTATTAAAAGACAAAGACATTAATGGCCTTATTAACCATAGACGAAATATGAGAGTCAAACTTTAGCTTAGGATCAAGAATAATGCCTAAATCTTTAATTTCAAACACGCGGTCAAGTGGTGAAGCATCAAGCAAGTAGTGAGCAGTATGAGGGGTACTTCTACAAAAAGACATGAATTTACATTTTGAACAGTTTAAATTGAGTAAGTTAAAACGACACCAGGCCGACAGCGCACACAAATCCGATTGTAGTAAGTTGCACAGAGAAGCATCATTGTAGGTGAAACATAGTTTTACATCATCAGCAAACATATAAACAAAAGAGTTAGTAATAACAGCTGGAAGATCGTTAATAAACAAATTAAATAGCAAAGGTACAAGGTGACTACCTTGGGGAACACCAGAGGTAACTAAAATAGGTTTAGATACAGACGACTTAAAAACAACTTTTTGTGTTCGGCCACACAAGTACTCCGAAAGCCACAATAAAAGTTTTGATGGAAATCCGATAATATTCAATTTTTGAAGCAACATAGAATGACTAACAGGGTCAAATGCCTTACTAAAATCGGTGTAAACAACGTCAGTTTGCATTTTTTCCTGAAACCCTTTAATAACAAGCGATGTGAATTCAAGAAGGTTAGTGGTAGTTGATCTACGCCTAACAAAACCGTGTTGATAAGGCGATATAATTGAACAACATCCGTGTTGCAGTTGAGAACAAATAATATTTTCAAAGACTTTTGGAATGGCAGACAACTTGGATATACCCCTATAATTTTTAACGTTTGACTTTGAAGAATTTTTATGGAGTGGAATTATAAAGGATTCCTTCCATAAATCAGGAAACACAGTTGAGTCAACAGACAAGTTAAATAATTTATTTAAGGGCTTACAAAGTGAATCGGCGCAGTATCTAAGAATACAACCTGGCACTCCATCAGGGCCAGGCAAGTAGCCAGGTTTGACAGAGTTAAATTCACTCAGGAGCGTAGACTCAGTAATTACTGGTACATATATGCAATTAGACGTTTGAATTTGAAAAGGATAGGAATTACTGCAACTATATAAACTCGTTGAGTATACTGATTGAAAATACTCAGCAAGTAGATCGGCTACTGCCTGATCAGAACTTGCTTTTGTATTATCAAGGTATACTGAGGATGGCAAGCAAGAAGACTTAAGTTTAGAGTTAACAAATTTATAAAACTGTTTAGGGTCACGTGAAAAGTTTAGTCTACAACGATTAAGATAATTATTATAACAGGATGTGTTAACAGAAAGAAAACTAGATTTTGCTACTAAATACGAAGATAAATCTAAAGCAGTTCCCGATTTTTTAAATTTTTTATATGATCTTGTCTTCACGTTTTTCAATTTCGATAGTTCCCTCGTAAACCATGGTGGTTTATTATCACTTGAAGAACAAGTGAGGGGAACACAAATATCTAAAAGCGAATTCAAGGTCCTATAAAATATGGCAATAGCAGTTTCTATATCAGTACAAGAATAAAGCCGAGACCAATTAGTATGCTGAAGAAGATGATTTAATTTACTAAAATTAGTTTTACGAAAACAACGGGTTTTTGAAGAACTTTTAGATGGTGGACTAAGGCTAAGAATTTCAAAGGATAGTTCTAAGGTTGGATGGTAGGTATCTTCCGGAAGCACTAGAGGAGGTATTCTACTAGTATTACAGCAATCTGAGTCTGAAACGAATATCAAGTCCAACATTCTACCACCACAGTTGTGCACCCTGTTAACTTGCGATAGGCCTAACTCCAGTAGGCCATCGATAAAATCATCAGAAGTGACTGGTAATGCTGCCGAAGATGTGTCATTCAAAGACCATACAACATGTGGCAGATTAAAATCACCAACCACTATCAGATTATCCATATCTGTCAACAATGAGGAGACAAGTTGCAGGGCACTCAGATGGGATGAGTAAATGTTAATATCAGAATGGGGAAGAATATAAGAACAAGTAACATAAAGTGAACGGCCGTTTAGTAATATTTTAACACATAAAAACTCTATTTGCGGAAGATCATGAGAATGAATCTGTTCAGAGGAAAAACAAGAGTGAACAAACCCGACATGATCTAAGCAATCTGTGAAGGTTTCATCAAGATCGGTTCAGCAGTTTGGCCGGAAATCGTATTGATATGGTAAATTTATATGGTGGCTATATCGTAGAATGCTCCGATCGGGATGAAATTTCATAGTGAACAAACCCGACATGATCTAAGCAATCTGTGAAAGTTTCATCAAGATCGGTTCAGCAGTTTGGCCGTGTTGAAACAGACAGACGGACAGACGGACAGACGGACGGACGGACGGAAATCAATTCCTAAGCTCGTCCTGATCATTTTGATATATAGTTTATGGGGTCTCTCATCATTCCTTTAAGGCGTTACAGATTCATGACAAAGTCAATATACCCTGATTCACATGTGAAGGGTATAAAAATTAAATTTATATAAGACTTTGGTATACTGACTTAGCTTCAATCGATTAAATTCGATATCTCCGGTGTTTCTTAACCGATTTGGACGAAATTTTCAGAAAAGATCTATCGTTACTCATTCTTTCAACCCTCATTTTTACATTTTCCAAATTCGATATTTTTTTGTTATCGATATTATGTGTATATCGGAAACCAGGATAGTTATCGATAATTTGAAGCAAACTTGTTCTGCTCATGGTATAGGAGAACTTATATCCCAAATCTGAAGTCTCTAGCTCTTGCAGTCTCTGAGATCCACGCGTTCATACAGACGGACAGACGGACAGACAGACGGACAGACGGACATGGCTAAATCGACTCGGCTATTGATGCTGATCAAGAATATATATACTTTATAGGGTCGGAGATGCTTCCTTCTGCCTGTTACATACTTTTGCACAAAACCATTATACCCTTATTTACCCATTTTATGGGTTAAGGGTATAAAAATAAGACCTAATAACATGGTATCTAGAACAAATAGGTTTTGTACTTATTAAAATTAATAAAGCACCTAAAAAAAAAAATAAATAAATAAAATAAAATAAAAGAAAGAAAAAAATGGAAGTGAGATATAACAAAACTGCAACTATCACAGTTAAGGAACAGTAGTAGTAGATACTTAACCCTTAAATTAAAACAGCTAACGAAGTCATACTTTTCGAAACAGTGTAAGACTCATATCTCGAACTGTTAAGCTAGTTCAATGCACTTCCTTATTAAATGCAAAAAAAGGTCAGAATAATGAAATAAAATATTGCCAAATTGATAACGAAATTTTCTTAGTTTTTTGTTTATTTGTTTATTGTCAACTATAATCAGCTGACATAAAATCCAATTTAATTAAAATTAAAATAAAAATTTAAATTTGAAATTAAAATTAAGTAAAATAAAATTATATATAAATCTGAAAGTAAGTTTAGGTAAAAAATTTTTAAAGTTAACGTTAAAGCTCTGGGAAGTTCAACAATAAAATTAGTGGTCCAACATTTGTTGCGTGGATTGGGAAAAACCCAGAAAAACCCAATCAGACCAGCGTTAGATTAGTAATTAGTGGTTACGATTAGATAAAGCAAAAAGGATCGATATTTTTAGTACTGGAGTTGAGGCCTCCAAGGAGACAAGAGAATAAAATTTGTTATAGTCAGAACATATAACCCGAAATGGTTCATGAAATAAATAGTTGCTCAAGCAACGATCAAGGCTAAGGGGTAAAAAGTTACGTGAAGATCTAATTGGGACATTAAATTTAATTCGACTCAAAAGAACTGATGAGTCGATTTCACTATTAAGTAAGTTAGTAATAAATAATACTCCATGCATCGTTCTACGGTTTAACAGGGACGGAAGATTTATTAAAAGGAGTCTACTTGAATACGGGGGTAAGTCAACTCCAGGAACCCAGTTAAAACTTCTAAGGGCAAATAGCAGAAATTTCTTCCTGGTGAATCGAGTATGTATTGTGGGGACCACACACAAGATCCATACTCCAGGATGGGACGTACTAGGGATGTATAAAGCGTTTTAGTGGTGTAGGGATCGTTAAACTCTTTCGACCACCGCTTGATGAAGCCAAAGACATTAATGGCCTTATTAACCATAGACGAAATATGAGAGTCAAACTTTAGCTTAGGATCAAGAATAATGCCTAAATCTTTAATTTCAAACACGCGGTCAAGTGGTGAAGCATCAAGCAAGTAGTGAGCAGTATGAGGGGTACTTCTACAAAAAGACATGACTTTACATTTTGAACAGTTTAAATTGAGTAAGTTAAAACGACACCAGGCCGACAGCGCACACAAATCCGATTGTAAGCATCATTGTAGGTGAAACATAGTTTTACATCATCAGCAAACATATAAACAAAAGAGTTAGTAATAACAGCTGGAAGATCGTTAATAAACAAATTAAATAGCAAAGGTACAAGGTGACTACCTTGGGGAACACCAGAGGTAACTAAAATAGGTTTAGATACAGACGACTTAAAAACAACTTTTTGTGTTCGGCCACACAAGTACTCCGAAAGCCACAATAAAAGTTTTGATGGAAATCCGATAATATTCAATTTTGAAGCAACATAGAATGACTAACAGGGTCAAATGCCTTACTAAAATCGGTGTAAACAACGTCAGTTTGCATTTTTTCCTGAAACCCTTTAATAACAAGCGATGTGAATTCAAGAAGGTTAGTGGTAGTTGATCTACGCCTAACAAAACCGTGTTGATAAGGCGATATAATTGAACAACATCCGTGTTGCAGTTGAGAACAAATAATATTTTCAAAGACTTTTGGAATGGCAGACAACTTGGATATACCCCTATAATTTTTAACGTTTGACTTTGAAGAATTTTTATGGAGTGGAATTATAAAGGATTCCTTCCATAAATCAGGAAACACAGTTGAGTCAACAGACAAGTTAAATAATTTATTTAAGGGCTTACAAAGTGAATCGGCGCAGTATCTAAGAATACAACCTGGCACTCCATCAGGGCCAGGCAAGTAGCCAGGTTTGACAGAGTTAAATTCACTCAGGAGCGTAGACTCAGTAATTACTGGTACATATATGCAATTAGACGTTTGAATTTGAAAAGGATAGGAATTACTGCAACTATATAAACTCGTTGAGTATACTGATTGAAAATACTCAGCAAGTAG
The DNA here is from genome assembly GCA_018904305.1 of Scaptomyza montana. NCBI lineage: Eukaryota > Metazoa > Arthropoda > Insecta > Diptera > Drosophilidae > Scaptomyza > Scaptomyza montana. The sequence continues at coordinate 409,992 of JAEIGR010000091.1, read as the reverse complement.
ATCGGCTACTGCCTGATCAGAACTTGCTTTTGTATTATCAAGGTATACTGAGGATGGCAAGCAAGAAGACTTAGGTTTAGAGTTAACAAATTTATAAAACTGTTTAGGGTCACGTGAAAAGTTTAGTCTACAACGATAAAGATAATTATTATAACAGGATGTGTTAACAGAAAGAAAACTAGATTTTGCTACTAAATACGAAGATAAATCTAAAGCAGTTCCCGATTTTTTAAATTTTTTATATGATCTTGTCTTCACGTTTTTCAATTTCGATAGTTCCCTCGTAAACCATGGTGGTTTATTATCACTTGAAGAACAAGTGAGGGGAACACAAATATCTAAAAGCGAATTCAAGGTCCTATAAAATATGGCAATAGCAGTTTCTATATCAGTACAAGAATAAAGCCGAGACCAATTAGTATGCTGAAGAAGATGATTTAATTTACTAAAATTAGTTTTACGAAAACAACGGGTTTTTGAAGAACTTTTAGATGGTGGACTAAGGCTAAGAATTTCAAAGGATAGTTCTAAGGTTGGATGGTAGGTATCTTCCGGAAGCACTAGAGGAGGTATTCTACTAGTATTACAGCAATCTGAGTCCGAAACGAATATCAAGTCCAACATTCTACCACCACAGTTGTGCACCCTGTTAACTTGCGATAGGCCTAACTCCAGTAGGCCATCGATAAAATCATCAGAAGTGACTGGTAATGCTGCCGAAGATGTGTCATTCAAAGACCATACAACATGTGGCAGATTAAAATCACCAACCACTATCAGATTATCCATATCTGTCAACAATGAGGAGACAAGTTGCAGGGCACTCAGATGGGATGAGTAAATGTTAATATCAGAATGGGGAAGAATATAAGAACAAGTAACATAAAGTGAACGGCCGTTTAGTAATATTTTAACACATAAAAACTCTATTTGCGGAAGATCATGAGAATGAATCTGTTCAGAGGAAAAACAAGAGTCAACAGCAATGAGAACACCACCCCCCTTCCGGGAAGTGCGATCGCATCTATATAAATTATATTTGGAAGGAAAAACGGAATAATCAGAAATATCGGGTTTTAGCCAGGTTCCTGTAAGTGCAACTATTTGCGATTCAAAGGATAGGCTATTAACATAAAATTTAGCAAGTTTAGTGTTAAGGCCTCTAACGTTTTGATAGGCCAAGCTAATAACTTTTGTTAGTTTTTTGCAGCCGAGGTGGAGGCTACATGGTGGCCAACAGGTGGTGCGCTACTAATCCTAATACCGTTAATATTATTACTACTATTTCGCCTATTCACATACTCCTTCACAACGAGCTGTGGCGGCCAAAACTTTTCTGAACAAATTGTCGAGAAAAGTTCGGGCGGAACACTCAACTTGAAAGAAGATATGCTTCGGGCATGTTTAAATTTAAATTTTTCAACTATAATATGTGGTGAATCGATTTTACTTTTAACATAGGCACAAACATCATCCGATGAAGTGTCGGATGCTAGCCTAGACACGAAAATAAACTTATTAAGTGGGACAACCACAAGAGGCTTGTGAGCCCCAGTTGTACCTGTAATTGGATTAATAGGCACACGAGCTGCTGAACCGGAGGGCTCATGCATAGGATCAGAATTTAAAGTTGCTACGTTATTGATGGGATTCCTTGCAGGGGAGTTAAATAACATTAGTGGGTTAGCATTGGAACCAATTGAAGGATTAATGTTAGGATTAATGTTAGGCACCAAAAGGGGTTTGGTTGGCAGAACAGGTGGGACAATAAGTGGATTAGGACCCGAAGTCTTTTTGCGCTTCGGAGATTCGGTAATCACCTTGCCATTTTTGAAATTAAGCTCAAGCTCGTTGAACGACGCTTGCAGATTATTAAAGGCTACATGCATAGCTTTAAAGCCAGCATGAGTCTGCCTCATGAATTTGGTCGATTCTTTCACAGCCAAATTGCAGGGCTCGCAATACCATTTAAGACCTGTATCTGCAATTAAGCAGTCCCTGATTTTCGCAGTAAAGCCAGCACATTTCATGTGGATCGTGTTGTCACACAATCCGCACAAAATAAAATCTTGGTTGGTGGTTCCAACCACTTTGCAATTGGTGTTACAGCATGCAAACATTTCCAAATTATTTTAAGGTTTTAACTGGCAACTGATATGCTAGCACAAAACAAAGTAAGATGCAGGTAAGTATAAGTAAAACGTATCACTGCAAGAGCAATATAAAACAGTAAATATCAAATGAGCGCTTAAATGAGAGAGCGTGAGCACGTAGGCAGATAGAACCGCAAGTGCGACGGATAATAGCGGATAAGAGCGGGAGAGCACTGATGCTGTAGAGCGAGAGCAAGATAAAAATTTTCACAAGCTGTTTGTTGTTAGTAAACACACAAAATATGCAAATGCAAATATATATATGTATGTATGTACGTATGTTTTCTTTATGTTGAAGCAGAGCAGTGTCAGTTCAACTGCAAATCAAAGTAAATATAAACTCGTCAAACTGTTTTATGCAAACGTAAATACATACAACGTATATTTGCAATCACTGCTAAAGTTATTTACCAGATTAAACAGAGTAAAGCACCTTCACAAACACAAGAGAACAATAAATAATTAAGAGCACGCAAAAACACGACCGTCACCAACGAAAGACAACTTATTATTGCAATGAGTTTGGAAATAAAAAAATCTAACATAATCACTAAAAAAGTAGAAAGGTATATAGGTTGACAGTTAAAATATATTAAAGCAATCAATTATAAAGTGAAAAATCAATGTCCGATCGGTTTCCCTGTTAAAATTAAGCTAACGTGTTAAGGACAATAACACAATCTATCTCGTTTTAAGCGTAAAGTCTAGTCAAAATAGCTAACTACATAACATAAAATTTTTAAAAATCAAAAGAATACTAAGTTGATGAAAACGATTAAGTATTACACAAATTAAGATAGGGTATCAGACAACATTAATAGAAGAATTTTTGAAGTCAGTAAATGAGTACAAAACACATTCTTTATACATTTTTATCGTAAGTAGCATACTTTGAAAGATAATAGTAAAAACTGTTTGTATAAAAAAAAACAATCCAGCTGCTTAGAACATCTTACTGTTTTCATTTTCTTTATTTTAGAAATTTATTTGATATGTGAGTTTGATGAAATAATTTTAGTCGAGTATAAGAAATAGTTTGACGGATATCTTAAATACGAAAAGTGTCATTTGACGAAAATCTTATAGCGAGCAGAGAGAAAGTTAAGGAAAAGATTATTTGTTAAGCCTAAAAGATTACCTTAAAGAATTTAAAGAATGTGAAAGCAAAATAAGAGAGAGAAATAAGCAAAGCAAGAGAGATAGAACAGAATCGAATATATGGGGATTTAAAAAAAAATAATAATAATAAATTCAATAAACGATGAAGTATAAATATTAAGATCTAAATTATTTTGTTAAAACATGATTTATTATACCAGCTACACGAACTTCTTTAAGCTTTCTAAATAGTGACATACATAAAAGCATTCTTAGATATGTATATAGTGAGTACTAGAACTTAGGCTTATAATATAGACTTAAGAAAGCTTTTTATCAAGCCGAAACAAAATCATGGAGTATGACTTGTGTGTTCTACCGGCTATAACTATATGTCATTAATATAAATGTTCTGTGTTTGTGTTTGCTTAATCCCTCAACGGAACAAGCTTAATATAATTCTCTAATTTAAAATACTGTAAAAATCTATGAAAAAAAAATAATAAAATAAATAAATTAAATTAAAACATACCTATAAGAAAAACATAATTTGATAGTTTATTAACAAATAAAAAAAATTAAAAAGTTATACTAATTAGCTCTATAAAAGTAACAGAAGTCAGTGCAATAATCAAAACAGATGTATGCAAATAAAGGTTAGAAACGTAAGTAGCGAACAAGTTGGGTGTGCGTTAGAAAGAGGGACATTCAATTAACATACCACCTGCATTTCATAGACGCTCGTGTATAGAATCGCATAAAGGAGCGTGTTTTAATATAATAATATAAGCAGGATCGCTTTCCCCCTATAGCACTTTCACCCTCTAACACTTACTCCCTCTAACACTAACTCTCTCTTTCTCCCTCTAACACTTTTCCCCTCTTACACGTTCCCCCTATAACATTCCAATCTAAATCTGCAAGTCTCAATACTCTTGTTTAAAAACAATGTTTTGATCTTGCTGCTGCTGCTGCGAAAGAAAATTCCCATCCCTTGCTTACATTATCCTCACGAATGTTGTTGTTGCTTTTGATCATAAGAATGCGGCCTACGAACGTACTGCCCTTTGACAAGCGTACTTCAAACAAGCACAGTCTTGTCTCAACCCTTTTATCCTTTGGATCACTGGTTTTCACAACCATAAACATTCATTGTTTATGTTTTGCCTGCAGGTGTGCAAGGCAACGCACCTCAAACAGGCGCCCTCTCGACTCTCTCTCTTATCTACTTATTCGTAGTTAAGAAACCTGCGCACAGTTGACTCCCCTCTCTTATCTACTTACTTGTAGCTAAGAAACCTTAATAGTTTCAAAGGCAATGTACTTGGCTCACTGATCCTCACGGACGGTGATATCTTTAGCATATTAGCCAACTAATGTACTTGACCTTTGACTAGTGCACTTCAAGCATGCACAAGCTTGTCTCTAAGTCTTCTAACACTTTCCCCCTCTAACACTTTCCCCCTCTAACACTTTCTCCCTCTCACACCTTCTCCCTCTAACACTCCCCCTCTTTCACCTTCTCCCTCTATCACTTTCTCATTCTAACTCTTTATAATCTTAATCTACAAGAATCAATACTCTTGATTAAAAACAATGTGTTGATCTTGCTGCTGCTGCTGCGACAGAAAATTCCCATGCTTGCACATATAACCCCCCCCCGAAGGTTGTAGTTGATGTTGTTGACAATTACAATGCACGTGTGCAGAGCAACGTATTTAAAACTGAAGCACACTTGACTCTAGCACTAAATGGTTAAATAGCTAAAACTGATCCTGTCATTATCATAACCATAAAGATCAATGTTAATGGCCTGCTTGTCAAACAGGAGCACACTAGACTCTAATACAAATTGGTTACATAGCCAAAACTGATAGTGTGAACACTGGTTTTCACAACTTGACACCCGATCCCTTGCTCACAAACCCACATGAATGTTGTTGTTGTTGTTGTTGGCAAAAACAATGTATGCTGTGGCTTGCTTGCACGTGTTCAAGGCAACGCACTTAAAACAGGAGATCACTTGACACCAGATCCTATGATCACTGATTCTCAAGGATGCTATTGTTGATGTTGCTCTTGACAATAACAATGCATGTTGTGGTTTGCTTGCAGGGGGTAAAAGACAACGCACGTGCAAACAGATGTACACTTGACACCAGATTCTATGATCACTGATTCTCGCAACCATAACAATGCGGCCTAGGAATGTCATGCCTTTGTCCTTAATACCTAGTCTAATTAATGCGGGCGCGATCATGGGAAAAAAAGGGTCATAAATTATAGTATTGGGTGGTAATAATAGTGTCAAAAAAAAGGATCATAAAAAAAAGTGTCAAAAAAAAGGGTCATAAAATTTGATGGGGTCATAAATTATGAATGGGGGTAATTAAAGTGACAGCTACTTCCTGGGGTAGAACCGCCAGTTCCCTACTACTTAAGATTTTGTCTAAAACTATTTTCGCGATTGTCGGTGATAGCGGGTTTCCCATTGGCATTCCAAACACCTGACTGTATGTGGTATTGTTGTACTTGAAATAATTATTTTTAATAAGTACAAAGTCTAGTATTTCTTTAAATTTCTGTTTTGGAATGGATGTGTATTGATATATCTGCCCATCTATCCATTATGTTTTTTGTTGCGGTGTTAATGGGGATGTTAGTGAAGAGCGAGATAACATCAAAAGATACAAGCATTTCCTCGTTTCCAATTTCTAAGTCCCTTATCTCATTTTTCAATTCTGTTGCGTTCCTAATGTTGTACTGTGTGGATTGTATATTCTTAATAATGTCACCTACATATTTGGCCAATTTGTAGCACGGAACTTCAGTTGACGCCGATATGGGTCTCAATGGTGTTCCGGTTTTGTGTATTTTTGGCAATCCGTATAGTCGTGGTGCGTTTCCTCCTGAGCAATATGTCCTTAGTTTTGTTTTTATGTCTATGAATTCGTTTTTATACAAACAGTTGACTATTGTGTTGTTTTTCGTGATTAGTTTTTGTGTGGGGTCATTTCTTATTGTTTTGTATGTTGTTTTGTCATTAAGAAGTTGTTGCATCTTATCATGATACTCTCTCTTGTATAATATTACAGTTTTGTTTCCCTTGTCTGCTTGTGTGATAATTATTTTATCGTTATGTTCCTTTAAGAGTTTCTCTGTGTTGTTGGCTATGTTGGTTATAAATTTTTCCTTCTGGTTTAGTTTTCTTGATTGTTTGTAGCTGTTTAGTCTCGATGCTAGGTTTCCTCTGATCGAATCTCTTAGTTTTTCGTCCTCAATCGTTTTTATACCCTGTTCTAAGTCTGCAATAACGTGTATTGGTGATATGTTTCGTCCGTTTGTCGGTAGGCCAAATTTTTTAAATATCAATGAACCCAACCGGCCGGAACAACCCAGCAACAGCAACATCACAAACATTATCACACACTGGCCTACCAAACTCACAACATTAATTATAATTTAGTAAGTTAGTTTAAAAAAAAAAAACATAAGTAAAAGATGAGCATCAAGTGCAAAAAGAACAAGTAAGAAGGCTCTAGTCGGGAAAGCCAGACTAGAAGATACCCTGAACCCAGTTGCAATAAATATATTAAATTTATATAAGACTGGTATACTGACTTAACTTCAATCGATTAAATTCGATATCTCCGGTGTTTCTTAACCGATTTGGACGAAATTTTCAGAAAAGTTCTATCGTTGCCCCAATTTTCACATTTTCAAGATTCGATATTTTTTTGTAATCGATTCCGTGTGTATATTGGAAACTAGAATAGTTATCGATAATTTGAAACAAACTTGTTCTGCTCATGGTATAGGAGAACTTATATTCAAAATCTGAAGTCCCTAGTTTTTGTAGTCTCTGAGATCCACGCGTTCATACAGACGGACAGACGGACAGACAGACAGACGGACAGACGGACAGACGGACGGACAGACGGACATGGCTATATCGACTCGGCTGTTGATGCTGATCAAGAATATATATACTTAATGGGGTCGGAGATGATTCCTTATGCCTGTTACATACTTTTGCACAAAACCATTATACCCTTATTTACACATTTTATGGGTTCAGGGTATAAAAAAGAGAAGTTTGGTTTGCAATTGACAAAGAACTTGGTTGCAACGTTGTATTCAAAATGCGCCAACGAGCGGTCAACATATTTTTCTTTGTTTAACAGCACTGCTAACATAATTCTACAGCGCTGACACACTGATTTCTTTAATTAAGTTAAGTTGAGAGTAAACGTATACATTCCTTAAGTTAAGTTAAGTTAAGTTACGTTAAGTTAAGTTAAGTTAAGTCGAGAGTAAATAGGCCTTTAGATGTTCAATTGCGATGTTTGACGTTCAACCTTCAGGGCGAAAGTGAACGTACGACATCAAATATTCACGAACTAAATATAACAAACACATGTTCAAGAGCGAGGCAAGAAGTTTGATGATCAGTGCGAACACGAACCTGTAGCCTAGCTTATTTCAAACATGTACAAGTAAAATATTGTAGGCATGCACATGCAAACAAAAAATTCCCTACAACTCACAAATACTAAAGTTTAACAATTTTATAGAATCACCGATTAGTTGTAACTGCAGTGCGCAGGAACCATTTCTACGGATTTTCTTTTTAAATATCGAACCGAGTACATTATAGTAAGCAAGTATGAAAAACGTAATAAAGGTTATTAACAAATAAAATTAACTTCAGAAATCTGTCTCTTCGCCCACGAATGAAACGAAACACACACAATTATAACAATAAGACTAACATCATACAACTACAGCATAAACATACTTATATTTAAGTACACCGCAATCTTTCAAGTTAAATCAAAAACTAAGAACACCGCTATATAAACAACTAAACCGGACTATTTAACAGATTATTAATGTCTAAAATCACGGATAAAATTGTTCCAAACACTAGATCTTAACAAGTGGAAACGTTGCAGTCGGACGCAACCGACTGCGGCATACTCGATACCAGAATTAAAACCGGTAAAAAGAGGCCTTAATGCAAAGGGGTACGGATGCGGCAGGGGTTTACGCTGCCTTAAAGATTCTCCGATGCAGATGGGGATGCCACCGGCTATCTTCATACCAAATTTGGTGACTCTAGCTCAAAGTTTGTAAAAGGTGGGGAAAGGGGGGGGGCTGGGGCGGTATGGGTAGTTGTGGCATCAAAAATTTTGTTGCAGATCTTTCTGAAATGTCAATTGCTATCTTCATACCAAATTTGGTGACTCTAGCTCAAAATTTGTAAAAGGTGGGGAAAGGGGGGCTGGGGGCGGTTTCGGTGGGCGTGGCATCGAAATTTTTGATGCAGATCTTTGTGAAATGTCAATTGCTATCTTCATACCAAATTTGGTGACTCTAGCTCGAAATTTTTAAAAAGTGGGGAAAGGGGGGCTGGGGGCGGTAAGGGTGGGCATGACATCCAAATTTGTGATGCAGATCTTTGTGGAATGTCAATTGCTATCTTCATACCAAATTTGGTGACTCTAGCTCGAAATTTGTAATAAGTGGGAAAGGGGGTCTGGGGGCGGTATGGGTGGGCGTGGCATCCAAATTTTTGATGCAGATCTTTCTGAAATGTCAATTGCTATCTTCATACCAAATTTGGTGACTCTAGCTCGAAAATTGTAAAAAGTGGGGAAAGGGGGGCGAAATAGAGGGCGTGGCTCCAAAACTTTGATGCAGTTTTTTGGGGGTCGTTACCAGCTATCTTCCCACCAAATTTGGAAGCTCTAGCTCCACAACTCTGGAAGATACACGCATTCGTTTTTGACTGGGGCGTATTGGGGGTCATCCAATCTTATCTCATCATCTTGGCACTAAATTTGGTGGCTATAGCTCAAAAACTGAGGGAGATATAGGCTTTTTTGACTTTAAAATTCGGGATGGCTGGGGGTGGAATGGGGGGCGTGGCTCCAAAATTTTTGATGCAGTTTTTTGGGGGTTGCTAGTAGCTTTCTTCTTACCAAATTTGGTACTTCTAGCTGTAAGGATGTGCGAAATATGTGGATTTATCGGTTTTGAGTTATCGAATTTATCGATTTGCCAGCCCCCCAGTTATCGTAGAACCCCCATCTTGACACTTTAATTTACTATCCCATAGATAAAGAGATTTGGAAAGTTTCAAGTCTCTAGCTTGAAGGGTGTGGAAAAAAGTTGCGTTCATACAGACGGACAGACGGACAGACGGACAGACACCATGACGGACATTGCACAAACTCAATATACTCTTTACCTTCGGTATCGAGTATAAACAGCCGCTTCTTATAATAATCAGTTCAGTGGAATAGTTTACGAAAAGTGTGCATAAATACAGGTAAGACAGTCAACCGAAAATTCGAGTATTGATTCTGATACTAGTTCCTCGCAACAAGCACTCACTACCAACAACGCTGTCGACATCTTTAACTCCTTACGCGTCCCAGACGCTATTCGCATGTTACCAACTTATAACGGTAACCCAAATACGTTAAATAGCTTCATTGATAGTGTCGAAGAAATCCTTTTAGCCATCAGAGGAACGGACAACACCTACTACGGTTCAATGCTCCTAAGAGAAGAGGGACGAGATAAAAAACGCTTAACTGATTCACTGTGCAGACAGGCGGGACGAACCGACTTTAATGCACAAGTTACATGGACTACATCAAAAACGACTTTTCATACAGAGACTCTGTGAACACGTGACCGCTATTAGGACAAGTTTATTCCGTCTGACTGACACTTAAGACTCTGAACCAATACTTATTAGGACAAAAAAACTGTTTTTCGCAGATACTTGCCTCAATACATTCTTGACTGGTGTTGCTGGCCCACTAGGAGCCACAATTAAAGAAAGAGATATTTATACCAATAAACAGCCCAACAGTCCGCGGTGGTGTGACCAACAAAGAAACTATCAGCAGAGTAATAATGGGTATCAGAAAAATTACTATAATAAAAGCGCAAAAGGTCGGGCAGAGACTAGAGCCATTAAAGCAGCACCCTATACACAACAAGATAATAGAGCAAATGGAACAAACTAATGAGTTGCACAATATTGATGAGGCATTAAATTTTCCAAAACATGTCTCAAGTCCCAATCAGGATATCTAAGCCAAAATAACCACAGACCAATGTTACCTTACATAATTGTCACCATAGAAAACAAGCCATTACGGTGATTAATGGATACAGGTGCATTGGTTTCGTTCGTAAAGCCAAACATTATTTCAAAAGCTAAACAAGTAAGCCGCAAAGACCCGATGGTCATAAAAACAGCACTAAACGAGCACAATTTATACAAAAAAACAACATTGACCTTGTTCAAAGAATTTAGTAACAATCACAGCTTCCCATTAACATTATTCCACTTTCATGACATTTTTCATGGCCTCATCGGCATGGATATTTTAAAAAACACTAATGCTATCGTAAACCTAGCTGACGAGGTACATATTACAAACGAACAACTTTACGTTAAAATTACACCAAAAAGCTAACCCTCAAAGATTCATGTTATAGAAGAATTGTCAAAGATATTGATTCAACTGCCTGTGGATGTTGAAAACGGTTCTGGGCGATTATATGAAGCTACCAATAATACTAGTATGATGGAAGTGGGCAACTTCTCAGAACGCAAGCAAAATCTAGTTTTGGATTCACGGTTTAAATTAAACAAGTACATGGAAGACGATTATATAGAATGAAAACCCATAACAGACAGACAGATACACCATAACCCAAACAAAATGTATAATATAAAAAATCTAAAAACAGAACACTTAAAGACTGAAGGCCTGTACGCATGAGCCCCGTACAGCTCTCGTACAGTATACATGAGTTTTACGGCTGTAACGACAAGTGTTGAAAAATTCACATATTGTGGCGGTAGGCTAATTGTTTTTTGTAAATAAATCGGAAATGCAACTGTGTTTTGTACACTTGATTTCAAAATAATGATTCGCGCGCTACTTTTGTGTTTGAGTACAGCTTACGCCCTGCTTCTGGCGCTTGCATTTTAGTGAACCCATATTTGATGGGCAGAGCTGAGATTACCAAAGATTATGCTAAACATGACTGAAACCACTCAAAAGACTCAAAGCAAATTCACCTTAATAATCTATACCCTGCAGTAGATCAGTGGCAGTACAATCCAGTTTATATGTTATTTAAATTGTATCTTATTAATTAATAAATATATTTTTATTCATTACTTCTTGTGCAGCATTGACTGCCAAAACAATAAGTATGGCTCTATTGGAGCCTGAATTAGGTCAACTTTGTTAATATTATCCGAAAAATGTATAAGCCGGCTCTTGCCCGACATGTTGTTGCATTTTTTACAACCGTAAATAGCTGCTGAAAGCTATTTACTGCCCATAGCATTTTAACATAACATTTTAACATTTTCATTGTTCAACACTACCGTACCAGCAGTAGCTAACAGAACTGCAGACCTTAAATGTACATACTGTACTGAAGCTATACGGGACCATTTTTTTTATATGAAGATTTTGCTGTACGGGAGCTGTACAGGCGTCTGCGTACAGGCCTTGAAGAGCTAACGACTCTAAAGAAACTTTGTTTTAGGTTCTCAGGCATTTTTTATCAGGAGACAGAAAAGTTAACATTCACTCACCTCGTAAAACATAAAATAAGAACAACTAACGACATCCCTATCGCTACAAAACCATTTCGATACAGCAGAACAGAAAGTAAAGAAATAAAAAGACAGCTAGCCAAATTGCTAGAACCCAAAAAGGCCAACGAAAACAAAAAGAAATGGAGACAAGTGGTCGACTATAGGAAACTCAATGAGATGCATGCCCATGCCCATCCCATCCCATGCCCATTATTAACGAAGTTTTGGACAAAACGGAAGGGCTAAATACTTTACAGTCCTGGGCTTAGCTAGTGGATACCATCAATTAGAAATGGACCCATCAGATTCACCAAAAACTGCCTTTACCACAGAAGGGGGCCATTATGAGTTTTTCAGAATGGCATTTGGGCTTACAAACGCCCCGGCTACCTTGACAATGAACAAAGTATTAAAATACCTCAATGGCAAAAGCTGCCTGATTTACTATGACGACATGATAATTTTCTCCTCCTCACTGCAGGAACACATGCAAGACATAGGAAATGTTCTAAAGAAATTATCAAAAGCAAACCTAAAGTAAAAGCCAGAAAAATCTAATTTCCTTAGAAAAGAGATAGAATATCACGGGCATGTGGTTACAAATGAAGGTGTTAAGCCAAACCCCAATTAAATAAACGCCGTTAAGTCTTTTCCAATCCCAAAATCCCGAAAGGAAATAAAATCATTCCAGGGTTTACTAGGATACTACAGAAAATTTATTAGAGATTTCGGAAAAATTACAAAACCATTAACGATACAATTAATAGGGAAAGCACAAATTGAAAAAAGCGTCGAATTTACTAAAACTGATTGTTTTGACCACCGACGTCAGTAACGTAGCAATTGGAGCAGTTTTAGCTAAAGGACAATCTGGTGCCGAACACCCAGTATCTTTTGCTAGCAGCACCCTAACAGATACTGAACTTAATTATTCCACAAAGGGAAAATAAATTCTAGCTATTATTTGGGCAACCAAATATTTCAGGCCCTACCTATTTGGTCAAAATTTTAAAATTATAACTGATCATATATCACTTACGTGGCTCATGAATTTCAAGGAACCAAACTCTAAGCTAGTAAGTTGGAAATTACAACTTTTAGAATATGACTACAAAGTAGAATATACAAAAGGGTCCCAAAACGTTGTGGTAGATGCATTAAGCCGCATCGAAATCAATATACATAATGCAGACACAACCAACTTACAAGAGTAAATAAAATTAACAGATTCTCCATTAAACGAATTTAATTGTCAGATCCTACAGAAACTGTGTCCGAAATCGACCAATCAATTATAAACCCTTTTTAAAAACAAAATAAGAAGGACTATCACCGAACAAGATTTCTCTGAAGAAAAATTAGCAGCTATATTTAAAGATAACATTAAAATGAACAAAACATTTGTATTCTTCACTACCGATGACATTCTTTAAACACTTAACAACACTTATAAAAAATACTTTTCTAAATCTGGACTTTATAAAATATTCAGAAGTAAAACCATACCAAAAAACATTACCGAAACGGACGAACAAGAAATTGAACTTAAAAATTATCACCTTCGAGCCAATCATAGGGGGATCGAAGAGACATATAATAATCTTAAAAGACAAATCTATTTTCCCTACCTTAAACAAAATAATTAATCAATTTATTAATAAGTGCGACGTTTGCCAAACTTTAAAATATGACAGACAACCACAAAAAATTAAATATCAGGTAACTGAATGTCCGGACGGACCTCAACGGCAAAACAATACTGACGGTAATTGAAAAGTTCTCTAGATTTGCTTTCAGGTACACAACTGGATATTGTCTAAATATTGTTAAATCAATTAGGAACTTCATAAATACGTTTGGCATTCCAAGAAAGTTTGCTTTTGACCAAGGCGCAGAATTTTGGGGAAAACTATTTAAAGATTTTTGCGAGCAATATCAACTGTCACTTATTTTCAACAATCTTCGAGAAACGCCCCAGTAGAAAGACTAAACTCCACCCTTACAGAAATATATCGTATAATCCTCGAGAAAAGAAACAGGAAAAACTAACTATTGACCATGACGATATACTGACGGAAACGTTCATTAAATATAACAATATGATCCATTCAGCTACTTAGCTTAAACTCCACGAACTTTTCACTGGACGTACTCATACATTCTTCAAATATTTGGCCTTTAATAGAGAACACGATTATCTAAAATAACTAAACGAATTTAGGGAAAAACTGTACAAGGACATACAAGAAAAAACACAGAAAACAATTAACGACTGAACACAAAAATTAAACCAAGACAGAGAAGACCCACAGCCCACTTAAGTAAATAACACAATATTAAGAAAATATAATAGCCGAAACAAAGTTTTCCCAACACCAAGTTGTGGAAGACAATGGCTCGACAATTGTGACAAACAAGTGGAAACGTTGTAGGCGGACGCAACCGACTGCGGTATACTCTTTACCAGTATTAAAACCGGTAAAAAGAGGCCTGATTGTAAAGGGGTACGGATGCGGCAGGGGTGTACGATGCCTTAAAGGGGGTGGAATGGGTGGTCGTGGCTCCAAAACTTGATGCAGTTTTTTGAAGGTTGCTAGTAGCTATCTGCTTACCAAATTTGGTAGTTCTAGCTGTAAGGATGTGCGAAATATGTGGATTTATCGGTTTTGAGCTATCGAATTTATCGATTTGCCAGCCCCCCAGTTAACGTAGAACCCCCATCTTGACACTTTAATTTACTATCCCATAGATAAAGAGAATTGGAAAGTTTCAAGTCTCTAGCTTGAAGGGTGTGGAAATAAATTACGCATATACGGACGGACAGACGGGCAGACACCATGACGGACATTGCACAAACCCAATATGCTCTTTATCTTCGGTAACGAGTATAAAAATAATTTAAGTTAAGATGACAAGAGTTTTATAATCTGTTGGTTAAATGATGTACATTTATTTATTTATTTATAATAGTTAGATATAATTAAGAAATTATCTCTAAGTGCCCATTTGCACTCTGAAGTTTTTTCATTAATTTTTTATTCATTCCGTTTTGAAAGTTCTTCGGAATTTAGGTCGCATTTACACGCTGAAGTTTTTCAGTGAAATTTTTCTTTTGAAAATGCAACTCTGGTTTTAATTTATGGTCGATAAACATACATCTTTGCCATCGATTGTATTATTTGCTAACATATAATTGATTTAAGAAGTAACAAGTAAATAAAATGGATTCAGTGAACATTACTATTAATAATTTCTTAACCAAAACAATGTATTTACTATTGGCGCTAATATTTGCTTGTGCGATATTTCGTATCGATAACTTTATTATTCACATCAAACACTGTGCAACTCTGTGTTTACATTCTATCGGAATAAGGCAAAGCAAAATTAGAAGAAAAATTAACGACTTAACAAGTAGTGAATTTTTGCTTGAAATTTTACCCCTCTACTCCCCTTGCCTACAAACAAAAGATTCAGAGAGAAAATTCACGAAAAAACTTCAGCGTGTAAATGGGCACTAACTTAATTTCTAAAAGCACTGGCTGCAAAGGCCTACGGCTTGATTAAATTTTAGCATGATATATAATCTACATCAAGGATTGTTTTGATCTATTGTTTGCATTAGTCAGATAACCACGAGTCTCCCGTTGCCACTGCTTAAATTAATTGAAACAAATATAAGTCAATAGGACATTAAAAAAAAAAAATCAACAAAGTAAAGTGTAGTTTCAAATTCTAGCATTCAGTCTAGCCAGTTCATTGTAAGTGGAGCTAAAATAAATTTCCAAAAAAAATTTTTATTTCATAAAACACCAACTAAAATAAATTTCCAAATTTGTAGAAATAAATTTAGAATTTTGGAGAAAATTGATTATTTTTAACGGTCAAAAAAACAAAGGAAAAGAACGTGAGTGAAATAATGCCACGCAGAATGACAAATTTGGGCCGTCGCTCTCGCCGCACAGAAGAATCAAGAAGACGGCTTTCGAATATGACAGAGAGAAACAGAATAAGCACCAGCCAGTCACGTAACGCGGAACCAGCAGAAAGACGATCTGCCAGGCTTGAGGATGCACGATTGCGTGCACGTCAGTGGCGCTCTGCAAGAATAGATTTGGTTCGCTCAGAATGGAATGAACGCGAAAGGGAGAGGATAGCAGAAACACGAGCAGAAAGAACAGCTGATCTGCAACTGGAATATAATCGTTTTGCGTTCCGGTACAATCCAGCGGTTGATTATAGTTCAAGTCGGCATGTTGTCATTGGTCAGATGAGTCATGTCTGTAGCTACTGCCAGGCTCTAAAGTTTAATAATGAAACGAAAGGGATGTGTTGCGCTGGCGGAAAAATCAAATTGCCTCAACTTGATGCACCACCAGAGCCATTGAAAACTTTACTTGCTGGATCTACCGCTGAATCGAAGCATTTCCTACCGAACATAAGGAAATATAACTCATGCTTCCAAATGACGTCATTTGGTGCGGAAATCGTTTCTGCTCAATTCATGCCAACTTTTAAGATCAAAGGGCAAATATATCACAATGCTGGCTCCCTGCTCCCGTTCTCAGATAGTGACCATAAATTCCTACAAATGTACTTCATTGGTGATGATAGAGATGAAGTAGATGCACGTTGAGGAATGTATACCTCGCTAAGACGATCCATTATTTCGCAGCTGCAGGAGCTTCTTCACGAAAGAAACAATTTGATACGTTTGTTCAAAACAGCCCATGATATGATGCCATCAGATACCCACAAAATTATTATTCACGCAGACAAAACTTCCGCTGGAGAACATGTCCGAAGATATAATGCTCCAACTATAGACGAAGTAGCAATTGTCATAGTCGGAGATCAGTTCCAACCTAGAGATATTGTTCTCCATCGAAGAAATAATCAATTGACAAACGTATCAGAAACTAACCGTACTTACGATGCTTTACAATATCCAGTGATTTTTTGGGATGGTGCCGATGGATATCATTTCAATGTGAAAATGATAAATCCAATAAATGGTGCAGAAATCAATAAAAACAAGTGGAAACGTTGCAGTCGGACGCAACCGACTGCGGTATACTCGATACCAGTATTAAAACCGGTAAAAAGAGGCCAGGGGTGTACGCTGCCTTAAAGATTCTCCGATGCAGATGGGGATGCCACCAGCTGTCTTCGTTGCAAGTTTGGTGGCTCTAGCTCAAAGTTTGTAAAATGTAGGGAAAGGGGGGCTGGGGGTGGTATGGGTGGGCGTGGCATCCAAACTTTTTATGCAGATCTTTGTGGAATGTCAATTACTATCTTCATACCAAATTTGGTGACTCTAGCTCAAAGTTTGTAAATTGTGGGGAAAGGGGGTTGGAAGGGGTGGGCGTGGCTCCAAAACTTTGATGCAGATTTTTGGGGGTCGTTACCAGCTATCTTCCTACCAAATTTGGTGGCTCTAGCTCCACAACTCTGGAAGATACACGCATTCCCGTTTTTGACGAAGCGTTGGGGCTGATGGGGGCGGCTAGGGCAGTATTGGTGGGCGTGGCATCCAAACTTTTGATGCAGTTTTTGGGGGGTCATCATCGCCTATCTTGGCACCAAATTTGGTGGCTATAGCTCAAAAACTGTGAGAGATATAGGCTTTTTGACTTTAAATTGCGGGGGGGCTGGAGGCGGAATGGGTAAGCGTGGCTCCAAAACTTTGATGCAGTTCTTTGGGGGTCGTTACCAGCTATCTTCCTACCAAATTTGGTGGCTCTAGCTCCACAACTCTGGAAGATACACGCATTCCCGTTTTCGACGAAGCGTTGGGGTGGATGGGGGCGGCTAGGGCAGTATGGGTGGGCGTGGCATCCAAATTTTGATGCAGTTTTTGGTGGGTCATCATCACCTATCTTGGCACCAAACATGGTGGCTATAGCTCAAAAACTGTGGGAGTTATAGGCTTCTTTTACTTTTAATTGCGGGGGGGCTGGGGGCGGAATGGGTGGGCGTGGCTCCAAAATTGTTGATGCAGTTTTTTGGGGGTTGCTAGTAGCTATCTTCTTACCAAATTTGGTACTTCTAGCTGTAAGGATGTGCGAAATATGTGGACTTATCGATTTTGAGTTATCGAATTTATCGATTTGCCAGCCCCCCAGTTATCGTAGAACCCCAATCTTGACACTTTAATTTACTATCCCATAGATAAAGAGAATTGGAAAGTTTCAAGTCTCTAGCTTGAAGGGTGTGGAAAAAAGTTGCGAACATACAGACGGACGGACAGACGGACGGACGGACGGACGGACACCATGACGGACATTGCACAAACCCAATATACTCTTTACCTTCGGTATCGAGTATAAAAATGCAGCTCAATGAACTTTTACGCATACCGCTTAATGATTCGGAGGAACGAGGACAATTATTTTTTTAAATGCCGTCGGTTGTTTCACCAGTATATTGTGGATATGTATGCAAAAATTAAAACGGAACGTTTGCTATTCCTCCGATTGAATCAGACTAAACTACGCTCTGAAGAATATGTTCATTTGCGAGATGCAGTTCTGAATGACGGTACTAAAACCAACGTTGGAAAGCTTATTATTTTGCCATCTTCATACATTGGCAGTTCACGTCACATGCAAGAATATGCTCAAGATGCAATGTCATATGTTCGTCATTAGGGGCGTCCAGATTTATTTGTCACTTTCACATGCAATCCAACTTGGGACGAGATACGGCAGCTGTTACTTCCTGGGCAATCACACGTGGATAGGCATGACATTATAGCACGTGTTTTCCGTCAAAAGCTTAAATCGCTGATGGATTTCATCGTGAAACATGAAGTATTTGGATCCGTGCGCTGCTGGATGTATTCAGTGGAATGGCAAAAGAGAGGATTGCCACATGCGCATATACTAATCTGGCTCTACAATAAAATAACTTCAGACGAAATCGACGATGTGATATGCGCTGAGATTCCTCGGGCTGACAACGATAAGGATTTGCATGAAGTTATTATCAAAAACATGATACATGGACCATGTGGTACACTAAATCCAAATTCACCATGCATGGTAGATGGGAAATTCACTAAGCAATATCCTCGAGCATTCACAGCCAACACAGTAACGGGCGACGATGGATATCCTCGGTATAGAAGACGATCAACTGAAGATGGTGGGAATTCAGTAACTATTCACATGCAAATTGGTGATATTGATGTAGACAACCGGTGGGTGGTTCCATATTCTCCTTTGCTTTCAAAAACATATAAAGCCCACATAATCGTAGAATATTGCAATTCCGTCAAATCAATTAAATACATCTATAAATATGTTAATAAGGGCAGCGATATGGCAGTTTTTAGTGTACAATCAGATAAAAGAGACACAAATGCAGTACAAGATATCGATGAAATTGCTCAATACCAGGCTGGAAGATACATAAGCAGCAATGAGGCTGCATGGCGAATTTATTCGTTTCCAATGCATGACCGCAATCCAGCTGTGGTTCACTTGGCAGTACATTTAGAAAATGGGCAGCGTGTTTATTTCACAGATGCAAATGTGCAAGAAAGAGCCTTTAATCCACCCAATACAACTCTGACTGCTTTTTTCACCTTATGCCAGGACGATGCTTTCGCCAGAACACTGATGTATTCAGAAGTTCCCTCTTATTACACGTGGAATCTAACTAACAAAGTATTCGTACGACGCAGACGAGGGGAGCCAGTCGACGGTCAACCTGGTATTTTCAAAGAAAATACAATTGGAAGACTTTATGCAGTGCATCCCAATCAAAATGAATGTTTTTTCCTTCGCATGCTATTGATAAATGTGCCTGGTCCTATATCTTTTCAGCAATTGAAAAAAGTTGACAGCGTCACACATACCACTCTCCGCGCTGCGTGTCAAGCTCTGAATTTATTAGAAAATTACCAACAGTGGAATATATGCATTAATGAGGCGGGCAACACTGCACATCCAAACCAAATTCGCTCATTATTCGCAGTTATATTGACCGCTTGCTTTCCATCATCTCCCACAGAGTTATGGGAAAGATAACGATCGCATATGGCTGAGGATATTTTGCAAAGAGAACGCCTTGAGAATAACAATATGACCTTAGAATTAACTGAAGGCATGTACAACGAAGCATTGGTAAATATTGAAGACAAGTGCTTAGCTATTGCAAATAAATCTCTTGGTCAATTAGGAATGCCAACACCAACCCGAACAGCGACTGCTGTAATGTAGATTTAATGTAGATTTACGCCGTGAACAGAATTATAACATTGATGATCTTCAGGCATATGTCCAATCAAACATTCCCAAATTAACACGTGAACAGAATGGCATTTATGATCGCATAATGCAAACGATAAATGACGGAGTTGGGGGGATCTTCTTCTTGGATGCGCCAGGAGGAACTGGGAAAACATTCCTCATAAGATATGAGATGAGATATGCGTGTCCAGTTGCAGAACGATCCATCAGCTGAGGTATTCTCAAGACAGTTACTGGAAATTGGAAACGGACAGCTGCCAGTCGATGAGATGTCTAAACGAATATCGTTTCCCGATGATTTTTGTAATTTAGTACCATCGAAAGAAGAACTGATCGAAAAAGTTTTTCCTGACATCCAAGTACATCATAGAAATCACGATTGGCTCCTTTAAAGAGCTATCTCTGCCGCAAAGAACAAAGATGTCTATCAACTAAACAACGTTATTCAATCCATTATTCAAAGTGATGAAATTACATATAAGTCGATAGACACCGTTGTGGAAGCAGATGAAGTAGTCAATTATCCAATGGAATTTTTTAACTCACTTGATCTGCATGGGATACTACCACACATACTTAAATTGAAAATAGGTGTGCCAATTATCCTCTTGCGGAATATAAATCAACCAAAACTCTGTAACGGCACGCGACTTGCAGTTAAAAAATTAATAAATAACATAGTGGAAGCAACGATTTTAACGGGGCCTTTCGAAGGTGAAGATGTCCTCATTCCACGAATACCCATCATCCCGACCGACACACCATTTCAATTTAGAAGGTTGCAATTCCCAATTCGATTGGCATTTGCAATCACAATCAACAAAGCTCAAGGTTAATCCCTTGAATTGTGTGGATTAGATTTAGAAGCGGACTGTTTTTCACATGGACAACTGTATATTGCGTGTTCCCGAGTCGGCAAACCAGATAGTCTTTATATCTACGCAGACAACCATTGAATCACAATGGGCCACTGCGAAGCGTGGCAGGGTACCGCAAGTAATCTATATATAAAAGAGTTTGTCCTGATTGTCTGCATTGCCACTGCCTTTACGAAAGGGCTAGACAGCTGAAATTTTAACACAATATTAAATGCAGGTAGTAAGTGAGCACTAAGAAAGGAATTTTATTTTGGACAACTCCTTTGAGTACCTCCCATACATCCTGGAGCACTTTGACCCATTCCACTACTGGTGCCTGATTGTCGCACAAGCTGAGAGTTTGATCGCGAGCGAGAATACAAAGTTAAAACACATTACCCATTCCACTACTGGCGCCTGATTGGCGCACAAGCTGAGGGTTTGATCGCGAGCGAGTTTACAAAATATGAAAAACAACTGCGCAGTGACGCCTTCGCGTCGAACAAGCAAAGTCATAAACAAATGAAAACGTTTCAGTCGGACGCAACCGACCGCGGTATGCTCGTTACCAGTTTTTTTTTACCGGTAAAAAGAGGCCTGATTGCATAGGAGTACGGATGCGGAAGGGGTGTACGATGCCTTAAAGATTCTCCAATGCTGATGGGGATGCCAACAGCTATCTTCCTTCAAAAATTGGTGACTCTAGCTCAAAGTTTGTAAAAGCTGTGGAAAGGGGGGCTGGGGGTGGTATGCAGTTCTTTGTGGAATGTCAATTGCTATTTTCATACCAAATTTGGCGACTCAAGCTCAAAGCGAGCGAGCTTACAAAAAAAACAAGTGGAAACGTTGCAGTCGGACGCAACCGACTGCGGCATACTCGATACCAGAATTAAAACCGGTAAAAAGAGGCCTTAATGCAAAGGGGTACGGATGCGGCAGGGGTTTACGCTGACTTAAAGATTCTCCGATGCAGATGGGGATGCCACCGGCTATCTTCATACCAAATTTGGTGACTCTAGCTCAAAGTTTGTAAAAGGTGGGGAAAGGGGGGGGGGGCTGGGGCGGTATGGGTAGTTGTGGCATCAAAAATTTTGTTGCAGATCTTTCTGAAATGTCAATTGCTATCTTCATACCAAATTTGGTGACTCTAGCTCAAAATTTGTAAAAGGTGGGGAAAGGGGGGCTGGGGGCGGTTTCGGTGGGCGTGGCATCCAAATTTTTGATGCAGATCTTTGTGGAATGTCAATTGTTATCTTCATACCAAATTTGGTGACACTAGCTCGAAGTTTGTAAAAGATAGGGAAAGGGGACTGGGGCCGGTAAGGGTGGGCATGACATCCAAATTTGTGATGCAGATCTTTGTGGAATGTCAATTGCTATCTTCATACCAAATTTGGTGACTCTAGCTCTAAATTTGTAATAAGTGGGAAAGGGGGTCTGGGGGCGGTATGGGTGGGCGTGGCATCCAAATTTTTGATGCAGATCTTTCTGAAATGTCAATTGCTATCTTCATACCAAATTTGGTGACTCTAGATCGAAATTTGTAATTAGTGGGGAAAGGGGGGCTGGGGGCGGTATGGGTGGGCGTGGAATCCAAATTTTTGATGCAGATCTTTCTGAAATGTCAATTGCTATCTTCATACCAAATTTGGTGACTCTAGCTCGAAAATTGTAAAAAGTGGGGAAAGGGGGGCGAAATAGAGGGCGTGGCTCCAAACTTTTGATGCAGTTTTTAGGGGGTCATCATCACCTATCTTGGCACCAAATTTGGTGGCTCTAGCTCAAAAACTGTGGGAGATATTGCCATTTCTGATTTCAAAATGAGGGTGGGCTGGGGGCGGAATGGGTGGGCGTGGCTCCAAAACTTTGATGCAGTTTTTTGGGGGTCGTTACCAGCTATCTTCCCACCAAATTTGGAGG
This sequence comes from Scaptomyza montana, assembly GCA_018904305.1. Classification (NCBI taxonomy): domain Eukaryota; kingdom Metazoa; phylum Arthropoda; class Insecta; order Diptera; family Drosophilidae; genus Scaptomyza; species Scaptomyza montana. The sequence continues at coordinate 387,068 of JAEIGR010000091.1, read as the reverse complement.
CTCTAGCTCCACAACTCTGGAAGATACACGCATTCCCGTTTTTGACGAAGCGTTGGGGCACATGGGGGTGGCTAGGGCGGTATTGGTGGGCGTGTCATCCAATCTTTTGATGCAGTTTTTGAGGGGTCATCATTACCTATCTTGGCACCAAATTTGGTGGCTATAGCTCAAAAACTGAGGGAGATATAGGCTTTTTTGACTTTAAAATTCGGGGGGGCTGGGGGCGGAATGGGGGGGCGTGGCTCCAAAATTTTTGATGCAGTTTTTTGGGGGTTGCTAGTAGCTATCTTCTTATCAAATTGGGTACTTCTAGCTGTAAGGATGTGCGAAATATGTGGATTTATCGGTTTTGAGTTATCGAATTTATCGATTTGCCAGCCCCCCAGTTATCGTAGAACCCCCATCTTGACACTTTAATTTACTATCCCATAGATAAAGAGATTTGGAAAGTTTCAAGTCTCTAGCTTGAAGGGTGTGGAAAAAAGTTGCGTTCATACAGACGGACAGACGGACAGACACCATGACGGACATTGCACAAACTCAATATACTCTTTACCTTCGGTATCGAGTATAAAAAAAAAACAAATGCGCAGTGACGCCTTCGCGGCGCACAAGAAAAGTCATAAAAAAAGCTTTGTACACTTGCAAAAAAGAAACGGATTTCCGCTTCTTAATGAATAAGTGCATACACAAATAAGTGAACAATGCGCTTGAAATTTAAATTTCATAATTTTGTTTTATGTACATGTATCACTTCGCACAGTGCACAGTTTTTTTTTTCAGATTTGTATGCCTTTGAAAATTGATTTACTACCTAAGTAGCGCTTGTTGTTGTTGTTAGTGTTATTGTTGGGCCCGCACTGCTACTTTTTGTTGATTTTAACAAGTAAGAAGGCTCTAGTCGGGAGAGCCCGACTAGAAAATACCCTGAACCCAGTTGCAATAAATATATTTAGGTTATATAAGACTTTGGTATACTGACTTAGCTTCAATCGATTAAATTCGATATCTCCGGTGTTTCTTAACCGATTTCTATCAACCCTCATTTTTACATTTTCCAAATTCGATATTTTTTTGTTATCGATTCCATGTGTATATCGGAAACCAGAATAGTTATCGATAATTTGAAGCAAACTTGTTCTGCTCATGGTATAGGAGAACTTATATCCCAAATCTGAAGTCTCTAGCTCTTGTAGTCTCTGAGATCCACGCGTTCATACAGACGGACAGACAGACAGACGGATATGGCTAAATCGACTCGGCTATTGATGCTGATCAAGAATATATACTTTATAGGGTCGGAGATGCTTCCTTCTGCCTGTTACATACTTTTGCACAAAACAATTTTACCCTCTTTTTCCCATTTCATGGGTTCAGGGTATAAAAATAATGTAATATTTTACGCATCGATTGCTTGCAAAGCAAAGTTTTCTTAAATTTTGTAGCCACAGTTAGATAAGAGAGAGAAGAACAAAGAAGAAGAATTATAACTGTAAATGATACTCACTGCAAGCCATAGACGAATAATGTAACAAGACTGGAAAACAGAGATTGTATGTTATGTTAGTTTACATTCTGCGTGATGCAAGCGAACAACTGGGGAAACGGCAAAAAGCCAGTATTTCTTATCACTTGTTTACCTACTTCACTCGCTACAATGTCAGCTGGTGCGAAGTCAGCCATCATTGTTTAGCTATTTGTTGTGACTGCAAAGTGTGCGAAGCGCAAGGCATAATTAATTGTTGCCGCACTTCAGTTTTCTTGTTGTTGTCACAAAATTTGAAATCGGCAATTGTAGGCTTTTGCTTGAATCTGCTTGCTGCTGCTCAACAAGAAAGGGTGGTATAGACTTTATATAAACTTTGTGCAATTGTAGAGCAAAACATGAGATACTTAAATATAATGTCTGTTTTATACGTTTATTTATATTATGCCAGTAAGTAAAGGCATTCATGTGGGAGTTAGATTAAGACAAGTGAATTGTAAGGTCTTATTTTAATCGATTATCATTTATATTTTTTATTATTATTATCATTTGAATGCCAAAACTAAATAATGCAAATCTGAGTTATTTCGATTAAAGTGGCGGTGCAGCCGATAAGAAAACCGATGAAGAGAGTTCTTCTTCTTTGGTCGAGCAAAACAAGCAGATTCACCGACGTTGCTCGCGACTTAAAAATATGTACAACTAGTATCTAAAATTAAGCAAGAATTTATAAGAAATGCGACAAACTATCACAAATTAAATAAACATTAAACATACTTTATCCATTGAACACTCGGAAATCCTACAAATATGGTGTCAGAAGTGGGATGCAAATGGATTTAAGTCGAACAAAGTGTGAAGCAAAACGTGCAAGACAAAAAATTCTTGTGAGAAATTGTGAAATACCTGTGTTTGCAAATGCAAGGGTATTGGAAGACATTGTACGAGCAAAATAAATATCAGATGCGTTAACTCACTAAAGTTAAATGCAAAGTTGTTATTTTTTGTGATATTTCCTGGAATTGGCTGTTGCTTCATTGGCGAAAACGTGAGAAGCGTAAGCGTGCGTGAGAGCGAGACAGCGGATCGTATATTGCGTCGCAGTTAGCGTAAAGCGCACAGTTGATCGAGACGTTTCTATTCTGGAAGGCATTGGCTGGATAGCGTTGCCGCGAATAAAGTACATACATCTGTGCAGTGGAGTTAATGTAATTTGTTGTTGGTTTGTGTGGCAGAGGCTGTGTAGCACAAATCAGAGCAACGAATATATGTACATCAAAGGCTGTGGAAGCAGAGCTACTTGGCAGAGGACAGAACGTGAACTAACGGGAAACAGGAAGAGCACAAAGAGAACAGAGCGTGTAACGTGAAAGACGAAGAACACACAGAGAGCAGAGTGTGTATCTGGAAAGAGGAAGCATACAAAGAGAGCAGAGCGTTTAATTGGAGAGAAGAAAACGACGCAACGTGCATTATCTGGATTGAACTGGATTGTGGTTTGTGTCAGTTAAGTTGTGTATGCGGTGAGCACAGGGTGTCTCAGTAAATTTAAAGCTGAGCAGATAATTGTTTCTCTCAGTAGCTTTTCGATTGAATTTTGCACTCGATAGTAATTAATTAACGTAACGTAACTTAAAGAGAAAAAATATAGATACTTATCATTTTGAAGTATAACATTTACCAATAAGTAGTTAACTTCTGATTGTTAAAATCCAATATTGATATTCAGTATATGTAAAGCGCAAGCAACGGCGAGTACAAAATGAACAGGGATCAGATTTTGGCGTTGACAGTTGCCGAATTGAAAGAAAAGTTGTCAGAGTTGAATTTGACAGTAGCAGGCAGAAAGTATACATTGCAGGATCGATTGTTAGAACACTTCGAATTAGGTATTGATGAGGAAGGAGATGACGATTCTGATAGTGGTAGATCTGAATCGATGCACACAAGTAGAAATATGGCTCTAGGGGGTAGATCAATATTTACATTGCGCGATATAGAAGACTCACTTTCGCAATTTAATGGGTCGAGTCAACTTTCAGTTGAGCAGTGGATACAGGAGTTTGAAGATAATGCAGAAGCTGTTCAATGGAATGATCTTCAAAAGTTTATATTTTCTAAGCAATTATTGAAAGGCGCAGCAAAAATATTCATTCGTAGCCAACATGGAATTACAAATTGGACATCTCTCAAGCAGACATTGTTAGCAGAATTTGGCAAAACAATTTCTTCAGTCGATGTGCACAGAATGTTGCGAAATAGACGAAAGCGTCAGAATGAAGACTACAGAGAGTATCTTTATAGCCTAATGGAGATTGGTAGCTCAATTAAATTAGATGAACCAAGTTTAATAGAGTACTTCATAGAAGGCATACCAGACTCGAGGAGTAATAAAAGTAAATTGTATCAGGCCAAAACAATACAACAGTTAAAAGAGCAGATTTGCGTGTATGAGAAAATTCGTAGTGGTCGCCCTCAAGCGACGAATACTAACAAAACTCAAATCACAAATGAAGAGAAAAAACAAGATCAGGGCAAAGACCTGGAAAGGAAGTGTTTCAAATGCGGTGAGGCAGGACATTTTGCAAAAATGTGTAACAAATCGATAAAATGTTATAAATATCATCAGTCAGGGCATAAAGCAAACAATTGTCCGAGTGCAAAAGCAGTTCCAAAAATAGAAGAAAATAATGCCAATACAATGTTGAACAAAGGCAATAGCGTTGGGAAATGTATTTTCAAACAGATTTCCAGTAAAGACGTTTCGTTCTCAGCATTGATCGACACCGGTTGTGATCTTTGTCTGATGCGTGCAGATATCGTCGAAAAGATAGGAAATATCGAACTGAATGAGGAAAAGCATTGCTTAGTCGGAATTTGCAATAGCGAGCTTAGTACATTGGGTAGTTTCGTAGTACCTATTGAAGCAGACGGAATATTATTGTCAGTTCGTTTTCATGCTGTTAGAAGCTGCGATGTAAAATATTCGGCAGTAATTGGCAATACAGTGCTTGAATATGTGGATTTGATATTTTCCAAAAATTGTGTAGAGTTTCGTCAAAAGTTGCCCGTTAAGGCAAACAAAGATGTAGATGAGCAAAGTAAGCTGCCAATCAGTGAAGAAGCAGGGTTCGGGTTTTTTGAAGAGTTCAAAGAGATGTGTTCGTACGCGGCAGAACTTGACTCTGTTATAGATTTGTCACACCTAGAGGGTCCGATCGCAGAATCAGTAAAGTCCTTGATCAACGATTATACGCCAGAAATGAAACACAAATGTCCCATTGAAATGAAAATATTGTTGAATGATGAGCATCCAGTTTATGAACGCCCAAGACGCATTTCCCATGTCGATAGGTCCACTGTAGACTTGCAAATTGAGAAATGGTTGAAAGATGGGATCATTCAGCCAAGCATTTCAGAGTACGCGTCACCAGTTGTTCTTGTTTCCAAAAAAGATGGTAACAAAAGATTGTGTTGTGACAATAGACGTTTGAATGCAAAGATTGCTAGGGATAATTTCCCAATGCCCTTGTTGGATGATGTAATTGAAAAATTACAGGGACATAACGTTTTTACAACACTCGATCTCGAAAACGGTTTCTTTCACGTCCCAGTGGAACCTGGTTCGAGAAAGTATACGTCTTTCGTGACGCACGCAGGACAGTATGAGTTTTTATACGTACCTTTTGGAATATCCAACTCCCCAGCCGTGTTTTTACGATACATTCATGCAGTTTTGGTAGATTTGGTGCGAGATGGTACTGTTGTGACTTATATGGATGACCTTATAATTCCCGCCAAGGATATTAAGGAAGGCATTCAAAAGTTCAAACAAGTTTTAAAAAGAGGTTCTGAATATAACTTGCAATTTAAGTGGAGCAAGTGCCAGTTTCTTAAGGCGAAAGTTGATTTTTTGGGATATGTTGTAGAAAACGGTACAATAAAACCGTCTGAAGAGAAAACCAAATCTGTCCGAAATTACCCAATACCGCATGACCAAAAGAGTATACAGCGTTTTTTGGGATTAACATCCTACTTTAGAAGATTCGTGAAAGATTATGCAGTGGTAGCTAAACCGCTTTCTGATCTTCTTCGAAAAGACACGAAGTTTAAGTTTGGTGAAAACCAGCTCATCACGTTTGAGCAGTTGAAGATGGCCTTAATTAACGCCCCAGTGTTACGTTTATACAATCCAAAAGCTCAAACTGAAGTTTATACAGACGCTTCAAAGTATGGTTATGGCGGTATGCTCTTGCAGAAAGATTCTGAGGACCAAACATTCCACCCAGTCCAGTATTTGAGCCGAAAAACTAAGCCGGCAGAAGAAAAATATCATTCTTATGAGCTTGAGGTTCTGGCAATAGTGGAAGCCTTGAAAAAATGGCGCGTTTATTTACTTGGTGTTAAATTCAAAATAGTTACCGATTGCAACGCCTTTGCAATGACTTTGCAGAAGCGTGGTGATCTTCCGTTAAGAGTTTCACGTTGGGTACTATTTTTACAAGATTTTGATTATACTATTGAGCATAGGAACGGCAGCAAAATGAGACATGTCGATGCGTTGAGTCGTATATGCTGTCTAATGCTGGAAGACTCACTTCACCATAGATTGCAGCAAGCACAAGCTAAAGACCTTTGGATTAAGGCGGTGTTAGCAGTTTTGGACCATAGCACATATGACGATTTTTATGTGAAGCATGGTATTTTGTACAAGGATCCCATTCAGGAACTTGTTGTAGTACCTACAATGATGGAAGAGGAAATCATTCGAATGGCACATAAGCAGGGACATTTTTCCGCAAAGCGTACTCAGGAGGCGATTGAGAAAACATTCTATATTCCGCAGCTATCAGTAAAAGTGCCAAAAATTGTTCAGACTTGTATTGAATGCATTGTTTCGGAAGGTAAATCAGGAAAAAAAGAAGGATTTTTGGCTCCAATTAGCAAAGAAGGGCAACCGCTAGGAACTTACCATGTCGATCATGTTGGCCCAATGACCCAGACATCTAAGAGCTACAATTATATTTTTGTTGTAGTAGATACCTTTTCAAAATTTGTTTGGCTCTATCCAACTAAAAATACGACTGCAGAGGGAGTAGTTGATCGGCTTAAAAGGCAATCAGCTGTATTTGGAAATCCAAAGCGAATAATTTCAGATAGAGGAGCAGCTTTTATGTCTAATATGTTTAAAGAATATTGTGAGGTTGAGGGTATACAACATTTAATGATAGCGACAGGTGTTCCACGAGGAAATGGGCAGGTAGAACGCATGCATAAAATTGTTATACCTATGCTGTCGAAATTATGTCATGAAAGCCCAAATCAATGGTATAAGCATGTTGATGTAGTGCAACAGGCAATCAAGAGTACACCTCCTAGAAGCACTAAAGTTCCTCCATTTAGATTGCTAACCGGAGTTGAGATGAGGATCAGCCAGATATCTGTTTTGCGTGAACTATTAGATGAATCGCATATAAACGAACTAGACAGTGAAAGAGAAGCTACGCGTAAGGAAGCGCAAGAAAATATAAACAAGTTACAGCAGGAGAATCGTAAAACGTTTAATAAGAATCGGAAAGTTGAAGTTAAATACAAGGTCGATGATTTAGTAGCAATTAAGCGAACGCAGTATGGCACCGGGATGAAGCTCAGGAGCAAATTCTTTGGTCCCTATAAGGTAATTAATGTTCAACCTCATGGGAGATATGATGTAGAGAAAGTTGGTGACCATGAAGGTCCTGGAAAGACTAAAACAGTGGCAGAGTATATGAAAAAATGGGAGCTTTAGATATAGCATTAAGGATGACAATCATTCGAGACGAATGAAGGTTAGGATGGCCGATTGTGGGAGTTAGATTAAGACAAGTGAATTGTAAGGTCTTATTTTAATCGATTATCATTTATATTTTTTATTATTATTATCATTTGAATGCCAAATTCGATTAAAGTAGCGGTGCAGCCGATAAGAAAACCGATGAAGAGAGTTCTTCTTCTTTGGTCGAGCAAAACAAGCAGATTCACCGACGTTGCTCGCGACTTAAAAATATGTAAAACTAGTATCTAAAATTAAGCAAGAATTTATAAGAAATGCGACAAACTATCACAAATTAAATAAACATTAAACATACTTTATCCATTGAACACTCGGAAATCCTACATTCATAGCTAAAAAAAAAAAGTTGTTTATAATTAATTTAACTAACTTAAGTAAACGTATTTTGTATTCATATACTGAAAATAAACTATCTATATATTAAAATTATGTATTTGAGTTTTTATTGACTTCAATTGAATATTGGGACAAAGGGTATTTTTACTTTGTACAGCTTGTGCGGCTCATCTACGACAAGCCAGCACTTTGCTTGTTTTGTTTCAGTTCTGCTTTGCGTTCAGCGGCCTGCTCATTAAAAGAGAGGCGGCGGGCTAGCGGAAAGCAGGAGTACCGAGTTTTCGGCAAATGCCTTGGACAAGTGAACAACAGAATAACTTTCAGCATTTGTGCGCATCACTGCATAACTGTATGGTAGTTGCGATGGCAAAATGGTTGGAAAGTGTCATAGAGCTAAAAACATGAAAGAGTATGTACGACCAGCAATGCAAAACTGATATTTGCCTGCCTATTTTACTAGACGCTTGTTTATTTTCCTGTTCGCCTGTTCCTGCAAATTATCGGCCAGCACCAAAAATGAATTTTGACTGCCTTGGAAGTATTGTTTTTCTTGTTTTTCTTAGGTTTTTGTAGGCAAATAACAAATATGCACCAAATTTAATCTAAATATTGGCTGTTTAGCGTTTGCCGAAATTCATAATAGTAGAGAAAGGTCAATAAATGCCATGGCAAATGCTACGCATACATTTAAATTTATACAGGGACGCACACACAATCTCACGGGAGCTAGCCCAAACAAAATATCAAAAATTAGTACAAAGTCCAGGGCCACCAAAAACTGCGTGGCTACGACGAGCCAGCACGTGTTGTTGTTGCGTTTTGAATATTAATGGCACACGCACATGCATACACACCAACAAGACAGCAATGCAAAACAACAAGAAAGCATATACAACATGGCGGCATGTGTATTGTAAAAAAAGAAGCAATAATCAAAACAAGCACAGCTGCTTATCTTGGAAGAACTGACTTTTTTACTCGTTACTTCTGTCCGCTTCGAAATTGCAGAAAAGTCCAAAGCATGTTAACATCAACAATTCTGTAAACATGTCTTTATGTTAACTGGTCGCTGTATTAAATCAACGAGTACAAAGACCATTTAACATCAAGATGGGTCTTAAGAGCTGGAATGTTATGTTAATTAACAGAGTCGCAACCACGAAGCGGACAACTGGGGAAACAGCGAATAGCCAGTATTTTTCATTACTTGTTTCCACTCGCTACAATGTCAGCTGGTGCGAAGTCGGCCATCATTGTTTAGCATTTTGCTGTGACTGCAAAGTGTGCGAAGCGCAAGGCATAATTAAGTGTTGCCGCACTTCGTTTCTCTTGTTGCGTCTCATCTACGATAAGCCAGCGCGTTGCTTGCTTTGTTTGAGTTCTGCTTTGCGTTCAGCGGCTTGTGCATTTAAGGAGAGGCGGCGGGCCAGCGGAAAGCAAGAACGGTAAAAATGTGTTAGTATGCGTATGCATGTGCGTTTGTTTCATTCTTGCTGGGCCTTCCGAGTTTTCGGCAAATGCCTTGCACAAGTGAACAGCCGAATACACTTTCGGCATTTGTGCGCATCGCTGCATAGCTGTATGGTAGTTGCGATGGCAAAATTGTTGGAAAGTGTCATAGAGCTAAAAACATGAAAGAGTATGTATGACCAGCAATGCAAAACTGATATTTGCCTGCCTATTTTACAAGACGCTTGTTTTTTGTGCTGTGCGCCTGATCAGCAAATAATCGACCATCACCAAAAATGCCTTGGAAGTATTGTTTTTCTTAGGTTTTTGTAGGCAAAATACAAATATGCACCAAATTTAATCTAAATGTATTGGCTGTTTAGCGTTTGCGTAGAGAAAGGTCAATGAATGCCACGGCAAATGCTACGCATACATTTAAATATGCACATGTAGATATACAAGGACGCGCACACACGGGCGCTAAAAAAACAAAATATGAAAAATTATTACGCACATGCAAACACATAAAATTACACGCATAGAAGAATTGACTTAGTTGCCTAGGCAACAAGCTAGCTAGCACTGCACACCAACAAGACAGCAGTGCAAAACAAAAACAAACAACAAAAAACAGGGCGGCATGTGTATTGTAAACAAAAAAGCAATAATCAAAACAAGCGCAGCTGGTTGTCGTTAGGGGAAACCGACTTTTCTACTCGTTAATTTGTCCGCTTCGTGGTTGCGACTTGGTTTACGGCATGTTAACTTGAACAATTCTTAAGACCCATCTTTATGTTAAATAGTCTTTGAACGAGTATATACCTAACAGAGCGGAACTAAGAGCAGCCAACTGAATTTTAGTGGTGCATCTACCAGACCTAGATTTGGGCACTTATAATAAACGAGTGCGGACAGCTGCTTATGTTTTGATTATTTCTTCTTTGTTTACTTTTCAGGGAAGCCGCCATATTTAAAATGGTTTGTGTTGATCATGCAGCGACGCTGTTTTTTTGCTTGTACAATGCTTGTGTGCGCTGAGTTTTTGTTTGTAGGACATGTATGTACATACATATATGTACATATTTTTGATGTTTATGTTATTTAATTTGTTTAAATAAATATATGAACACAATCAAAATACTTATGGCATACAATGGTTGGGTGCGCTGAGTTTGTGAGACATCTACATATGTATGATGTTAATATTATTATATTATTACATATATTATACAATCAAAATACATATGGTGTATATGTTGCTTAAAAAATATCAATATGTCGGAGTGTCGGTGGTATCAGTGTTTTTCTCACTTCGAGCAGCGAGCCCCGCGCCCTTTGTTGGTGCCATGCTTCAACTTCTTTTCTTTTTGGATTTCAATTCTTAATCGTGATGCGTCTGTTCGCTTTGACCATTCTATACTAACTGCGTGCTTCGATCAACACATAATGTGTGTACTCGTTCTTCCTTTTTTTGCCTGGCAACGCCGCAACTTAAGAAGTCTCTCTCTCTCTCTCGCATATTCTTCTTCTGTTCATATACAGCCTGTGCCATGATACAATCAATACGGTAGTGTCATGCTGCCTCAGCCCGTACTTGCCATATGATTTGCGAGTGCGAAGGAGAGGGCTAAGCTGCTCTCTTTTAATTTTACTCTCTTGAGTCTGTTAAAGGGCTGTTTTGAAAGTGCGATAGAGTTAGGTATAGAAAGTGTTTTGTTGTACTATGTATGCGGCCGATACATTTTGGTTGCTTTGTTGTGACATTTAAATTAAATAAACAAATAAGTAATAATAAATATTAATAAATATTCGTAATGAAATAAGAAACATATATTATTATTAATTTAACGTAATATTTTCAATCCTTTTTTATTTCCTATTATGTTTTGTTATTGTTTTTGTATTTTTAATTTTTTATTAAGGTTTTTGATGTGAAAATGTATGAAAAGTCAACTGTAAACAAACAACATAAATAACAAACAGAAAAAAATCGTCCGCATCAACGTCTTACCTCAACGACAAGCACTTAGCGACTGACAACTAGTACCGAAAAAAAGAGGGCACAGTCTCGCATGACACTACCGTATTGATTGTATCATGGCCTGTACCAGCAAAAGAAGCAACATACCGACAACGCAAGGCACGGGTCACACTCAGTGAGAGAATAAACAGTTAACTCTCTCACCGACTCTCGGTGATACAAGGGAACCACGACAAAAATAACGGTTGTTCTCTTTTCTTTATTCTTTTTGCTTACAATTTCGACACATACAATATTCTGCTTACTGTACTTAAATTCCTAACACAAAACTAACCATTCTCCGACACGGCCAATTCTGACAATAACACGTCCTCGTGTATAAATTTAGCAATTCATGTTGATATGTTCCACTCAAGTAGCTTTTTTTTTTTTTTTAATTTAATTCAAAGTAATCTTTACAAACAAAGTTGGTGACAAAATCATACCAATGAATGTCCTATAGCGCACCCGGTCTACCTTTGTTTCTCGAAGAGGCCTTTTGATCATGATGATACACGTTTATGCGTCTGTTTCAACGCTAGCGCCCTCACTGGCACTGTCTCTTGCGCATGTTTCAGCGCCACCGTCTGTACCCTCACTGCTACCGTTTGCGTCTGTTTCATCGCTAGTACCCTCATTGGCACTGTCTCTTGCGCATGTTTCAGCGCTAGTACCCTCACTGGCACTGTCTCTTGCGCATGTTTCAGCGCCACCATTCATCATATCCTCATCCATCTCCGCAGAAACTGTCTCGACCGGTAACGCTCTTAAACACTCATGTGGGTACTTGTACGTTCGTTTGCTTTTTAATGATTTCAAACAATACCTGTCTCCTTCTAATATTTCTATGATAACAAATGGACCCTTAAATTTTGGATCTAGTTTGGTTTGGTTTCTCTCTTCGCACTTGAGCAGAACATAATCACCCACTTTATGCCTTACAACTTTTGATTTGCCTTTATCGCTATTTTCTTTGTCGTAAAGTGCATTAATTACAATATTATTTTTTGCTTGTGCTCTTATCTCTTCTAAATTATCATATTTTTCATCAACAATGTTCGATAGCATTCCTAACGGCCTTACATCTTTTCCAATGAGGAGTTGTAATGGACTAAACTTGGTCACACGATTAACGGTGCAATTTATCGCTAACTGAACCTCCTTCAAAGCCTCTTGCCATGAACGTTGGCTCGTCTCTACAGCTGTTAGTAGACTCTTAAGTGTACTCATTACACGCTCGACCTGTCCATTTGCTCGACTAGCTCTCGTGGCTATCAAATGCAACTTGATATTTTGTGCAGAACAAAATTCCTTAAACCCAGATCCCGAAAAGCATCGTCCCTGATCTGCTATAATACGGGTTGGAACACCAAACAAGGATATAACCGCCTTCATTGAGACTATACAATTTTCGGAATCTATTTTCAGTGTATGATGCAAATAAAAATACTTTGTAAACGCATCTATAACGACTATGACGTACTCTTTTTGGTAGTTCTTGCCACTTAGTTTACCGGTGATGTCTACATGTACCGTATGCCAGGGTATTTCGACTTTAGGAATCGGATGCATTTCTTGTTGAACCCTTCCGGACTGCGGTTTTGATAACTTGCACGTGATACAATTGTTAACGAATTTTCGTACGTAGCTCGTCATACCTTCGAACCAGTAACAACTATACACTTTGTCGAGGGTCTTTTCCCAACCGAGGTGCATGACTGCCTCGTGAATGTGATTAATGACAGCCCACCTATACGCCCTGGGAACTACAGGTAACCAACGTGTTCTTCCATTCCTTTGAATTTTTCGAAACAGCACGCCTTCTCTCAATTCATACGTACTGGCCACAGTCTCGTTCATTTCATTATTTTGTAATTTAGAGATTAAAGATGTTATCTCAAGATCTCGCTGCTGTTCTGCGATAAGCCAGGTGTCACATAACTCGGTTAAATTAACTCGCTTTTCAGAAGTCTTAGTTACAAGCTTGGACTTTTCTTTTATTGGGTTTCGGGAGAAGAAGTCTACGTGTGCCATGCGTTTTCCTTTTCTATAAACAATGTCAAACTCAAAAGATTGCAAATACAACCACCATCGATACACCTTGTCGTCTAACTCAATCTTTTGTTGACTAGCCTTCAAGGAGTTACAATCAGTATACACTGTAAATTTGATACCCTTTAAATAATGTTGATAATATTTTACCGCGTTATATACGGCCAAGGTTTCCAAAAGATATGAATTATACCTAGACTCGGCTGGGGTTGTACATTTACTTTAATACTCGATAACATGATTTTTGTCACTTATTTTGTGCATGAGTATCGCACCATAACCCACTGAGCTAGCGTCTGTATGCAGTTCCACCGGATATTGTGGATCGAAAATCATTAATACCGGGCTACGAGTCAGTGCAAAGATTATCTCCTTTCTCACTACTTCATGACATTCTTTCCAGTCAAAACTATTATTATCTTTAGATGTTAGACAAAATAGAGGCTTTAATGTTTCCGAGAATTTTGGCACAAATTGTCTAAAGTAGGATGACAGTCCAATAAACTGTCTTAGCTGCGTGACCGTTTGCGGCGGTGACAATTCAATTAATGCCTGCAATTTTCGTGGATTGGGTCTAAGCTCACCCGCCTCTACTTCGTAACCCAGATACTCTATCTTTGATTTTAGAAATTTACATTTTTCGAAATTGAATGAAAATCCGGCTTGAATCAGGGTTTCTATTACTTTCTGCAGTCTTGAAATTGCCTCATCTTTACTTTCGGCTACAACTAATACATCATCTATGTAAACTACCACATACGAATACGAAAGTGGCCCCAAAGCCTTTATTATTGCTCGCTGAAACACCCACGGAGCGTTTTTTAAACCGAATGGCATTGCCAAAAACTCGAATTGCCCCTCTGGCGTAACAAATGCTGTACGCTCTATCGACTCTGGGTAAACAGGTATTTGGTAGAATATCACTGGCCATGTCCAAGCAAGAAAAATACCTTCCTCCACGTAGCCTTGCAATTTGGTCTGAGATAAGAGGCAATGGGTACTTATCAGACATGGTGTTAGCGTTAAGCTCCCTATAGTCGACGCATAGGCGATCAGTTCCGTTTTTCTTTCTAACCAATAAAATCGGACTCGCAAATGGGGAGCAGCTCGGTCGAATAATATTTGCCGCCAACAATTCGTTAATTTTTGATCGAACGGTTTGCTTTTCATCTACGCTAAGCCTATATTGTCGCCTTTGTACCATTTTGTTTGCATCTATTAACCGAATTTCCAACTGCCCTGTATTGACACGACTCCTTGGCACTTCAGAGATAAAGTGTTCCATGTATGGTTTCAAAACGTTTATTAGACGGTTCTTGTCAGCTTTGTCTAGTTCTACATTTTCGTTTACGCAATCTTCATAAGTTTTGGGTTCGGTTACAACATTAACCAATTTCACTTTATAAATGCAGAACTTGTCTGACTCAATAGTCACTCGATAACCCTGACTTAAAATTTCCCTGCTTATCATTACATCGTGTTTCAAATATTTATCCATAACGACGTGAAATAACATTTCCGAAACATAATCATTAATGGTCACATTAGTCAAAATTTGCGTAGCGCTACAAACAGAATCGTTTCCAATACCCTTAAGTATAACAACATTATGTAATCTTTTACCAGAAAATTTTCCAGCTGCATTTTCCTTAACTAGTGAACACTCGGCTCCAGAATCAAAACAAAACTCAACAGACTCACCAGAGTGTTGGAGCACACCTTTTGGTTCCACCACCGAACATACATTCACTCTCTTTTCAGTGCTCTGACCATTCAAAGGGCACCCAGTAGAAATGTGTCCAGCTTTTCCACACTTGTAGCAGATTACGTTGGACTTTTGCTCCTTCGATCTCATGCCCATGCCTCCAGCATATCCACTTCCTGATGCGTGCGATTCTCGATTTTTCTTCTGGCGGCAGTCTGCAATTTTGTGTCCCGCCTTTCCACAATAATGTTTGTCAACTTCTGTTTCTTCTTTTCTGGACCCATGGTAGATTCTGCGCTCAAAGTCTCTTGACGCTGCCCGATTTCGTACACCTGCAATTGTTGCTGCAACTCGCTTCGCGACTTGATGTTTGTAGTGCACACCAGCTTTTTCAGCCTGCTGTCCAATTGTGCAGTATGAGCGAGCACAACTGACACCACTAATTCTTCGAGCTCCATACTTTTCATTTTCGTCATTAACTCAGTGACGAGTCGGCTTGCATACGACGACATGCACTCTCCAGTCCCTGGGCGTCCGTTTAGCATTTTTAGAAGAGTAGCTGTAGTTGTCTCTACGCCCACAAATCTTTGCTTAAATAGTTCCCTGAATTGAGCCCAAGTCATGCCGGGAAAACAGATTTGCGAAAGCCAAGGCGATGCACTGCCTTCCAAAGCTTTGCTGAGAGCAATCACGAGTGCACTACCCTCAAGTGGGTTTTCAATAAAAATCATGTCGGCCGTCGTACTCCAAGCACATGCATCAGCGCCCGCAGCGTCGGGATTGTACTTTGGTAAAAACACCGTTTTTGATTCACGATGCGCTGCATTTGCCTGCACTGTTCGCAGGAACTCCATAAAATTTCTATTTTGTTGGTGCCATGCTTAAACTTCTTTTCTTTTTGTATTTCAATTCTTAATCGTGATGCGTCTGTTCGCTTTGACCATTCTATACTAACTGCGTGCTTCGATCAACACATAATGTGTGTACTCGTTCTTCCTTTTTTTGCCTGGCAACGCCGCAACTTAAGAACTCTCTCTCTCTCTCTCGCATATTTTTCTTCTGTTCATATACAGCCTGTACCAGCAAAAGAAGCAACATACCGACAACGCAAGGCACGGGTCACACTCAGTGAGAGAATAAACAGTTAACTCTCTCACCGACTCTCGGTGATACAAGGGAACCACGACAAAAATAACGGTTGTTCTCTTTTCTTTATTCTTTTTGCTTACAATTTCGACACATACAGTATTCTGCTTACTGTACTTAAATTCCTAACACAAAACTAACCATTCTCCGACAAATATACAATACATATGTACATATGTATATGAAATTAAAGTTAAATGGAATGACACTTATCATAATTATTAATATGCATTTTGAGCTTATTTAAATTGATTCAGCAGACAATCAGATGGCAGCTTAAAATGTTTTTATTAGAGCTTGTTAGATCTGCGATTTTACCATTTCAGTAGTTGAAATTGTCAAATAATAATGATTTGGGCAGGTCAATGAATGAAAATACAATTGCCACCCATACATTTAAACATGTTCATATGCAAACATACACACATGCAAATGCAGGGCGCCGAAAAAGACAAAATATGTGTATCAAAAATCTCGACACACCACACAATGAGTAATTTTACCACTTTTTGTGGCATTCATTTATACCCCGTGAACAGAGCAAGATATTCTGATTAGGTGATGAAATGACCCATAGTCCAGCAGGCCCAGCAAGAATGAAACAAACGCACAATTATACAAATACTAACATTTTTACCGTTCTTGCTTTCCGCTGGCCCGCCGCCTGTCCTTTAATACACAAGCCACTGAACGCAAAGCGCAATTGAAACAAAACAACAACGTGCTGGCTTGCCGTAGCTAAGACGCACAAAATGCGCAATCTAAAAATACCCTTTGTCCCAATATTTATTTATAGTCCATAAACATATCATATATATAATTTTAATATATAGATAACTTATATTAAGTATGTAAATACAAAATATGTTTATACAAGTTCTGGTTTAGTAGTATTATAAATAGCTTGTTTTATTTGTTATGAATGCCCTACCTTATTGCAAAAATATAAATCTTCTTCTTCTTCTATATATATAAAAGAGTTTGTCCTGACTAGAATGGAAGAGCCACAGCCAAAACGAAAAGAGTTAGAAGGCTGAAATTTTCACACAATTTTCCATGCAGGTAGGAAGTGAGCACTAAGAAAGGAATTTTTATTTGGACAACTCCTTCAAGTACCTCCCATACGATTTGGAGCACTTTTTACCCATTTTAAAAAACAAATTACAATTACAACAAGTACCCATTCCAATACTGTCGCCTGATTGTCGCACAAGCTGAGAGTTTGATCGCAAGCGAGAATACAAAAACAAAACAAATGCGCAGTAACGCCTTCGCGTCGCACAAGCAAAGTCATAAAACAAGTGGAAACGTTGCAGTCGGACGCAACCGACTGCGGCATACTCGATACCAGTATTAAAACCGGTAAAAAGAGGCCTGATTGCAGAGGGCTACTGATGCGGCAGGGGTGTACGCTGCCTAAAAGATTCTCCGATGCAGATGGGGATGCCACCCGCTGTCTTCATTGCAAAGCTCAAAGTTTGTTAAATGTGGGGAAAGGGGGGGGCTGAGGGCGGTATGGGTAGTTGTGGCATCAAAATTTTTGATGCAGATCTTTGTGAAATGTCAATTGCTATCTTCATACCAAATTTGGTGACTCTAGCTCGAAATTTGTAAAAAGTGGGGAAAGGGAAGCTTATGGTGGTATGGGTGGGCGTGGCATCCAAATTTTTGATGCAGATCTTTGTGGAATGTCAATTGCTATATTCATACCAAATTTGGTGACTCTAGCTCGAAAATTGTAAAAAGTGGGGAAAGGGGGGCGAAATGGAGGGCGTGGCTCCAAAACTTTGATGCAGATTTTTGGGGTCGTTGCAAGCTATTTTCCTACCACATTTGGAGGCTCTAGCTCCACAACTCTGGAAGATACACGCATTCCCGTTTTTGACGAAGCGTTGGGGTGGATGGGGCGGCTAGGGCAGTATCGGTGGGCGTGGCATCCAAACTTTTGATGCAGTTTTTGGGGGGTCATCATCACCTATCTTGGCACCAAATTTGTGGCTATAGCGCAAAAACTGTGGGAGATAAAGGCTTCTTTGACTTTAAAATGCGGGGGGGCTGGGGGCAGAATGTGTGGGCGTGGCTCCAAAATTTATGATGCAGTTTTTTGGGGGTTGCTAGTAGCTATCTGCTTACCAAATTTGGTAGTTCTAGCTGTAAGGATGTGTGAAATATGTGGATTTATCGGTTTTGAGTTATCTAATTTATCGATTTGCCAGCCGCCCAGTTATCGTAGAACCCCCATCTTGACACTTTAATTTACTATCCTATAGATAAAGAGAATTGGAAAGTTTCAAGTCTCTAGCTTGAAGGGTGTGGAAAAAACTTGCATACATACGGACGGACAGACATCATGACGGACATTGCATAAAACCAATATACTCTTTACCTTCTGTATCGAGTATAAAAAGAACCAAAAGTACTGCATTGGAGTATCCAAATGCATGATCTTGTCTGGCATTTAAGAATGCCCTCGGAAAGCGATCTCATTCACATGTAGACGCATCGATCCCTTGCGCCATGTCATTCTCGAAAATTCATGAGAATCTTTACAGATATGGCTCACATCTGACAAAAATGATTTGCACTCATCATCACTGCTGAAATCATTATCGCTGCCATCCTCACATCCTTCATCCGATGCAACTTCTTCCATAAATTCCAATATCTGTTCATCCGATATCTCGGACAGCTTGAACTTTCGTTTGTTGTTCATTTCTATAACAATTATAGTGAAAACAATGGAAAAGTAATAATAATTTTTATAAAATAAAATTTGACATAAACCGGCAAGGCTGCCTGTAGGCTGCTATCAGTTTTCTGCCCCTAAAGCACCATGGAAAACTATTTTTTCTATAGAATAGTTCATATTCGCACAATAAACACTATAGACTACTTACCGAAAAATAATTAGAAGTTCCCGACGTCTATAAGTATTTTTTTTATTTTTTTCTAATATCACTTTTTTCAAACTTCGTTTTTTTAAACTTTTTTGCACAATTATCAACTTCAAATGATCATAAAAGTTGAACAAAACAGCTGATTGAGCTTTAGGGTTGCCAGAGTTAAAAAATATATATTCTCAAGTACTACCGACATTCATTTATGTAAATAAAATTTCGAATAATAATTTCAGGACTTAAAAAGGATGGCTGCCTCAGGGCAGCTTTACCCGTTAGAGGGTTAAGGGGAGAGTGCGAATGGCCTGCATCATGTCTGCCGGCCCAGACGCTTCCAGAGCTCCGGCAAAGGGCACTAATTGGTGTTTCTAAATGTTCTGATGTCAGCATAGGATGCAAATTTGTAAACTCCTTCCCTCACCTACGGCGTATGTTCGGTTTCATATATAAATTTCGATATCAAATCAGGCATCACGGTCTTACAGCAATGTGGATTCTTCAAAGCGGACGAACAATCAAAGCATCCAGCTCTATTGCCTCGCTTACCCCGTTCATGGATGAGTTTGGACTTCTTCGTGTTGGTGGCCGTCTAAAGCACTCGAGTCTGGATTTCGATGCTCAACATCCTGTGATTCTTCCGAGCCATCATCCTGTCACACGCGCCATCATCATGCATTTTCACAGGCGTCAGCTACATGCTGGACCTCGTTCGCTTCTTGCTCACATTCGGCTCCACTATTGGCCTATTGGTGGTTGCAAGACTGTCTCCAGCGTGAGAAGCAAATGCATCATGTGCTTTCAAGCTAAACCGGTCCTAGCTGAGACAATCATGGCGGATCTTCCCCGGGATCGTGTGAGTGGCTCGCATCGTTTGGCTGTCACTGGAGTGGACTACTGTGGAACATTCTACTTCAAAAATTACCTGTTCCTAAAACCGAAAAACCTGTTTTTATTTGCAAAACTGCCACCTGTTCTATGATTTCTGGGCTTACCTCTTTTCAAGGTTATTGGATGGGTTCAAGAATTGGAGCTGAAAGAGAAAATATTTGCCTGGGGAACGCCAGTTGGCCACCGAAAAATCACGAATTGATATTGCTGACAGATTTAAACTCTATTGTAACAAAAAATCAATAAAAGTCAGATAAAAAGTGACAATTTTATTGATAAGTTCGTTTATTAATAAAAAATATATACGGTAATTAGTAATAGAATAACATGTCTAATGCTTGTTAAAACATTAACCGTTGATGAAGGAACTGGTACCTGAAAGGTCTATTGTGCCACCTCTCTTCTAGCTCTATAGCTCTTCCATCAGGCCCAGGTCCTGTAGGAAAGCATGTATTTTTGATGGGTCGAGGGTTTCTAAGCCCCTTATATGGTTCATGTGTTGTTCTACAAAAAGAAACTTCGTTTCCTTGCTAAGGCTACGCATACTGTTAAAATGTTATATGAGGATTCTCCCTCCCGAGAAACGTTTGGCTTGCCTGAGATCAGGTGTAACCGCCCAGCTCATTTTCTGCTAGAGAACCTCATCGTTCCTTAGTTCCTTTCTTATACTGCCTCTTCCTAAGCCACACTTCGGCTCAAACACTTTTAGGAGTTTCTCTGCCTCACATTCTTGCTTGCTTGCTAATCTTCTTATACCCTGTTATATTAACGTAGCTCGGGTCCGATCTTAGGGTACATAAGATACTTAGAGGACTGAATAAGTAGTGATTAACGAAAAATCAATCAATGATACGTTGAAAAAACATTATGGAGGTAATGTTATATCAATTGTTTAATGAGAATAAACAGCAATATAATAGAGCAGCTAAAATAACAAATATAAGAGTAAATATAATAATTGTTAAAATGTTTTAAGACATTGTCTTTAGTCATATAAAAATCCGATTTTCATGCAAATGAGTGTGTGTGTGTGTGTGTGTGTGTGTGCGTGTGTGTGTGTGTGTGTGTGTATGTGCGTGTGTATAAGCAAACATAATCTCTAAATGAGAAGAAAACTTAAATTAGTAAAATTACAGAAGTACAAAATAAAATCCCTATAATATACATAATGAATGAGTATGCCGAACTGAAATAATAACAAGAATAAACGGGTAAATTGATAGGGTCTTTAAATAAGTTTTGAAAATGTGTAGCACGTAGTCGTATCTACTATGATTTCACGGCTTAATACAAACCATAATAAATATGTTGATTATTATATTGTTTGATCAAATTACCTCCGAATACTTTATAATTTTTGAATAAATGTTGGTGCTTGATCGTCATTTGTCAAATGTTTTTGTATCCAAAGAATATGTTTTGTGGGCTGGTGTGTTAAAAGTTAATTAGGGGATTTAAAATCAGTGCAGAGTAGAACAGGACTATTCAAATAAGACGGTTACACGCAAGCCGTACATTACCTAGGAATAGGTTACTTATGCGTTTGTGAGTGATTGTCCTGGTGATGTAATTATCGTATGTAGGTCACAGTGGAAAGTCTGAGGATCGTTTCGCCGTGGGGGGAAAAAAATTAGGCTGAGTGTTTGAGTCTTAAACAAATGTGAGTGTGTTGGATTTGAGTGTGTTGGATTCGTAAAGGAACTAATTTTATGAGAAGCGGCAAGTGGTACCCCATTTACATCACCGTCGGTGAACAGCAGCACACTAATGGGCATTGAGGGACTTTAACCGATGAAGTGAATGAGAAAACCTAAAAAAAAACTAAAGTTTTGAAAAAAAGCGGATTGATTAAAATTTTAATTTGATATAAGTGAATATCTTGTGTACCCATATAACTGAAAAAAAACAAGTGGAAACGTTGCAGTCGGACGCAACCGACTGCAGTATACTCGTTACCAGTATTAAAACCGGTAAAAAGAGGTCTGATTGCTAGGGGTACGGATGCGTCAGGGGTGTACGCTACGTTAAAGATTCTCCGATGCAGATGGGGATGCCACCAGCTATCTTCCTTCCAATTTTGGTGACTCTAGCTAAAAGTTTGTAAGAGGTGGGGAAAGGGGGGCTGGGCCGGAATGGGTGGGTGTGGCATCTAAATTTTTTATGCGATCTTTGTGGAATGTCAATGGCTATCTTCATACCAAATTTGGTGACTCGAGCTCGAAGTTTGTAAAAAGTGGAGAAAAGGGGGCTGGGGGCGGTATGGGTGGGCGTGGCATCCAAATTTTTGATGCAGATCTATTTGGAATGGCAATTGCTATCTTCATACCAAATTTGGTGACTCTAGCTCAATGTTTGTAAAAGTAGAGAAAGGGGGGCTGGGGGCGGAATGGGTGGGCGGGGCATCCAAGTTTTTGCTGCAGATCTAGGTGGGATGTCAATTACTATCTTCATACTAAATCTGGGGACTCTAGCTCTAAGGTTGTAAAAAGTAGGGAAAGGGGGATGTAGTTTTGGGGGTCATCATCAGCTATCTTGGCACATCTTGGTGACTATAGCTCAAAAACTGTGGGAGATATAGGTTTTTTTTGTCTTTTAAATGCGAAGGGGCTGTGGGTGGAATGGGTAGGCGTGGCTCCTTTTTCGGGGGTTGCTACCAAATTTGGTAGTTCTAGCTGTAAGGATGTGCGAAATATTTGGGTTTATCAGTTTTGAGTTATCGAATTTATCAATTTGCCAGCCCCCCTGTTATCGTAGAACCCCCATCTTGACACTTTAATTTACTAGCCTATAGATAAAGAGAATTGGAGAGTTTCAAGTCTCTAGCTTGAAGGATGTGTAAAAAAGTTGACGGTCGAACGAACGAACGGACGGACGGACACCATGACGGACATTGCACAAAACCAATATACTGTTTACCTTCGGTAACGAGTATAAAAACAATATCTATTCCGTTTCATCAGTTTTACAGATTAATGGTCTTCAAAAACTGAAGACAGCTTAACCGCCTCCGGCTTTTGTTACTTAAAAAGTGAATGACTATCAATTGGAGGAAATATGTGATAAATTATTAAAGTATAGACGTGATGCGAATCAAAAAATGAGAAGTAAAAATAAAATATTAGGTGTAAGAGAATTAAATAAATAAAATAATAAACAAACATAATAGTCAGCAAACAAACAGAATATTATATACACTTAAAAAGCCTTCATGATATTTCTAATAAAAATTCCTTATTACTGATCTTGCAATTGAATTTTAGCTAAATTTTAAAGTTCTCGGATCTTAGTTGTTTTGAGAAATAAACTAGCTGCAAAAAAAATAAAAATAAAAATAATACATAATAGACCCTGAGAAAACTTTAACCTCGATAGCTATAAACTGATACAACAGTTTGTATAGGAACAGAGGAAAAGACCTAGGCAGCATGCGATGCTGATCAAAGAAGAATAAATATGCAAAGTGATGTCAAGGAGGCTTCCATTTATGCGGTACACTAAAAAGCCAATTTCTCGGATCTGAAATTGACAAGCAAACACTTAAATTTCAAAGCAATGCATAAAGTCAAATAACTAAAAATAAATAAAATAATAAATAAAAAAATCAATAAACAGTACTAGAATAGCAGTATATACTTTTTTGAAATCTTACTCCACGGTTGACCTAAACAATGGTTAAGAAATCATCCAGAAATCAGTAAAGTCAAAATCTAGGTAGTAACCTTCGCAATATCTTTTCATTTAAAGAATAACGTTATCTCGCTCTTTCAATTTACGAACTATAAACCACAAGAATCATAATAGAATATAGCCTACACTTTAAGAATTTCCTGTATTATCTCAACGAAGATTATGAATATTCTTGATAGTTGTTGCGAATTATGTAGCTAAAACAATAAAAGGTAACTTTTTTCTGCTTATAATTTTATATATCACTGATAAGAATGATGCTGAGCTCGAGCAAATCATTTCTAAAAGCAAAGTGTACGTACCGCCAATAACGGTGCTCAAATGCACAGTGGAACAACTTCATGCCATTTGTAAAGAAATTAACTGCACGCAGTATTCAATTAAAAAGATCTCTATTGGAATCAAGCTCCACTGCGGTGATATAAAAGACTTCCAAGCCGCGTGCAGTGCATTGCGTGGTAAATTCGAGTTTTTCACTCATGCGGATAAAAATGACAAGCCATACAAAGCGTTGCTTTTGGGGTTAGACAAAATGGATCCCACATCTTTAAAAAATGATCTAATAGGCCTAGGCCTTCACTGCCTTGATGTTAAACTCGTCCAGCGAAAGAGACCAAACAACACAGTACTAATTTTATACGTGGTCTACTTCACCAAAAAATCCATTACGCTCAACGAGCTCAGAAAAAAACACTCAATTATCAACTATGTTAGAGTGAAATGGGAATACCAAAAGAAGAACAGTAGCCAAATAACACAATGTTACAATTGCCAAATGTTTGGACACGGCTCCAACCGCTGCGCCGTCAAACCATACTGTTCAATCTGTGCGGGATCTCACAATACCTCAGACTGCCCGGAAGGATCAGCTGTTAAATGTGCAAACTGCAATGGTCCTCATAAATCCAACGATTTGAACTGCCCTAGCAGGATAAGCTACTGAAAGTTAAGATCTCAATATCAGTCATACCGAGTAAGACCAAATACTACTAATGTTCGTAAGCCCCCCCAGCTTGAAAATACTAATGTATTTCCAAACACGCTAAACCAAACCAATTTTCGTTCAAACTCCAAATGGGTTAACCAAATAGGAAATCATACGTCAAGTGTTAACAATGAGCTCTTATCATTGGACGAGGTTAAGTCCTTAACATTCGAGCTTATAAAGAATTTAAGAAACTGCAAAACCAAGGGCATGTAAGTTTCTTACATAATGGATAATAATCTCACTATTGTAACTTGGAACGCAAGAGGCGTTAAAAACAAGAAAGAAGAGCTTTTTGCTTTTCTAAACAGGGAAAACATAGATATTTGTTTATTAACCGAATCCTGGCTCAACAGCTCATTATCAATCAAGCACAATAATTACTTTTGCTACAGACGTGACAGAACGAATAGAAGAGGAGGAGGGGTAGCTATTATTATCAAAAAATCTATCCGCCATAGCCTGTTACCCCTCCCTAACACAAATTCCATAGAAACTATTGGCATAAATATTATTAATAACGCAGGCACCGGTACTTCACTCTATTGTTGTTATTTCGCGGGGGGACGAGCAGATCCCAATCTAAAACTAAACTTTTCAAATGACATTCGACTACTTACCTCTATTACTGGGAACATATTGCTCGGAGGGGATTTAAATAGCCGACACAGACTCTGGGGTTGTAATCGTGCAAATGTTTGGGGATCATTACTGCACGATATCTTATTAACTCGTGGTCTGTCAGTTCATTTTCCAGACGAACACTCCTATATACCAGCAAGTGCTGGAAGTCAATCCTCTACGCTCGATATTTTTGTTACAAATAACTGCCAGCTATTAACAAATCCTATAGCCTTGAATGACTTAGGCTCTGATCATCTCCCAGTCAAATCAGTACTCCACTTAAATCACACCAGAATTAAAAAATTCTTCTTTGATATCAAAAATTCTAATTGGGTTGTTTTTGGTAGAATAATCAACCGATTATTACCAGAATGTGACTCCTACTCCGCTAGATCGCAGGATGACATAGACAAGTTAGTAATCGATTTTAACTCCGTGATCTCTGCAGCTAAAGAACGTAGTATTCCAAAAAAAGAAGTCAAATCTACACCAAAAGCTCTGCCTTCTAACATAATCTCCCTGATAAAACTAAGAAACAGACACCGTCGAAATTGGTTGCGACACAGAAACAGAGGTGATTTAACTTTAGTTAGATGGTATAGTCAATTACTAAACATTGAGTTATCCAAACTTAGAAATGACAATTGGAATAACCTTTTATCCTCACTAGAAAAAAATTCTTCCCCCTTTTGGAAGTTATCAAAAGTCATAAAGAAGAAAAACATTGGGATACCTACACTAAAGCACAATCAAAACAATTTCGTAAATGCGGACCAGAAAGCAGAATTATTAGCATCAATGTTCGCCTCAAACCATGCCCATTCAAGCAGTCTCAGCGATCAAACCACAATCTCTGAGGTCACCAGCTTCATAGGCTCTTTGGACTCCCTGAATGCAGACAATGACTCATCATATTTGACAGATTTTCATGAGGTTTCTTTGATATTAAAAGAGCTTAAATATAAAAAGACTCCAGGCCTTGACAATATTGAAAATGTGTGTCTTAAAGCTCTTCCTCGGAAAGGAGTAAAATTTCTGACTTTCATTATAAATGAGTGCCTTCGCCTAGGATATTTCCCTCAGAAATGGAAGCACTCCAAAGTCATCCCTATTTTAAAAGCGAACAAGCCTCCTGAATATCCTACTTCTTATAGACCCATTAGCCTTCTCTCTTTAGTAAGTAAGATTCTGGAGAAAGTCATCAAGAAAAGACTAGTAGACTTTACTGAAAACAATGATGTCCTTCCACCCCTGCAGTTTGGATTTCGCCGTGAACACAATGCAGTGCACCCTCCATGTAGAATTAAAAAAATTCTCAAGTCCATCTTTAGCAGTTCCAAATCTACGGGTATGGTCTTACTAGACATTAAAGCGGCCTTCGACTCTGTTTGGCACGATGGACTTGTGTACAAACTGTATCTGTTACATTTCCCATTAAGGATAATTAAAATAATACGAAGTTTTTTAAATGACCGATCCTTTGCTGTTTACTTAGGAGACGCCCATTCAAGTGCAACTAATATTAATGCCGGGTGCCCACAAGGTTCCTGTCTTTCCCCAATATTATATAACATCTTAACATCCGATTTCCCTGTCTTGAGTTGATGCACTGCATCCGTTTTCGCGGATGATACTGCAATTCTCTGTACAGGAAATCTAGCAACTGATATCTCAGACAGACTCCAAGTGGCCTTTAACACTCTTGTTGCTTACTTTGCAAAATGGAAAATTCTTGTTAATGCTGAAAAAACCCAAGCAATATTTTTTACAAGGAAAAGGAAAAATATATATATTCCTTTGAATCACATTAGTCTTAACCAGGTTGACATTAACTTGGACAACAACGTTAGATACCTGGGCGTCATATTAGATAAGAAACTAAATTTTTCATATCACGTCCAACACATAATTAAAAAAACTAACACGTTAATCAAAGTTTTATATCCTTTCATAAACAGGAATTCTCGCCTGAGTCAAGAAAATAAAATGTATCTGTTTAGGTCAATCTTTCAGTCTACAATTTTTTACGGAGCTCCGGTCTGGGCTGATGTTGCAAAGACCCATATTTATAAAATCCAAGTTGTACAAAACAAAATATTAAAAATGATATTCAATCTCCCCTGGCATTACTTCACCTCGGAGCTACACAATATAGCCAAAGTGGAACTAGCTTCAGCAAGACTGCCTAGGCTGCACACGAACTTTATTAACAGATGTAATTATTCCATCTATCCACATTTACAAAATATTTAATAGTCTCACACTAGCCATTAGTCTTAATTTTAAGCTCTAGTTTTAAGTCAATTTATGAGGTTTTTGTATATACTTACTTTTCCCTACAATAATCTGTCTCAAATTAATTAAAATAAGAAGAAAAGGCACTCGGTCCTGTACTCTTATAGCGTCTTCGATTGTAAAAAATAATGCAACCCTATAATAATGATACACTTAAGAAATGCTGCCAATACATTTTTTCAGTGCTGCCCTGGTTTTGCATTTTTAATGGGCACAATCGAACAAAAAAAGTGCAGTATGAAACAGTTGATATTCATAATCCCAAGCAACATCATGGAGGTTGAATCGCCGATTTGTAAACAAATTAATGGTAAGTTATTTTGAAGAATATTACATTTTTTTTAATAAATAATTAGGGTATTCAGTAGCTATGCTATGTGCGTAAAGTGTTATATATAATACAGTGTAGCTAGTGAGTGCACTTTTTACGTTTCTTTTGTCGTATTTGTGCTAAGTCAGCTGTTTGCCAGTTCGATGACAATACAATCGAAAGTTAAATTGAATTGAGCAATTGATAAGCTGAAAAAAGTTGTTGTTTTCATAAATAATAATTGAAAAACTTTCTTTATTATTCAGAAAATAAATGTTTTTTTATTTATATCAACACTTAAGCATTCTTATATTTTACA
Source organism: Scaptomyza montana (assembly GCA_018904305.1). Lineage (NCBI taxonomy): Eukaryota > Metazoa > Arthropoda > Insecta > Diptera > Drosophilidae > Scaptomyza > Scaptomyza montana. The sequence continues at coordinate 359,036 of JAEIGR010000091.1, read as the reverse complement.
TCTAGCTCTAATTTTTGCATTCTATCCTCTTTTCCCAGCTGCAAATTTTTGAATTGAAAATCATTCCGTATTTTTTCTTCTATTCCACTGTTAAAAACATCAATTTAGTCTTTTAAATTAATAAATCATAAAATTTACTTACTTTTACAACCAAAACTTGTTAGTGTGACCTAATTTCACTAATTCAATAATCTCGAAAGCAGCTGTTTTTATAAATAGTCTGGCAGCCACTCAATAACACATATAGTACAATAGTAGCAAACATACCCAGGGGCATGTTTGCTGTGTTAAAAATGCTTCAGTGTGTTTGTTGTAAAGCTTTCATATAAAACTTTAGCACTTTACGCACATAGCATAGCTACTGAATACCCTAAATGTGTTTTTGCATGTATTATAATAGTTTGGACTGAAGGAGAGACCTCCATGTGTTGGACAATTACGCCATTTATTTAGCGCAGGTTGGTCCAATGAAGCGCTTTAAAAATAAAAAATAAATGTGGCAGCAACTAGCGGAAGACGTTGGCGGTAAAACAATGAAGCAATGTGAAGAGCGTTTCAAGACCGTGATGAAACGAAAAAAAGCCGCCGTAGAAAATAATGGAACGTCTGGTGCAAAAAGACAGCGCGTTGATTTCCAAAAGGAGCTAGACGCTATAAGCACATTGGACGACTCCATCGAAACCTCCCTTAAAGTTGTTTTATTGGCAGCAAGCCTGTAAAAGAATTTGTTGTACTTTCAATTATTTTTATGCACTATTTCAAAAAATAATAGTTACCAAATAAAAGAAAGCATTTCAACTCTCGGCGACAACTGGGGTCTTCCACCTTGATATCTCCGCAACTTATAAAAGTTGCTCATTGAATATCTTTCAATTAAATAGTCAGCACTATGTTTGTTTAATCGGAAGTTTTTTTTAAACTAGTTATAAAAATATATTTATAATATGCTTTTGATTTACAAATGCAAACTCACATCTAATTCCGAGTACGAATTAATAATATCCAAAAAATTTTCAACTCGGTGATGTTTTTCTCGTTCCTGAACGAATTCATCTTCAGATGATGATGAACTGGATTCAAATATAGTGTCCACATAAAGTTGAACACAAGCCACCAAATTATTGACATCCATTATTAATAAAAATTCACTTTATTTGTTTTGTTTTAAAATTCACAAAATGTAAACAAATGCAGCACTCTCGATTTTGACAGTGTTGAAAATGTTGCCTTCTGCACTGTCAAAAGGCAACACTGAATAGAATCGAAAACGATAACACTTCAGAAGGGCTGCCTGATATTACAATCGCAAATGAAACAAGTGGAAACGTTGCAGTCGGACGCAACCGACTGCGGCATACTCGATACCAGTATTAAAACCGGTAAAAAGAGGCCTTATTGCAAAGGGGTACGGATGCGGCAGGGGTTTACGCTGACTTAAAGATTCTCCGATGCAGATGGGGATGCCACCGGCTATATTCCTTCCAAATTTGGTGACTCTAGCTCAAAGTTTGTAAAAGGTAGGGAAAGGGGGGGGGGGCTGGTGGCGGTATGGGTAGTTGTGGCATCAAAATTTTTGTTGCAGATCTTTGTGAAATGTCAATTGCTATCTACATACCAAATTTGGTGACTCAAGCTCAAAATTTGTAATAAGGTGGGGAAAGGGGGGCTGGGGGCGGTATCGGTGGGCGTGGCATCCAAATTTTTGATGCAGATCTTTGTGGAATGTCAATTGTTATCTTCATACCAAATTTGGTGACACTAGCTCGAAGTTTGTAAAAGATGGGGAAAGGGGGCTGGGGCCGGTATGGGTGGGCATGACATCCAAATTTGTGATGCAGATCTTTGTGGAATGTCAATTGCTATCTTCATACCAAATTTGGTGACTCTAGCTCTAAATTTGTAAAAAGTGGGGAAAGGGGGTCTGGGGGCGGTATGGGTGGGCGTGGCATCCAAATTTTTGATGCAGATCTTTCTGAAATGTCAATTGCTATCTTCATACCAAATTTGGTGACTCTAGATCGAAATTTGTAATTAGTGGGGAAAGGGGGCGGGGGGTATGGGTGGGCGTGGAATCCAAATTTTTGATGCAGATCTTTCTGAAATGTCAATTGCTATCTTCATACCAAATTTGGTGACTCTAGCGTTGGGGATTGGAAAAGGGGGGCTAGGGGGCAGTATTGGTGGGCGTGGCATCCAAACTTTTGGTGCAGTTTTTAGGGGTCATCATCACCTATCTTGGCACCAAATTTGGTGGCTCTAGCTCAAAAACTGTGGGAGATATAGCCATTTCTGATTTCAAAATGCGGGGGGGCTGGGGGCGGAATGGGTGGGCGTGGCTCCAAAACTTTGATGCAGTTTTTTGGGGGTCGTTAACAGCTATCTTCCCACCAAATTTGGAGGCTCTAGCTCCACAACTCTGGAAGATACACGCATTCCCGTTTTTGACGAAGCGTTGGGGCGGATGGGGGCGGCTAGGGCGGTATCGGTGGGCGTGGCATCCAAACTTTTGGTGCAGTTTTTAGGGGGTCATCATTACCTATCTTGGCACCAAATTTGGTGGCTATAGCTCAAAAACTGTGGGAGATATAGGCTTTTTTGACTTTAAAATGCGGGGGGGCTGGGGGCGGAATGGGGGGCGTGGCTCCAAAATTTTTGATGCAGTTTTTTGGGGGTTGCTAGTAGCTATCTTCTTATCAAATTGGGTACTGCTAGCTGTAAGGATGTGCGAAATATGTGGATTTATCGGTATTGGGTTATCGAATTTATCGATTTGCCAGCCCCCCAGTTATCGTAGAACCCCCATCTTGACACTTTAATTTACTATCCCATAGATAAAGAGATTTGGAAAGTTTCAAGTCTCTAGCTTGAAGGGTGTGGAAAAAACTTGCGTACATACAGACGGACAGACGGACAGACGGACAGACACCATGACGGACATTGCACAAACTCAATATACTCTTTACCTTCGGTATCGAGTATAAAAAGTGCAACCCTGAATGAATGTATCAAAAATGCTACATTTTTTGGTACAATCGAAAACGTTATTACTTTCAATATGTAAAACACCTACACTTGTGTAAATAGAGTTATGAAATAAAGTGTTCCTTATAAATAAAAAAATAAAAATAATAATTTTATATTGCTATCCAGTTGAAACAATGATGATGGTTAAAATAAAAAAAATAAGAAAAAATTTAAGTGCATTTATAAATTAAAACGCAAATGTTCAAATGTATTTGTTGATGCTAGAATCCAAAGCATGAACATATAATAGATTATCTTAATTCATGAGAGCCATGAAGTCTAAACGGTCTTAGAACCATGAATCCTAAGCTAGTGTAAATTACTGTAGATGATCTGTTTGCGCTATTTATATAAGTTTAACATAGAGTCAACAAAGGCTTAAGACAAGAATTGCAATCATACAGATAATATTCTTACAAGAAACTTTCTACGCACAAGAAGAGATCTACAATACAACCACAAAGAGCAAGAATAAATCCAACTATACAATTACTTAGAATCAATCAAAAAACAAGTGGAAACGTTGCAGTCGGTCGCAACCGACTGCGGCATACTCCATACCAGTATTAAACCGGTAAAAAGAGGCCTGATTGCAAAGGGGTACGGACGCGGCAGGGGTAAACGCTGCCTTAAAGAGTTTCCGATGCAGATGGGGATGCCACAAGCTATCTTCCTTACAAATTTGGTGACTCTAGCTCAAAGTTTGTAAAAGGTGAGGAAAGGGTGGGGCTGGGGGCGGTATGGAAAGTTGTGGCATCAAAATTTTTGATGCAGATCTTTGTGAAATGTCAATTGCTATCTTCATACCTAATTTGGTGACTCTAGCTCGAAATTTGTAAAAAGTGGGGAAAGGGGGCTGGGGGCGGTATGGGTGGGCGTGGCATCCAAATTTTTGATGCAGATCTTTGTGGAATGTCAATTGCTACCTTCATACCAAATTTGGTGACTCTAGCTCAAAGTTTGTAAAAAGTGGGGAAAGGGGGCGGAAGGGGTGGGCGTGACTCCAAAACTTTGATGCAGATTGTTGGTGGTCGTTGCCAGCTATCTTCCTACCAAATTTGGTGGCTCTAGCTCCAGAACTCTGGAAGATACACGCATTCCCGTTTTTGACGAAGCGTTGGGGTGGATGGGGGCGGCTAGGGCAGTATCGGTGGGCGTGGCATCCAAACTTTTGGTGCAGTTTTTAGGGGGTCATCACCACCTATCTTGGCACCAAATTTGGTGGCTATAGCTCAAAAACTGTGGGAGATATGGGCTTTTCTGATTTCAAAATGCGGGGGCTGGGGGCGGAATGGGTGGGCGTGGCTCCAAAACTTTGATGCAAACTTTTGGGGGTCGTTGCCAGCTATCTTGCTACCAAATTTGGTGGCTCTAGCTCTACAACTCTGGAAGATACACGCATTCCCGTTTTTGACGAATCGTTGGGGCGGATGGGGGCGGCTCGGGCAGTATCGGTGGGTGTGGCATCCAAACTTTTGATGCCGTTTTTGGGGGGCATCATCACCTATCTTGGCACCAAATTTGGTGGCTATAGCTCAAAAACTGTGGGAGATATAGCCTTTTTTGATTTCAAAAATGCGGGGGGGGGGGGGGCTGGGGGCGGAATTGGTGGGCGTGGCTCCAAAATTTTGATGCAGTTTTTTGGGGGCTGCTAGTAGCTATCTGCTTACCGAATTTGGTAGTTCTAGCTGTAAGGATGTGCGAAATATGTGGATTTATCGGTATTGGGTTATCGAATTTATCGATTTACCAGCCCCCCAGTTATCGTAGAACCCCAATCTTGACACTTTTATTTACTTTCCCATAGATTAAGAGAATTGGAAAGTTGCAAGTCTCTAGCTTGAAGGGTGTGGAAAAAAGTTGCGAACATACGGACGGACGGACGGACGGACAGACGGACGGACACCATGACGGACATTGCACAAACTCAATATACTCTTTACCTTCGGTATCGAGTATAAAAAAGAAAAAGAAAAACCTGAAAAAACCATCATTCAGTGAGTGTATAAACCAACCCGGTGATAGTTAACCTATATCATTTAAAAAACACAATACAATTAAAAATGTTAAGTACTTTACCACCTATTATAGTCGCCTCGACCTTTAGCACATCACAACCTTATTTTGTCATCCAAATCCAAGATTAATGCAAAGTTATAGTCATGTTTTTTAGAAATATCTCAAATTGAGCAAAATCAGTTTTGAGAACTAAAGAAACTACGTCTGCTTGCGAAACAATAATAATAATTAAATCAAAAAATTAGGCTTAATAGCATGGTATCTAGAACAACGAGGTGCTGTTCTTATCAATGCAATGCAATGCATCAAATCAGATGAAGCACAACTGGAGCTTTCATGGTTAAGGAACAGTAAACCATTCAATGTTAAGAAACTTATCACTCAAATCAAAACAGTAAACGAAGTAATATTTTTTGAAACAGTGGCTGCGTTCAGGGAACTAAGCGCTTACAATACATGTTTAGTAATCGTTCGCTGAACGTTCTACTTAGTAAGCGCTTTCTAAACATGTTTAGTCAGCGCCCGCCATCTTTGTAAGCGTAAATTTTGTTTGCTTTTGCTTTGGATAAAAAAAAGAATAAAATTAATGTTACTGCAATTTTGTTGCGAGGATACTGATGTAAGTGCGGTTGTCATGGGGTTGAAAGATGAGTTTCACTAATCGATTTCTTGCGAAGAAAAGAAAATCCAGAGGCAAATGTTGAAAGAAAGGAACAAACCATTTTATGAAGAAACAATTCCACGATATACTGATGTACAATTTATTGAACACTTTCGGATGAATAGAACCACATTCGAGGTAAAAATATACATATACCATTTCGAAATTTTATAATCTTATACATATGTGTCAACATTGACAACCCATAAAATGGGTAAATAAGGGTTTAATGGTTTTGTGCAAAAGTATGTAACAGGCAGAAGGAAGCATCTCCGACCCCATAGAGTAAATATATTCTTGATCAGCATCAATAGCCGAGTCGATTTAGCCATGTCCGTCTGTATGAACGCGTGGATCTCCGAGACTACAAGAGCTAGAGCTAGCTTCAGATTTTGTATATAAGTTATCCTATACCATTAGCAGAAATTATTTGCTTCAAATTATCGATAACTATTCTGGTTTCCGTTATACACATGGAATCGATAACAAAAAAATATCGAATTTGGAAAATGTAAAAATGAGGGTTGAAAGAATGGGTAACGATAGAGCTTTTCTGAAAATTTCGTCCAAATCGGTTAAGAAACACCGGAGATATCGAGCTTAATCGATTGAAGTTAAGTCAGTATACCAAAGTCTTATATAAATTTAATTTATTTTTTGCAACTGGGTTCAGGGTATCTTCTAGTCGGGCTCTCCCGACTAGAGCCTTCTTACTTGTTTGTTTATGGCTTATTGGTAAACAGGAATCATTTTTGGCCGTGGGTGATAGATTCAACATTGCAAAAAGTTCAGGTCATGGTGTTTTTAAATATATGATTGAAGAAATAACGAAGCTGATGTCAAAATTTATTATATGGCCTAATGGAATAAAAAATGCGAAAAGTTCGTCTTTATTTAAAAGTCGTTCAGGATTAAATGGAGCTATAGGTGCAATTGATGGATGTCACATACCCATCAAACAAGCAGTTGGAAATTCACAAGACTACTATAACAGAAAAAAATTCCATTCAATAATTCTTCAAGGAGTTTGTGATTCAACCGGAAATTTTATTGATGTATTCATTGGATTGCCAGGTAGGATGCACGATGCGCGAGTGCATAAGAATAGTCCATTATATACCAAGATGACCAATATACAGAATCCACTAATACCACAACAACAACATATAATTGGGGACTCTGCTTATCCATTAATGGTAAATTTAATGACACCATTCCGCGATAATTGACACTTGGGTGCAAGGCAAACACGTTATAATGTGAGATTAAGCAGAATTCGATCTATTATTGAACGTGCATTTGGAAGACTCAAAGGCAAAATTCGTCGTTTAAAATATGTGTGCATATCTGACATAGAGTTTGGGCAGCGCATTATAGCTGCAGCCTGCATTCTACATAACGTCATACTACAAAATGGAGAAGAAGTTGATTTTGATGAGGAAATGGATACGATGGATGACCAGTCTTCACAGAGTATAACACTCGAAAATAGTTCCAGTGTTATTGCACAACAAAAAAGAAACGATTATATGAACAGTTTATTTTAATACGACATGTATTTTATGACTTCATTTAAATTATTATTATTGGACGTAGATGTACTAACGAACAGTACAGTCAAGTGGCCCAACGATACCAAGCACCGGCTTGTTAACGCGCGGACCCACGCACAAAGCGACCCACCTCCCGCCCATCCGACAGAGGGGCGCTACGCTTATCTTGCGGTTACGATGATCGCGAACATGTAGACAAATGACACAAAACTAACTTTTTAATTGAGCAAGTAGGAGTGGCACTGTGTATTAAGTGGGAAAGATCGTTATAAATAGAACACAGAATACGAAAAGGGTTATGAAGAGCATAATTAGAATTACATGTTTGAAGAGATATAGGTACAAAATTTCTAGTATTTCTAATAGGGACAGCAAAGTTAATTTGGTTAATTAATTCAGAAGAATCAATTTCACCATTAATTAATTTGTGAAAAAAGGAAAATGATAGCATTATTCTACGATCACTCAGAGAAGGAAGATCTATTAGTAAAAGTCTACTACGATAAGACGGCAAATTATTGTTAGTGTCCCAGCTAAGACCTCTAAGTGCGAAGAGCAGAAATTGTTTTTGTACCGATTCTATTTTATTCTGATGAATTTCGTATTTGGGAAACCATATACAAGATCCATATTCCAGAATCGGTCGTACAAGAGAAGTATACAGAGTTTTTGTTAAGTAGGGATCGTTAAAGTCCTTCGACCAGCGCTTAATGAACCCCAAGACACCAGATGCTCGATTGGAAATTGAAGAAATATGCTTGTCAAACTTAAGCTTTGGGTCCATAACGATGCCCAAATCGTCAACCCATTCAATTCTATCTAGTGGTTTGTTGTCAAGAAAATATTTGTTAAAAAAGGGCAAATATCTAAAAAATGACATTACTTTACATTTACTGCAATTAAGATTTAAAAAATTTACTTTACACCACATTTGAAAGTTGTCTAAATCTCTTTGAAGCTGTTGAGAAGCAAGGGGAGTTGCAGCCGACGTGCATAATTTTACATCATCAGCGTACATCAAAACCCGAGAGAACTTTATAACTGATGGAAGATCGTTTATAAACAAAATAAATAACAAAGGACCAAGATGACTACCCTGTGGAACGCCTGAAGTGACCTGAACCGTCTTGGAAACGGACACTTTAAATAAAACCCTCTGAGTTCTAAGAGTTAGGTAGTCTTTAATCCAAAGAACTAGAATATTTGAAAAGCCCAAGAGTTCTAGTTTATGTATTAGGAGTCGATGATCTACAGAGTCGAAAGCCTTACTAAAATCAGTATAAATAACATCAGTCTGCAATTTGTCCTGAAAACCCTTGATAACAAATGAAGTAAATTCCAACAAATTAGTGGTAGTAGATCTTTGTTTCATAAATCCGTGCTGGCACGGTGAAATAATAGATTTGCAAAGGTGTTGAAGATGGGAGGCTATTAATTTTTCAAAAATCTTAGGAATAGCAGACAACTTGGAGATACCCCTATAATTTTGAACATTAGATTTGTTTCCTTTTTTATGGAGAGAATAATAAATGACTCTTTCCAAATTTTGGAAAGGAGCCTAACTCCAGGGACAAGTTAAACATTTTGAGCAACGGCTTTAAAAGACCATGAGCGCAGTGTCTAGGCACGCAGCTTGGCACTCCGTTAAGTCCTGGGGAAAATATAGGTTTCAAAACATGTAGATTATTTAAAAGTGAGTTTTCAGTGATTTTCAGTCCAAAGATGCGATTCGAGCCATTAACCTGATAAGGGGTAAGGCAAACCGACTTGAGATTGACATGAGCTATAAGTCGTTTGAAAAAATTGGGCAAATATATTTGCAATCTCCTGATCAGAATTGGCCTTCGTTTCCTCAAAGAATACTTCCGTTGGGAGTGTCGATGACCTACGCTTCGCATTAACAAAATCAAAAAACCGCTTTGGATCCTGCTGAAACTGTAATCTACACCGAGTCAGGTAATTCTTATAACATTGGTTATTTAAGATATCAAAACTGGCACGAGCAATCAAGTATGCAGAATAGGCTACCGATGAGCCGTTTTTTCTAAATCTCTTGCAGAGTTTAGATTTTCGATTTTTGAGAATTGTCAACTCTCGGGTAAACCACACAGGTTTGTTAGACCTGTTCAACTCACCAACCGGGACACATAAATCAAATAAAGAATATAAGGTATTATAAAAAATACTGATTGCCACGTCCAAGTCGTCAGACTCGTAGAGGGGAGACCAGTCAGTTTGGGATAAAAGCAGAGCGAGTCCCTCAAAATCAGTTTTCCGAAATTGACGAACTCGACTCAAAGGCATCCTGACATTGCAACGCGTTCGGGAAGGTAAATTAATCAACAGCTCCAACGTAGGATGGTATAAGTCTTCGGGATAAGATATAGGCTGGGAACGGGAAACGGATGAAGATGATGAATCCAAAACACTAACAAGTTGTCTTTCGTTGGTGACGGTCGTGTTTTTACGTGCTCTCAAGTATTTATTGTTCTTTTGTGTTTACGGTGTTTAAATTTGTTTAATCTGGTAAATAATTCTAACAGGGATTGCAAATATACGTGTACTTATTTACGTTTGCAAAAAAAGCTTTGCCAAGTTTTTATTCACTTTAATTTGCAGTTTAACTGACGCTGCAGTGCCTTACTTAAAGAAAACATACGTTCATACATATATACATATATTTGCATTTGCTTATTCTGTGTCTACTAACAACAAACAGCTTGTCAATTTTATTACTCTCGCTTTTCAGCATCAGTCCTCTCCCGCTTTCGTCCGCTCTTATCCGACGTATTGGTTCTATCTGCTCACGCTCTCTTTCTTTTTTTTACCGTTTCAACGTACTCCTTGCATTGAAACGTTAATACATACATATATTCTTGCACTCTTCATTGTTTTGTTTTAGCATTTCGATTTGCTTATTTCATTGTTTACATTTTTCAATATGTTTACCTGCTGCAGAAAGAATTGTAAAACGGTTGGTACAACCAACCAAGACTTTATTTTATGTAGATTGTGTGACAACGCGATCCATATGAAATGTGCTGGCTTTACTGCCAAAATAAGGGACTGCTTAGTTGCTGACTCTGGCCTGAAATGGTATTGTGAGTCCTGCAATGAGGTTGAGAAAGAAACTGCTCAATTCATAAGGCAGACTCACCTAAGCTTTGTATCTATGAACAAAGCGTTTAATAATCTGCATACGGCTTTCAAAGAGCTTGAGGCGAATTTTAAAAACGGCAAGATCATGACGGAATCTCCGAAGCGCAAAAAGACTTCGGGTCCTTTTCCACCTAGTGTCCCACCTGTCTTGCCAACCAAGCCACTACTGGTGCCAAGCAATAATCCCACAACGGGTCCTATTGCTGGCCCATTAATGGTTTTTAACTCGCCAGCTATAAATCCTATTAATAACTTAACCACAGCTAACAATCCTTTACTAGTGCCCTCCGATTCGACAGCTTGTGTGCCTAGTAATCCTACTGTAGGTACAGCCGGCGCTGCCAAGCCTCTTATTGTTGTGCCTATCAATAAATTTATCTTCGTCTCTAGGCTAGCATCCGATACTTCATCGGATGATGTAAGTGCCTACATTAAAAGTTATATCGAGTCCCCACATATTAGGGTGGAAAAATTTAAATTCAAACACGTCCGAAGCATATCTTCTTTTAAGTTGAGTGTTCCGCCCGAACTTTTCACGACGATTTGTTCTGAAAAGTTTTGGCCGCCACAGCTCGTTGTAAAGGAGTATGTGAATAGGCGTAATGATAATTTTAATAAAAATGGTATAAGGATTACTAGTGCACAGCCTGTTAGGCACCCTGTGGCCTCCACGTCGTCGGCAAAAAACTAACAAATATAATTAGCTTGGCCTACCAAAATGTAAGAGGCCTTAACACTAAACCTGCCAAATTATATGTTAACAGTCTATCTTTTGATTCACAAATAGTTGCAAACCTGGTTAAAACCCGATATTTCTGATTATTCCGTTTTTCCTTCTAAATTTAACTTGTACAGATGCGATCGCACTTCCCGCAAAGGGGGTGGTGTTCTCATTGCTGTTGACTCCTGTATTTCCTCTGAACAGATTCTTTCTCAGGATCTTCCGGACATAGAGTTTTTATGTGTTAAATTATTACTAAACGGCCGTTCACTTTATGTTACTTGCTCTTATATTCCTCCTCATTCTGATATTAACATTTACTCGTCCCATCTGAGTGCCCTGCAACTTGTTTCGTCATTTTTGACAATTATGGATAATCTGATAGTGGTTGGTGATTTTAATCTGCCACATGTTGTATGGTCTGTGGATGACACATCTTTGGCGGTATAACCAGTTACTTCTGATGATTTTATAGATGTCCTACTGGAGTTAGGCCTATCGCAAGTTAACAGGGTGCTTAACTGTAGTGGTAGAATGTTGGACTTAATATTTGTTTCTGACTCAGATTGCAGTAATGCTTGTAGAATACCCCCTCTAGTGCTTCCGGAAGATACCTACCATCCAACCTTAGAACTATCCATCGAAATTCTTAACCCTAGTTCAATATCTAATAATACATTAAAAACCCGTTGCTTTCGTAAAACTAATTTTACTAAATTAAATTATCTTCTTCAACATACTAATTGGTCTCGCCTTTATTCTTGTAGTGATATAGAAACTGCCATTGCCATATTTTATAGGACCTTGAATTCGCTTTTGGATATTTGTGTTCCCCTCACTCGTTCTTCAAGTGTTAATAAACCACCTTGGTTTACGAGGGAACTATCGAAATTGAAAAACGCGAAGACAAGATCATATAAAAATTTAAAAAATCGGGAACTACTTTAGATTTATCTTCGTATTTAGTAGCAAAATCTAGTTTTCTTTCTCTTAACACATCTTGTTATAATAATTATCTTAATCGTTGTAGACTAAACTTTTCACGTGACCCTAAACAGTTTTATAAATTTGTTAACTCTAAACGTAAGTCTTCTTGCTTGCCTACCTCAGTATACCTTGATAATACAAAAGCAAGTTCTGATCAGGCAGTAGCCGATCTATTTGCTGAGTATTTTCAATCAGTATATTCAACGAATTTACATAGTTGCAGTAATTCCTATCCTTTTCGAGTTCAATCGTCAAATTGCATATATATCCCAGTTATAACTGAGTGTACGCTTCTAAGTGACCTTAACTCTATCAAACCAGGCTATCTGCCTGGTCCTGATGGAGTGCCAGGTTGTATACTTAGATACTGTGCGGATTCACTTTGTAAACCCTTACATAAATTATTTAACTTGTCGGTTGACTCAACAGTGTTTCCTGCTATATAGAAGGAATCTTTTATTATTCCACTCCATAAAAATTCTTCTAAGTCTAACGTTAAAAATTATAGAGGCATATCCAAGTTGTCCGCCATTCCTAAAGTCTTTGAAAAAATTATATGTTCTCAACTGCAACACACATGTAGTTCAATTATATCGCCTTATCAACACGGTTTTGTTATCTACTACCACTAACCTTCTTGAATTCACTTCGCTTGTTATCAAAGGGTTTCAGGAAAAATGCAAACTGACGTTGTTTACACCGATTTTAGTAAGACATTTGATTCTGTTAGTCATTCTCTGTTGCTTCACAAATTGAACATTATTGGATTTCCATCAAAACTTTTATTCTGGCTTTCGGAGTACTTGTGAGGCCGAACACAAAAAGTTGTTTTTAAGTCGTCTGTATCTAAACCTATTTTAGTTACCTCTGGTGTTCCCCAAGGTAGTCACCTTGGTCCTTTGCTATTTAATTTGTTTATTAACGATCTTCCAGCTGTTATTACTAACTCTTTTGTTTATATGTTTGCTGATGATGTAAAACTATGTTTCACCTACAATGATGCTTCTCTGTGCAACTTACTACAGTCGAATTTGTGTGCGCTGTCGGCCTGTTGTCGTTTTAACTTACTCAATTTAAACTGTTCAAAATGTAAAGTCATGTCTTTTTGTAGAAGTACCCCTCATACTGCTCACTACTTGGTTGATGCTTTACCACTTGACCGCGTGTTTGAAATTAAAGATTTAGGCATTATTCTTGATCCTAAGCTAAAGTTTGACTCTCATATTTCGTCTATGGTTAATAAGGCCATTAATGTCTTTGGCTTCATCAAGCGGTGGTCGAAAGAGTTTAACGATCCCTACACCACTAAAACGCTTTATACATCCCTAGTACGTCCCATCCTGGTGTATGGATCTTGTGTGTGGTCCCCACAATACTCGATTCACCAGGATAGAATTGAATCGGTGCAGAAGAAATTTCTTCTATTTGCCCTTAGAAGTTTTAACTGGGTTCCTGGAGTAGACTTACCCCCGTATTCAAGTAGACTCCTTTTGATTCATCTTCCCTCCCTGTTAAACCGTAGAACGATGCATGGAGTATTATTTATTACTAACCTATTTAATGGTGAAATCGACTCATCAGTTCTTTTGAGTCGAATTAAATTTAATGTCCCAATTAGATCTTCACGTAACTTTTTACCCCTTAGCCTTGATCGTTGCTTGAGCAACTATTTATTTCATGAACCATTTCGTGTTATATGTTCTGACTATAACAAACTTTATTCTCTTGTCTCCTTGGAGGCCTCATCTCCAGTACTAAGAAGATCGATCCTTTTTGCTTTATCTAATCGTAACCACTAACTACTAATCTAATGCTGGTCTGATTGGGTTTTTCTGGGTTTTTCCCAATCCTCGCAACAAATGTTGGACTACTCAATTTTTATTGAATTTCCCAGAGCTTTAACGTTAACTTTTAATTATATTTTCAGATTTATATATTAATCTATATTTTTATTTTAATTATTTTAACTATTTTTTAATTTAAATTAATTTTGATTTCATTTTAATGTCAGCTGCTCTTAGCTGACATTAAATAAATAAATAAATAAATAAATAAAAAAACAAAAATCAGATCAAGCATTTTATTGAGAGAATTTGGGATATCATTAATTTGACTCAATGACATCCCAAGTAGGTCGATTAAAAATTCATTCGGAGCCGTGGGAGTCAGGGCACCAGAGTCAGGACAAGAAATCCAAGTAGCTTCAGCAATGTTGAAATCACCAAGAACTACAAGAAAATCGCGATCAGAAAGCAAGGCAGAGACAGAATGAATAGCAGATAGATGTGTCTCATAGATAGAGAGATCAGAGGAAGGAGGTATATACGAACAAGTGATAAAAATGTTAATACCGTAAATATTTAGCTTTACAGCAATAAACTCTATATCAAAAGAACTATCTAATACGACTGTTTCAGAAGGAAAGTCTACATTCACAGCAATAAGCACTCCACCACCACGCCGAAGAGTACGGTCCTTTCTTTAAATAGAATATGTACTACATATAATTTCGGAATTGAGAATGTCTTGCCTTAACCACGTTTCAGTAAAGGCAATTACATGGAAAGGGAAAGAAAGACTATTAAGGTATAAACTAGTGAGTTTACTACAAAGACCTCTTACATTCTGATAGCCAAGTAAGAAGGAGGATGTTAGTTTTTTGAACTATCAGTTATTGGGAGAGTTACCTTAGAACCAACCACCGGAAGGGTAGATACAATCGGGGGCCGATTTTTTTTCCTTGCAGTATACTCTTTCACAATTATGTGTTCTGGCCAAAATTCTTTGCAGCATATAGTGCAAAAATCTTGATTTGGAACACTGATTTTAAAAGACGAAATGTTCCGATCATAAGCAAATTTGAATTTCTCCACTTTGAAATTGGCATTCGATTTGGCCTTGATATAGACCTTGACATCATCTGATGTTAAATCAGGGGGAAGCCTTGAAACAAATATTTGTTTTTTAGGTGGAACAGCAATAAATTTTTTAATTATATCCTCCACTGAGGTTGGTTTGGAAGACTCAGTCTCGGATAATTGAATATTTGGCTCTTTAAGTTTGATAGAGTTTTTTTGTTGATTAACATCAACACTACTAACCACCAAAGGAACCGAAGGATCGGGATCAGATAACACAATATCCATGGGAGTTATTGGTATATCATCTAAGTTCTCGATAATTTTAGTAGGAGGGACATGAAGATTTTTATTTACTTTATTTACTTTACACTGTGGTATCGGAGCGTTTGGAGTATTTTCGGACATCACAGAGCCCGATAACTTCCCAACGTTGGCCTTTTTACGCTTTGGAGAATCCATTACGAGATTTTTCTCGTTAAGGTTTCTTTGAACCGATGAGAATTTTTCACACAGTTTATTCAACTGGCAGAAAACGCCCTCTAAGCCAAGTTGAGTTTCTATAAAGCTTGCAATGTCTTTTTTTTCTCCAAACATGACCAATACGGCCACTCTAAATTAGTAACCTTCAAGAGGTCTGAGACACGGCCATTAATGCCAGCACATTGATCATGAGCAACATTTGTGCACATCCAGCAGCAGACAAAACCCATTTTAGAGTTTGCGCGGACTTGACAATTCGCATAGCAGCAGACAGACGTTTTTGTTTAATTTATTTAAAGAAAAGAAAAATACAAATAAAAAATAAAAAAAAAATATCGCTGCAGAAAATTGTTATGATTAAAATACAGGTCCACCCTAATGTGCAAATAGTAAAGCTACAAACAAAACTTACTTCACAGCTTCACAAACAAAAACGGCGCGAGCGCGACCACCGAAAGCAACAAGCAACGGAAAAAAGTTTGACCGCGACCAACACCAACACATAAGAGCGCGTTAGAGTAAACGATCAAGAAACGGTTTAATGCACTGGGAGCGAAGCGCTTGAAGAAAAAGAGAGAGAGAGAGTGAGCGTAAAAACACAAAAACAAAACAAAAGCAGGCGGCAGCAAGTTGAGCAAACTTTTCAGTATGCTGGACTGCAGTTTGTTGTTGTGTTTGGAATCACTTTAAAACAAATGCAAATTAAATTGTTAATTTACTGTCCACTTTGGGTTTAGGCAAACCGACTAAACACAAAGTCACAAAACTATTAGTTTACACAAAGACGCGAAATTAATAGCAGAAATAAAACGCACAATAGTAAAAAAGCGAAGCGTATAAAAACAACACGTTCGTTGCGATGCAAAGCGAATGACGAAATAAAAATAACAATACGAAATGAATGAAAAATAAAATAAACTAGTAATAATAAGATAATTTACATTTTTATACTCGATACCGAAGGTAAAGAGTATATTGAGTTTGTGCAATGTCCGTCATGGTGTCCGTCCGTCTGTCCGTCTGTATGTTCGCAACTTTTTTCCACACCCTTCAAGCTAGAGACTTGCAACTTTCCAATTCTCTTAATCTATGGGATAGTAAATTAAAGTGTCAAGATTGGGGTTCTACGATAACTGGGGGGCTGGCAAATCGATAAATTCGATAACTCAAAACCGATAAATCCACATATTTCGCAAATCCTTACAGCTAGAACTACCAAATTCGGTAAGCAGATAGCTACTAGCAACCCCCAACAAACTGCAAAATTTTGGAGCCACGCCCACCCATTCCGCCCCCAGCCCCCCCCGCATTTTTAAGTCAAAAAAGCCACTATCTCCCACAGTTTTTGAGCTATAGCCACCAAATTTGGTGCCAAGATAGGTGATGATGCCCCCCCAAAAACTGCATCAAAAGATTGGATGCCACGCCAACCAATACTGCCCGAGCCGCCCCCATCCGCCCCAACGATTCGTCAAAAACGGGAATGCGTGTATCTTCCAGAGTTGTAGAGCTAGAGCCACCAAATTTGGTAGAAAGATAGCTGGCAACGACCCCCAAAGATCTGCATCAAAGTTTTGGAGCCACGCCCACCCCTTCCACCCCCCTTTCCCCACCTTTTACAAACTTTGAGCTAGAGTCACCAAATTTGGTATGAAGGTAGCAATTGACATTCCACAAAGATCTGCATCACAAATTTGGATGCCACGCCCACCCATACCGCCCCCAGCCCCCCATTCCCAGTTTTTACAAATTTCGAGCTAGAGTCACCAAATTTGGTATGAAGATAGCAATTGACATTTCACAAAGATCTGCATCAAAAATTTTGATGCCACAACTTTCCATACCGCCCCCAGCCCACCCTTTCCTCACCTTTTACAAACTTTGAGCTAGAGTCACCAAATTTGTAAGGAAGATAGCTTGTGGCATCCCCATCTGCATCGGAAACTCTTTAAGGCAGCGTACACCCCTGCCGCGTCCGTACCCCTTTGCAATCAGGCCTCTTTTTACCGGTTTAATACTGGTATGGAGTATGCCGCAGTCGGTTGCGTCCGACTGCAACGTTTCCACTTGTTTCAAATATGTGTTTTAAAATTTCGTTGCGTTCTTTCTGAACTAGTACGGACTCCGCCAATTGCACTTCAATTCGCTCAAGGGCAGTTACTCTCTTTTTCTCTATTTCAATAATTTCTTTGCGTTGGCGATAAGAGGAACAAACTGTATTTTTAGGCGTTGTGTCCGTTAAATGTGCTTCGTCGGGTGATGGCGGCATTTGCGGAGATGTAGGCATTTGCGGGGATGGTGGCATTTGCGGAGATGGTGGCATTTGCGGGGATGGTGGCATTAGTGGAGATGGTGGCATGCATGATGATAGTTGCATATGCGGTGTAGTCATACATTCGGCAACTTCAAAACTTGAAATCGTTGCACCTAGATTCACAGTCAAGTCATCTGCAGAAATGTCCTCCATGATGGTGTAGTATGGCAAAGTCAAACTACCTCTACCTGTTTTCTTGTTGTTGTCTTTGATCGTCTAATATGTTTGTTTTAAATTTCTCATTTTACGATCCAAGGCTTCTGGATTTAGATCGGAGTACCCACGGTTTTGCAACTCTTCTGTTATTTCGCGCCAAACCATTTTTTTTTTTATTTTAGGATCACGGAATTTCGACAACCGTTCCAAGTACGCTTTCAGTAGAATGTTTGGCTTTAAACGACTCCCAAACGTTTTTAGTACTTTCTACTTCTGTAAATAGTCGTATAAAATAAAATAATTGTTAGATTTTAATTATAATATCTAAATAAACAAAACCAATTGAACTTACCATTTTCAGCCATTTTTACTAGTTTTGAGGAAGCTGTCGATAAACACCATGCGATTACTAATATTTACATATCGATAATGATAATCAGCTGATTAACTTAGCAGTGCGTTCACAAGTTTTCAGCGATTTGCACTAAGCGCTTAGTAAGCAGCTTGATAACCGCTTAGTTCCCTGAATGCAGCCAGTGTTAGACTCATATCTCGAATTCTTAAGCAAGTTTAATGCACTTCCTTATTAAATACAACAATGATTCAGAGAATTATGAAATAAAATATTACCATCCATCAATTATAAGAAATTAATAACGAAATTGTTGTAGTTTTAGCAATGAGTTGGAAAAAATCAAGATCCTATCTATCCACTAAAAAGGTAGAACATTTCTGTTTAAAATAAAAGTAGTCGGATGAAACATTGATAAATCACTGAGCCTTCGGAAAAGGTATGTCGGTTGACAGCTAAAAACAAATAAAGGATTCAATCGAAATTAGGAAAAAATCAATATCCGATCGATTTCCCTGTAAAAATAGGTAGCAATTTATAGATAATCTTTATCGTCTTAAAAATGAAACCTACTCCAGCTAGCTAACTATTTAACATAAAAGATTTAAAAATCAAATCTAAGAAGTTAGAAAAAATATATTTACTATTACACGGATTAAGGTAAGGTATCTGACGACATCAACAGGAAACCTTAAATTAGAAGTTTTCAAATCATTAAATGAATACAAAACGCATTCCAAATAACTGTTTATCGTAAGGAACACACTGGGAAAGAGAATAGTAATAACCGTTTTACGAAAATCTAAAAGTACGAAAAGATCGATTGAAGGACTTAAACATGTAGCGAAAATCTTACTGCGTGCAGATGGACATTATGTGATAAGTACAGTTGGATCGATTTGTATATAACAATCAAAAAGTTAAACAAAAGATTAATTATTAAGCAAGGTTTACAATGTCAGCGTGAGATTGGAAAATGTTTTGCTTCTGTCTGCCACACATATTTTTCACATAAGTTCGTCGCACTCACTCTCAATCTGTAACCGCTTTCGCTTGCATCTCAGCTTGGAGTGGAAAAAAGCTATTCAAAAATTTAGTTTTAAAAGCTGTCAATAGATGGCGTATTATCGAAATTAGTTAGGTTTTTGCCTCTATTTTGCTCAAACTGAGGTAAATGATAACATACTTCACTTTTTTATATTTATTTGGTACATTTTAACGAATATATAACAATAAAATCATTGTTAAATGAAAAAAAACGTTAATATTTGCGCCATTGCAAATGTGTTAGCTGAGTTCGAATCAGCTGATTGCATTGTTCACGCTGACATTGTAAACTATCAGCGTACATTTCAGATTTTTAAAAGCTTCAATCCAAGCTAAGCTGACATTGTAAACCTTAGTGTCATTCGAACCGTGCCGAAAGTCAACATGGCCGGGGGCCCGGATTAAAAACTAGTCCAGTCGCTAACGGTGAGCCCAGGCAGATGGCGACCGCCTGTTCTAATTAGCCTTACCCAGGTACTCCCACAGTTTTTGAGCTATAGCCACCAAATTTGGTGCCAAGATAGGTGATGATGCCCCCAAAAACTGCATCAAAAGATTGGATGCCACGCCAACCAATACTGCCCGAGCCGCCCCCATCCGCCCCAACGATTCGTCAAAAACGGGAATGCGTGTATCTTCCAGAGTTGTAGAGCTAGAGCCACCAAATTTGGTAGAAAGATAGCTGGCAACGACCCCCAAAGATCTGCATCAAAATTTTGGAGCCACGCCCACCCCTTCCACCCCCTTTCCCCACCTTTTACAAACTTTGAGCTAGAGTCACCAAATTTGGTATGAAGGTAGCAATTGACATTCCACAAAGATCTGCATCACAAATTTGGATGCCACGCCCACCCATACCGCCCCCAGCCCCCCCATTCCCAGTTTTTACAAATTTCGAGCTAGAGTCACCAAATTTGGTATGAAGATAGCAATTGACATTTCACAAAGATCTGCATCAAAAATTTTGATGCCACAACTTTCCATACCGCCCCCAGCCCACACTCTTCCTCACCTTTTACAAACTTTGAGCTAGAGTCACCAAATTTGTAAGGAAGATAGCTTGTGGCATCCCCATCTGCATCGGAAACTCTTTAAGGCAGCGTACACCCCTGCCGCGTCCGTACCCCTTTGCAATCAGGCCTCTTTTTACCGGTTTAATACTGGTATGGAGTATGCCGCAGTCGGTTGCGTCCGACTGCAACGTTTCCACTTGTTTCAAATATGTGTTTTAAAATTTCGTTGCGTTCTTTCTGAACTAGTACGGACTCCGCCAATTGCACTTCAATTCGCTCAAGGGCAGTTACTCTCTTTTTCTCTATTTCAATAATTTCTTTGCGTTGGCGATAAGAGGAACAAACTGTATTTTTAGGCGTTGTGTCCGTTAAATGTGCTTCGTCGGGTGATGGCGGCATTTGCGGAGATGTAGGCATTTGCGGGGATGGTGGCATTTGCGGAGATGGTGGCATTTGCGGGGATGGTGGCATTAGTGGAGATGGTGGCATGCATGATGATAGTTGCATATGCGGTGTAGTCATACATTCGGCAACTTCAAAACTTGAAATCGTTGCACCTAGATTCACAGTCAAGTCATCTGCAGAAATGTCCTCCATGATGGTGTAGTATGGCAAAGTCAAACTACCTCTACCTGTTTTCTTGTTGTTGTCTTTGATCGTCTAATATGTTTGTTTTAAATTTCTCATTTTACGATCCAAGGCTTCTGGATTTAGATCGGAGTACCCACGG
This sequence comes from Scaptomyza montana, assembly GCA_018904305.1. Classification (NCBI taxonomy): domain Eukaryota; kingdom Metazoa; phylum Arthropoda; class Insecta; order Diptera; family Drosophilidae; genus Scaptomyza; species Scaptomyza montana. The sequence goes on along the minus strand of JAEIGR010000091.1, from coordinate 337,959 downwards.
TTTTGCAACTCTTCTGTTATTTCGCGCCAAACCATTTTTTTTTTATTTTAGGATCACGGAATTTCGACAACCGTTCCAAGTACGCTTTCAGTAGAATGTTTGGCTTTAAACGACTCCCAAACGTTTTTAGTACTTTCTACTTCTGTAAATAGTCGTATAAAATAAAATAATTGTTAGATTTTAATTATAATATCTAAATAAACAAAACCAATTGAACTTACCATTTTCAGCCATTTTTACTAGTTTTGAGGAAGCTGTCGATAAACACCATGCGATTACTAATATTTACATATCGATAATGATAATCAGCTGATTAACTTAGCAGTGCGTTCACAAGTTTTCAGCGATTTGCACTAAGCGCTTAGTAAGCAGCTTGATAACCGCTTAGTTCCCTGAATGCAGCCAGTGTTAGACTCATATCTCGAATTCTTAAGCAAGTTTAATGCACTTCCTTATTAAATACAACAATGATTCAGAGAATTATGAAATAAAATATTACCATCCATCAATTATAAGAAATTAATAACGAAATTGTTGTAGTTTTAGCAATGAGTTGGAAAAAATCAAGATCCTATCTATCCACTAAAAAGGTAGAACATTTCTGTTTAAAATAAAAGTAGTCGGATGAAACATTGATAAATCACTGAGCCTTCGGAAAAGGTATGTCGGTTGACAGCTAAAAACAAATAAAGGATTCAATCGAAATTAGGAAAAAATCAATATCCGATCGATTTCCTTGTAAAAATAGGTAGCAATTTATAGATAATCTTTATCGTCTTAAAAATGAAACCTACTCCAGCTAGCTAACTATTTAACATAAAAGATTTAAAAATCAAATCTAAGAAGTTAGAAAAAAAATATATTTACTATTACACGGATTAAGGTAAGGTATCTGACGACATCAACAGGAAACCTTAAATTAGAAGTTTTCAAATCATTAAATGAATACAAAACGCATTCCAAATAACTGTTTATCGTAAGGAACACACTGGGAAAGAGAATAGTAATAACCGTTTTACGAAAATCTAAAAGTACGAAAAGATCGATTGAAGGACTTAAACATGTAGCGAAAATCTTACTGCGTGCAGATGGACATTATGTGATAAGTACAGTTGGATCGATTTGTATATAACAATCAAAAAGTTAAACAAAAGATTAATTATTAAGCAAGGTTTACAATGTCAGCGTGAGATTGGAAAATGTTTTGCTTCTGTCTGCCACACATATTTTTCACATAAGTTCGTCGCACTCACTCTCAATCTGTAACCGCTTTGCGCTTGCATCTCAGCTTGGAGTGGAAAAAAGCTATTCAAAAATTTAGTTTTAAAAGCTGTCAATAGATGGCGTATTATCGAAATAAGTTAGGTTTTTGCCTCTATTTTGCTCAAACTGAGGTAAATGATAACATACTTCACTTTTTTATATTTATTTGGTACATTTTAACGAATATATAACAATAAAATCATTGTTAAATGAAAAAAAAAACGTTAATATTTGCGCCATTGCAAATGTGTTAGCTGAGTTCGAATCAGCTGATTGCATTGTTCACGCTGACATTGTAAACTATCAGCGTACATTTCAGATTTTTAAAAGCTTCAATCCAAGCTAAGCTGACATTGTAAACCTTAGTGTCATTCGAACCGTGCCGAAAGTCAACATGGCCGGCGGCCCGGATTAAAAACTAGTCCAGTCGCTAACGGTGAGCCCAGGCAGATGGCGACCGCCTGTTCTAATTAGCCTTACCCAGGTACTGCGGGTCTCTGCCCGGGTGGACCATATATTGCTCCGCAACTCGTAGGATAGTATGAAGAATGTCAATAAAAAATACATAGGAGTGCAGCAGGATACCCCTGCGCGAGACACTTTGAGGACCGCCTCCTTGACGGGGAGCACCCCTCCAATGTGGGACCACCCCCACGGCGCCCTAACCAGGCGCAGCCAAGAAGAAGGCCGCAGGCGGCAATAGATACAGCGCGCGCACAACCGACGACGAGGGAAGCTCCACGTCACCGTGTCGCCCCAGCTGCAGGAGGAAGAAGCAAGGCTTAGCGCAGTTAGGGGACATGGCGTGCAGCACCAGCAGCCAAAAGTGCAGTTGCCAAAATTGGGAGAGCCGGGTGGTTTGGATGACCCAAACCGAAAAACGCTGAACGGCTCGAAAACCAAATGGTACCTGAGGTATCTTCAGCAGGGACTACCCCCTGCTGAGGCACTGCGCATGGCAACGGCTGGAAAGGACTCGGCGAGCCAGGTACGGGGACCAGCCCCCAAACGCCTGAGCAGCACTTTGACGCCACCCACAGCCACCCCCAAGAGGGCGTGCCCAGAGGAGCGTCCCAGCACCTCGGCAACCACAGTAGCAACAGCAGTGAGGTCTTCCTCTCCAATGTCCACCGAGGCTCGTATATCGTATGCAGCGATTGCAAAAAAAGTCAAGGTGGCCGTGTTACTTGTGGAATACCCGCAGGTAATGCTCAGCCATGGGGACTTGTCCGCATTGGAGGAAGCCATCCTGAACGAGGTTATCCTCACAGGATGGGACACAGCGGTCGCGTTCACGGGCATTCATTTCCGGGTGGGCTTCCTGGTCATTGAATGCTCCGACGATCACTCAGCGAAGTAGCTGAGGACCGTGGCGTCAAGACTGCAGTCGTGGAAAGGGGCTCCACTGCATTGCAAGGTGGGTGATGATATTCCATCACCTTATTACATCAACATCTTCTGCCCAAGAAGCGCGGATCAGTCAACCGAATTCTTGTTGGGTCTGCTGAGGAACCAGAACAAGATCGAGCCCAACTCGTGGAAGGTGTTATCAAGGAGGACGGAAAGCGGAGGTGCGCTATTGGTGATACGCATCGATGAGGCATCCAAGTACGCGATAGTGGCGAGAGGCCACCAAGTTTCATTCCGCTACGGGACCATCCCCGTTAGCGGTCTGAAAAAGAAGAGTGTTGGCGCGAGGACTACCCCCACCCAAACGACAGCCCCGGGAGCTGCAGGCTCGGCCCCCACCCTTCCCAACGCCACGGTTCCGAGTGCTCATCTGGCAGGTGTCTGAGCAGAGCTGGAAGTGATGGATGATGAGGTGCCGATGTCCTAGCAAGAGCTCGCTGAGGAGCTGCAAACGGCAGAAGCTGACGTCACCATGACGGGCAGCGGTGATGTGGGTAGCTCCCAACCTGCATCACCAGGAGCTGGAGCAGTGGGTGAATGATGGTGAAGTCAAACCTCCATCGGGCTAAGGCAGCCTCTGCAGAATTGGTAAAATGTTGCGGAAGGGGGGCTGGGGGCGGTATGGGTGGGTGTGGCATCAAAATTTTTGATGCAGATCTTTGCAGCATGTCAATTGCTATCTTCATATCATATTTGGTGACACTAGCTCGAAGAATGTAAAAGTGGAGAAAGGAGGGCTGGGGGCGGTATGGGTGGGCGTGGCATCCAAATTTTTTCTGATGATCTATGTGGAATGTCAATTGCTATCTTCATACCGAATTTGGTGACTCTAGCTCAAAGTTTGTAAATGGTGGGGAAAGGGAGGAGGAATGGGTGTGCCTGGCTCCAAAGCTTTGATGCAGATTTTTGGAGGTCGTTGCCAGCTTTCATCCTACCAAATTTGCTGGCTCTAGCTCCAGAGCTCTGGAAGACACACGCATTCTCGATTTTGACAATGCGTTGGGGTGGATGGGGGCGAATAGAGTGGTATTTCTGGGCGTGGTTTCCAAACTTTTGATGCAGGTTATGGGAGGTCATCATCACCTATCTTGGCACCGAATTTGGTGGCTCTAGTTCAAAAACTGTTGTAGATATAGGCTTCCTGATTTCAAAATGAGGGGGGCTGGGGGCAGAATGGGTGGGCTTGGCTCCAAATTTTTTATGCAGTTTTTTTTGGGGTTGCTAGTAGCTATCTTCTTACCAAAACTGGTAGTTTTAGCTGTAAGGATGTGCGAAATATGTGGATTTATCGGTTTTGAGTTATCGAATTAATCGATTTGCCAGCCCCCCAGTTATTGTGGAACCCCAACCTTGACACTTTAATTTACTATCCCATAGATAAAGTGTAGTGTGTAAGCCTAAAAGCATTGAGTGTGACGTGTGTGTTCTACCGGCTATACGCATGTTGCTTTAATCTAAATGTTCGGTGCATGTTTTTGTGTTAAACTTCAACGGAAAAAACTTAACACAAATTTAAAAATAAACCTAATGCAACAAATTATAAAAAAAAAAATTAAGAAATAATAATCCAATTTAAAAAAATTTCATTGGCTTATTAAAAAGGTAAATTTATTAACTCTTTAAAAACCTATATAAACCTGGTCTAAAGAACTTGTGGGATAGTTCGGAGGGGGCTAAGCCGAGGCCACCAGGCGGGTCGCGGGTTGCGGATAGCGAACGGCCTCTTTAAGAGGTTAGCTGCGAATAAGCGAGAATCCTTGCAAATAAGCAGTCCCGGAAAAACAGCGGGTACGGTACCATTCACCGTACCGACAAGACGCTTGTGTCGCCGTCTTTAAAGCATAGACTCACACACTCCCAACTCCCTCACACATACCCATCTTCATCCCTTCCCCAATATCTCACTCCGGGCTGGACTAAGGTGTCATTCGAACCGTGCCGAAAGTCAACATGGCCGGGGGCCCGGATTAAAAACTAGCCCAGTCGCTAACGGTGAGCCCAGGCAGATGGCGACCGCCTGTTCTAATTAGCCTTACCCAGGTACTGCGGGTCTCTGCCCGGGTGGACCATATATTGCTCCGCAACTCGTAGGATAGTATGAAGAATGCCAATAAAAAATACATAGGAGTGCAGCAGGATACCCCTGCGCGAGACACTTTGAGGACCGCCTCCTTGACGGGGAGCACCCCTCCAATGTGGGACCACCCCCACGGCGCCCTAACCAGGCGCAGCCAAGAAGAAGGCCGCAGGCGGCAATAGATACAGCGCGCGCACAACCGACGACGAGGGAAGCTCCACGTCACCGTGTCACCCCAGCTGCAGGAGGAGGAAGAAAGGCTTAGCGCAGTTAGGCGACATGGCGTGCAGCACCGGCAGCCAAAAGTGCAGTTGCCAAAATTGGGAGAGCCGGGTGGTTTGGATGACCCAAACAGAAAAACGCTGAACGACTGCTGAGGCACTGCGCATGGCAACGGCTGGAAAAGACTCGGCGAGCCAGGTATGGGGACCAGCCCCCAAACGCCTGAGCAGCTTTTTGACGCCACCCACAGCCACCCCCAAGAGGGCGTGCCCAGAGGAGCGTCCCAGCACCTCGGCAACCACAGTAGCAACAGCAGTGAGGTCTTCCTCTCCAATGTCCACCGAGGCTCGTATATCGTATGCAGCGATTGCAAAAAAAGTCAAGGTGGCCGTGTTACTTGTGGAATACCCGCAGGTAATGCTCAGCCATGGGGACTTGTCCGCATTGGAGGAAGCCATCCTGAACGAGGTTATCCTCACAGGATGGGACACCGCGGTCGCGTTCACGGGCATTCATTTCCGGGTGGGCTTCCTGGTCATTGAATGCTCCGACGATCACTCAGCGAAGTAGCTGAGGACCGTGGCGTCAAGACTGCAGTCGTGGAAAGGGGCTCCACTGCATTGCAAGGTGGGTGATGATATTCCATCACCTTATTACATCACCATCTTCTGCCCAAGAAGCGCGGATCAGTCAACCGAATTCTTGTTGGGTCTGCTGAGGAACCAGAACAAGATCGAGCCCAACTCGTGGAAGGTGTTATCAAGGAGGACGGAAAGCGGAGGTGCGCTATTGGTGATACGCATCGATGAGGCATCCAAGTACGCGATAGTGGCGAGAGGCCACCAAGTTTCATTCCGCTACGGGACCATCCCCGTTAGCGGTCTGAAAAAAGAAGAGTGTTGGCGCGAGGACTACCCCCACCCAAACGACAGCCCCGGGAGCTGCAGGCTTGGCCCCCACCCTTCCCAACGCCACGGTTCCGAGTGCTCATCTGGCAGGTGTCTGAGCAGAGCTGGAAGGGATGGATGATGAGGTGCCGATGTCCTCGCAAGAGCTCGCTGAGGAGCTTCAAACGGCAGAAGCTGACGTCACCATGACGGGCAGCGGTGATGTGGGTAGCTCCCAACCTGCATCACCAGGAGCTGGAGCAGCGGGTGAATGATGGTGAAGTTAAACGTCATCGTCACTGGGCTAGCCCAGATAAACCTCCATCGGGCTAAGGCAGCCTCTGCAGAATTGGTAAAATGTTGGGGAAGGGGGGCTGGGGGCGGTATGGGTGGGTGTGGCATCAAAATTTTTGATGCAGATCTTTGCAGCATGTCAATTGCTATCTTCATATCATATTTGGTGACACTAGCTCGAAGAATGTAAAAGTGGAGAAAGGAGGGCTGGGGGCGGTATGGGTGGGCGTGGCATCCAAATTTTTTCTGATGATCTATGTGGAATGTCAATTGCTATCTTCATACCGAATTTGGTGACTCTAGCTCAAAGTTTGTAAATGGTGGGGAAAGGGAGGAGGAATGGGTGTGCCTGGCTCCAAAGCTTTGATGCAGATTTTTGGAGGTCGTTGCCAGCTTTCATCCTACCAAATTTGCTGGCTCTAGCTCCAGAGCTCTGGAAGACACACGCATTCTCGATTTTGACAATGCGTTGGGGTGGATGGGGGCGAATAGAGTGGTATTTCTGGGCGTGGTTTCCAAACTTTTGATGCAGGTTATGGGAGGTCATCATCACCTATCTTGGCACCGAATTTGGTGGCTCAAGTTCAAAAACTGTTGTAGATATAGGCTTTCTGATTTCAAAATGAGGTGGACTGGGAGCAGAATGGGTGGGCTTGGCTCCAAATTTTTTATGCAGTTTTTTGGGGTTGCAAGCCCCCCCGTTATCGTAGAACCCCCATCTTGACACTTTAATTTATTATCTTATAGATATAGAGAATTGGAAAGTTGTCTCTAGCTTGAAGGTTGTGGAAAAAAGTTGCGAACATACAGACGGACGGATGGACAGACGGACAGACGGACGGACACCATGACGGACATTGCACAAACTCAATATACTCTTTACCTTCTTACACCTTCTCCTTCTTTCACTTTCTCCCTCTGACTCTTTATAATCTTTATCTACAAGTATCAATACTCTTGTTTAAAAAAACAATTTGTTGCTCTTGCTGCTGCTGCTGCTGCGAAAGAAAATTCCCATCCCTTGCTTACATAACCCTCACGAATGTTTTTATTCTTGTTTTTGGTGGTGTTGCTTTTGATGATAACAATGCGGCCTACGAAAGTACTGCCCTTCGACCACCGTACTTCAAACATGCACAAACTTGTCTCAATCCTTTCATCCTTTGATCACTGGTTTACACAACCATAAACGTTCATTGTTTCTGTTTTGCCTGCAGGTCTGCAAGGCAACGCACGTCAAACAGGCGCCCTCTGGACTCTCTCTTATCTACTTATTGGTGTGCACAGTTGACTCTCTCTCTCTTATCTACTAACTTGTAGCTAAGAAACCTGTGCACACTTGACTCTAGCACTTAATAGTTTCATAGGTAATGCACTTCCTTTGCTCACTGATCCTCACAGACGGTGATATCTAAAGCACATAAGCCAACTAATGTACTTGACTTTTGACTAGCGCACTTCAAGCATGCACAAACTTGTCTCTAAGTCTTCCTCCCTCTATCACTTCTCCCTCTTACACTTTCCCCCTCTAACACCTTTTCCCTCTTACACCTTCTCCCTCTAACTCCTTAGAATCTTAAACTCCTTATAATCTTAATCTACAAGTATCAATACTATTGATTAAAAACACTGTGCTGATCTTGCTATCATCCTTGCACACATAACCCCTTATTCTCACAGCCATAAAGATCTATGTATTGATCTTGCTGCTGCTGCTATGTAAGAAAATTTCCATCCCTTGTTTACAGAACCCTACGAATCTTTTTGTTCTTGTATTTGCTGCTATTGACCATAACAATGCAACGTACATCGCACAAGCGCTCACTTTTCTCCATTCTTTATCCTTTCTTCCTTTGCACACTGCACCTCATGACCATAAACGTTCATTCCTTATTGCTTGCTCACAGGTTTACAATGCAACGCAAGTCAAACCGGCGCACACTCGACTCTAACACTAGTTAGTTAGATAGCCAAATCTGTTCCACTGATCACTGATTCTAAAAAATCTTGCTGTTGTTGTCTTTAAGACTGCTACCTATGATTGTGGCTTGCTTGCAGGTGTACAATGCAACACACGTTTAACAGGCGCACACTTGACTCCAGATCCTTTGATCACTGCTTCTCAAGAATCTTGTTGTTGTTGTCCTTAAGAATGTCATCTATGATTGAGGCTTGCTTGCAGGTGCACAATGCAACGCACGTTTAACAGGTGCACACTTGACTCCAGATCCTATGAGCACTGATTCTCACAGATGCTGTTGATAAAGTTGTGGCCTAGGAATGTCAATCTTTTGTTCTCCACCCAAGTCTAATCAAAGGAGGGACACGATCATGGGAAAAAAAGGGTCATAAATTATAATATGGTAGGGGTCAAAAAACAAAGGGTCGAAAAAAGGGTAATTAAATTTAATGGGGTCATAAATTATCGGCATCCCTTTGGGGTAGAACCACCAGTTCCCTACTACTGACGTACAAGGGATGTATACAGCGTTTTAGTTTTGTAGGGATTGTTAAACTCTTTTGACCACCTCTTGATGAAGCCAAGGACATTAATGGCCTTATTGACCATAGACGAAGTATGAGCGTCAAACTTTAATTTAGAATCAAGAATAATACCTAAATCTTTAATTTCAAACACGCGGTCAAGTGGCGAAGCATCAAGCAAGTAGTGAGCAGTATGAAAGGTACTTCTACAAAAAGAAATGACTCTACATTTTGAACAATTTAAATTGAGTAAGTTAAAACGACACCAGGCTGACAATGCACCCAAATCCGACAGTAGAAAATTACTCAGGGAAGCATCATTATAGGTGAAACATAGCTTCACATCATCAGCAAACATATATACAAAAGAGTTAGAAATAACAGCTGGAAGATCGTTAATAAACAGATTAAATATCAAAGGTCAAAGATGACTCCCCTGGGGAACACCAGAGGTAAAAAACATAGGTTTAGATACAGATGATTTAAAAAAAACTTTTTGTGTTCGGCCACACAAGTACTCCGAAAGCCAGAATAAAAGTTTTGCTGGAAATCCAATAATGTTCAATTTGTGAAGCAACAGAGAATGACTAACAGAATCAAATGTCTTACTAAAATCGGTGTAAACAACGTCAGTTTGCATTTTTTCCTGAAACCCTTTGATAACAAGCGAAGTGAATTCAAGAAGGTTAGTGGTAGTAGATCTACGCCTAACAAAACCGTGCTGATAAGGCGATATAATTGGACTACAACCGTGTTGCAGTTGAGAACATATAATTTTTTCAAAGACTTTAGGAATGACAACAGACAACTTGGATATACCCCTATAATTTTTAACGTTTGACTTTGAAGAATTTTTATGGATTGGAATTATAAAGGATTCCTTCCATATATCAGGAAACACAGTTGAGTCAACAGACAAGTTAAATAATTTATTTAAGGGCTTACAAAGTGAATCCGCGCAGTATCTAAGAGTACAACCTGGCACTCCATCAGGGCCAGGCAAGTAGCCAGGTTTGACAGAGTTAAATTCACTCAGGAGCGTAGACTCAGTAATTACTGGGACATATATGCAATTTGACGTTTGAATTTGAAAAGGATAGGAATTACTGCAACTATGTAAATTCGTTGAATATACTGATTGAAAATACTCAGCAAATAGATCGGCTACTGCCTGATCAGAACTTGCTTTTGTATTATCAAGGTATACTGAGGTAGGCAAGCAAGAAGACTTACGTTTAGAGTTAACAAATTTATAAAACTGTTTAGGGTCACGTGAAAAGTTTAGTCTACAACGATTAAGATAATTATTATAACAAGATGTGTTAAGAGAAAGAAAACTAGATTTTGCTACTAAATACGAAGATAAATCTAAAGTAGTTCCCGATTTTTTAAATTTTTTATATGATCTTGTCTTCGCGTTTTTCAATTTCGATAGTTCCCTCGTAAACCAAGGTGGTTTACTATTACTTGAAGAACAAGTGAAGGGAACACAAATATCCCAAAGCGAATTCAAGGTACTATAAAATATGGCAATGACAGTTTCTATATCACTACAGGAATAAAGGCGAGACCAATTAGTATGTTGAAGAAGATAATTTAATATAGTAAAGTTAGTTTGACGAAAGCAACGGGTTTTTAATGTATTATTAGATACTGAACTAGGATTAAAAATTTCGATGGATAGTTCTAAGGTTGGATGGTAGGTATCTTACGGAAGCACTAGAGGGGGTTTTCTACTAGCATTACTGCAATCTGAGTCCGAAACAAAAATTAATTCCAACATTCTACCACTACAGTTATGCACCCTGTTAACTTGCGATAGGCCTAACTCGAGTAGGCCATCGATAAAATCATCAGAAGTGACTGGTTATACCGCCGAAGATGTGTTATTCACAGACCATACAACATGTGGCAGAATAAAATCATCAACCACTATCAGATTATCCATATCTGTCAAAAATTACGAAACAAGTTGCAGGGCACTCAGATGGGATGAGTAAATGTAAGTATCAGAATGAGGAGGAATATAAGAACAAGTAACATAAAGTGAACGGCCGTTTAGTAATATTTTAACACATAAAAACTCTATTTGCGGAAGATCATGATAATGAATCTGTTCAGAGGAAAAACATGAGTCAACAGCAATGAGAACACCGCCCCCCTTGCGGGAAGTGCGATCGCATCTGTACAAGTTAAATTTGGAAGGAAAAACGGAATAATCAGAAAAATCGGGTTTTAACCAGGTTTCCGTGAGTGCAACTATATGTGAATCAAATGATAAGCTGTTAACATATAATTTAGAAAGTTTAGTGTTAAGGCTTCTAACATTTTGATAGGCCAAACTAAGTAGTTTTATTAGTTTTTTGCCGCCGAGGTGGTGGCAACTGGGTGGCTAACAGGTGGTGCGCTATTAATCCTTATACCGTTAATATTATTACTACTATTTCGCCTATTCACATACTCCTTCACAACGAGCTGTGGCGGCCAAAACTTTTCAGAACAAATTGTCGAGAAAAGTTCGGACGGAACACTCAACTTGAAAGAAGATATGCTTCGGGCATGTTTAAATTTAAATTTTTCAACCATAATATGTGGTGAATCGATATAACTTTTGACGTAGGCACAAACATCATCCGATTAAGTATCGGATGCTAGCCTAGACACGAAAATAAACTTATTAATTGGGACAACCACAAGAGGCTTGTGAGCCCCAGTTGTACCTGTATTTGGATTAATAGGCACACGAGCTGCTGAACCGGAGGGCTCATGCATAGGATCAGAATTTAAAGTTGCTACGTTATTGATGGGATTCTTTGCAGGGGAGTTAAATAACATTAGTGGGTTAGCATTGGAACCAATTGAAGGATTAATGTTAGGATTAATGTTAGGCACCAAAAGGGGTTTGGTTGGCAGAACAGGTGGGACAATAAATGGATTAGGACCCGAAGTCTTTTTACGCTTCGGAGATTCAGTAATCACCTTGTCATTTTTGAAATTAGGCTCAAGCTCGTTGAACGACGCTTGTAGATTATTAAAAGCTACATGCATATCTTTAGCCAGCATGCCTCATGAATTTGGTCCATTCTTTTACCGCTAAGTTGCAGGGCTCGCAATACCATTTAAGGCCTGTATCAGCGATTAAGCAGTCCCTGATTTTTGCAGTAAAGCCAGCACATTTCATGTGGATCGTGTTGTCACACAATCCACACAAAATAAAATCTTGGTTGGTGGTTCCAACCACTTAGCAATTTGTGCTACAGCAAGCAAACATATTCAAATTATTTAAAGTTTTGATTGGCAACTGATATGCTAGCACAAAACCTAGAAGGGCGCAGGTAAGTATAAGTAAAACGTATCACTGCAAGAGCAATATAAAACAGTAAATATCAAATGAGCGCTTAAATGAGAGAGCGTGAGCACGTAGGCAGATAGAACCGCAAGTGCGACGGATAATAGCGGATAAGAGCGGGAGAGCACTGATGCTGTAGAGCGAGAGCAAGATAAAAATTTTCACAAGCTGTTTGTTGTTAGTAAACACACAAAATATGCAAATGCAAATATATATATGTATGTATGTACGTATGTTTTCTTTATGTTGAAGCAGAGCAGTGTCAGTTCAACTGCAAATCAAAGTGAGTATAAACTCGTCAAACTCTTTTATGCAAACGTAAATATATACAACGTATATTTGCAATCACTGCTAAAATTATTTACCAGATAAAACAGAGTAAAACACCGTTCACAAACACAAGAGTACAATAAATAATTAAGAGCACGCAAATCACGACCGTCACCAACGAAAGACAACTTGTTATTTCGACTCTAGTAGTGGTGGGCGTGGCATTTTTTCAGCTAGCTTCCTACCAACATTGGTGACTCTAGCTCACTAGCTCACACTTTTAAATTAACACACATTCCCGTTTTTAACGAAGCGTTGTTGCGGCTGGGGGCAGTAGGGCAGTATGGGTGGGCGTGGCATCCAAACCATTATAGCAGGTTTTTGGTAATCGTCACCACCTATCTTGTGACCAAATTTGGTGGCTCTACCTCAAACACTATGAATTATACACGCAATCCCGTTTTTGATTAGACAGTGGGGCCAAGGGGGTGGCTAGGGCGGTTCTGGTGGGAGTGGCATCCAAAGTTTTAATGCAGTTTTTTGGGAGGAGGCGGAATGGGTGGGCGTGGCTCAAAAATTTTTGATGCAGTTTTTTGGGAGTTGCTAGTAGCTGTCTAATTATTAAATTTTGTAGTTCTAGCTGTAAGGATGTGCGAAATTTGTGAATTTATCGGTTTTGAGTTATCGAATTTATCGATTTCCCAGCCTCCCAGTATTCGTTAAACCCCAATCTTGAGACTATGCCATGGATAAAGATATTTGGAAATTTTCAAGTCTGTAGCTTGAAGGGTGTGGAAAAAATCTGCGAACATACGGACGGACGGACACCATGACAGACATTGCACAAACTTTCCCAGCCCCCCTTTCCCTACTTTAAACAAACTTGGAGATAGAGTCACCAAATTTGGTATGAAGATAGCAATTGACATTCCACAAAGATCTGCAGCAAAAATTTTGATGCCACACCCACATATTTCGCCCTCAGCCCGCCCTTTCCATACACTTCTTACAAACTTTGAGCCAGAGTCACCAAATTTGGTAGGAAGATATCAATTGACATTCCACAAAGATCTGCAGCACAAATTTGGATGCCACACCCACCCAATCCGCCCCCAGCCCCTTTAGCTAGAGTCACCAAATGTGAAAGATAGCTGGTGGCATCCCCATCTGCATCGGAGAATCTTTAAGGCAGCGTACACCCCTGCCGCATCCTCACCCCTTTGCAATCAGGACTCTTTTTACCGGTTTTAATACAGGTATCGAGGATACCGCAGTCGGTTGCGTCCATCTGCAACATTTCTACTTGTGTTTTTTCTGTATTTCTCTGTATTTTTTGGTGTATCGGTATAGGATAGCCTTTTTTTTATACATATCGGCATATTATGGTATTATTGTTGTACTCTTGGGATTTTTGATACTTATTGTATTATATGGTATTTCGGTATTCTTTGGTGTTAATGGAAATATTGTAATTGTTGGTTTTTAATGTTTTTTTGGTATGATTTTTTTTTATTTGTTTTGGTGCTTATATTGTTTATGGTATTTGTGGTATTTCTGTTATTTTTTGGTATATTTTGGTATGTTTTGTATCATTGATATTTTTGATATTTGTGGTTTTTCTGCATTTTTGTTTGGTTTTTATTCTCGTTACCGAAGGTAAAGATGCCACACACACCAATACCGACCGAGATGCCCCAAAGATTTGCAGCAAAAAGTTGGATTCCACGCCCACCTATACCGCCCCCAGCCCCCCTTTCCACACATTTTACAAGTTTTGAGCTAGTCACAAAATTTGGAAGGAAGATAGCTGTTGGCATCCCCATCTGCATCGGAGAATCTTTAAGGCAGCGTACACCCCTGCCGCATCCGTACCCCTTTGCCATCCGGCCTCTTTTTACCGGTTTTAAAACTGTTATTGAGTATACCGCAGTCGGTTGCGTCCGACTGCAACGTTTCTGTTTATTTTTTTATTTTTTTGGTATAGTTGGTATTATTCTATTTTTCAACCGTAACGGCATCTGCCTTCGAAAAAGAATATAACACCATATGCAAATTTGAATTGGTGTTGAACAAAATCAAAAACTAAACAGGTGGATTCGTTATTGTCGGATGCAACCGATTGCTGTATACCCGATACCTGTATTTAAACCGGTAAAAAGAGGTATGGGTATGCTAGTGGGAGGGGTGTTCGCTGTCACAAAGATTGGCTGATGCAGATAGGGATGCCACCAGCTATCTTCCTTCCAAATTTGGGGACTCTTCCTCAAAATATATAAAAAGTGAGGGAAGGGAGCCTGGCAGTGGTATGGGTGGCTGTGGCAATCAAATTTTTAATGCAGATTTTTGGGAGCTCGTTACCAGTTATCTTCATACCAATTTTGATGGCTCTAGCTCAAAACATATACGCAAAACAGTATTTTAATGGTGGGGGGTTTAGAGCTGGGGGCACAATGGGTGAGCGTGGCATCCAATTTGGGGATTGTTACCATATATCTTCCTACCAAATTTGAGGGCTCTTGCTCAAAAGCTGGTAGATACATGCATTCCCGTTTTTAACGAAGCGTTGGGGTGGCTGGACGTGGCTAGGGCGATATTGGTGAACGTGGCATCCAAACTTGTGGTGTGGGTGGGCGTGGCTTCCACATCTTTGCTGCAGATCTTTGTGGTATTTCAACTGCTATCTTCATACCAAATTTGGTGGCTCTAGCTCAAAGTCTGTAAAAGGTGTGTGAACAGGGGCTGGGGGCAGTATGGGTGGGCGTGGCATTCACATATTTTATGCAGATCTTTGTGGTATGTCAATTGCTATCTTCATCAAAATTTGCAACCAATTTTTTTTCCAGTTTTTTGGGGGCCTACATCGACTATCTTGGTACCAAATTTGATGGCCTAAGCTCAAAAACTGTGGGAGATATAGGCTTTTCTGAATTCGAAAGGCGGGGGGGCTTGGGGCGGAACGGGTAGGCGTGGCTCCAAAATTGTTGATGCAATTTTTTGTGGGTTGCTAGTACCTATCTTCTTAACAAATTTGGTAGTTCTAGCTGTAAGGATGTGCGAAATATGTGGATTTCTCGGTTTTGAGCTATCGAATTTATCGATTTGCCAGTCCCCCAGTTATCGTAGAACCCCAATCTTGACACTTTAATTTACTATCTCATAGATAAAGAGAATTGGAAAGTTTCAAGTCTCTAGCTTGAAGGGTGTGGAAAAAACTTGCACACATACGGACGGACAGACGGACAGACATCATGTCGGACATTGCACAAACCCAATATACTCTTAACCTTCCGTAACGAATATATATATATAAGCTCATACATTGATCTAAATCCACGTCTCGAAGATGAAGCTGATATTGATAGTTTTGTTTACATTCTGGAGTTGGTCTTCGTCGCCGTAGCTTGCTCCTCAACGCCTCAAACAGCAAAAGATATAAAACACTGTAAAGTAGTGATTTTGAGCCGAGGTACAGATCTCAGTCTGGCCAAGGCTCGCGTTACAAGAAATATTTATATTTGCTGAAACACAATTGCTAACTGGAGGTTAAGTTCGTCACCGTCATAATACAAAAGGTCGCGTCACCGATCTTACTGGGTGATCTGGGTTGGCGAGTGGATTTGCACCGCACTCCTACCACAAGCCTCAGTTATTACTCTTTCCAAGCCCAGGTGATTACCGTGGGCTGGTAAACTACCATTAAGACGCGCTACTGGAATGCCTGGGCAATTTGGGCTGGCGAGTGGATGGTCACCGCACCCCAACCGCAAAGTCCACAGGTTTCTCTTCTCTTCCAAGCTGAGGCGAACGCCATCAGCTGGCGAAGCACTTTATAACGCGAATCGAAACGACTCAATCTAATGATAGACACACGTGGTTTTGGGGTTAGGGTATTTCAGTCTTTCGAACCTTCTTTTCTATATGCCTTCCTTAGGTGTTCTATATTATGCTTACTTTAGTCTTGGCTGTAATATATATGTGCGCTTGTTATATCTTCTCTCCTCCGTCTGAGGATGCCTACGCTTTTATTCCGTTCTCTCTCTCGTCAACTGTACTTGGCAGCCGTTTACCCTTTACTTGCCGCTAATCAATTATTACGCCGACACGTCTACACGCCTTTGACCCAAATTTCTAACCAACTCGCCGGTCGCGTGCTCAGCCCGAGTGCGCCTTCCTTCTTCGCGTGGGTCGCGATTGTTGATCGTGGGTCGTGACAGCGCACGCACCCTTCGATCATCTTTCGCCGATCTGGCCGTTCTAACATTCTGTAAAGTTGCTTGAGCCGAAATGTTATTTAAAGCTAATGAACATAATTGTAACATGGCAAACTATGTTATAATAAAGAATGAATGCTTGAAATCTTATAGTTTAGCAAGTTGTTAATTACTCTTAATAACTAATAAATTATAATATAAGGGTGAGAACGACTTCTTCTCATTTGTACTTCATGTACTTAGCTTCATTAAATGACAATATATTCTTTAATAATAAATTGTAAGGGGAGCTAATGTTGGCTTACCTCACAACACCAATAAAAGACAAATCCACAAATTGAACAGCTCGTTCTTTAAAAGCGGCGCTAACGAAGAGACTGGCAATTGAATAGATCGCCATCTGAAAAGCAAAAACTAAAAGAAGCCACACATAAACTCACCAAAGAGTTAATAACGAGGACGAACACGCTCAACGCCGTTACATTGAGCATTAATAAACTATCCGTACGAAAAAATCATTGTGGAGAGCTCATCCAACTCTTAGCTCACCGACAGAAACAGTAATGCCTATAAGAAACCTCGCAGCCGGCTGGGTCCGCAGTGGTGAAGAAAGAGCTAGCATATTTGCAACTCACCTTCAAAAAGTGTTCCAAGTTAATCTTGCAACCAATACGTTGGCACTCCCGACTATATCAAATGGCTCTCAGCTTCAACATGAGCCAATCAAGTTTCGCCCGAATGCAATCGTAGAAATCATTAAAGAGCAACTTAACCCAAAAAATCTCCAGGTGGTGACCAAATAACCCCAAAGATGATTATTGAGCTTCCTTACTGTGCGATCTGCATAATTGAGCAGTTCTTCAATACTATCACCAAACCTTGGCACCATCCAGACAGATGGAAAAAGTCAATCATCATAATGATACCAAAGCCTGGAAAAGATCACACAGTTCCCGTGTTGTACAAATCTATAAGTTTGTAATCGTGTCTATCAAAACTTTTCGAAAAATATTTGGTGTCCCGGATAAATCTATTCCCGAACCTTTATAACATAATCCCATCACACCAATTTGGCTTTCGTGAAAAGCACGGATTAATTGAGCAGGTCATCCGAAAAACATCAAAGATACGAAGCGCGTTCGAAAATCGAGAATACTGAACTGCAATATTTCTGAATGTTTCTCAGGCATTCGACAAAGAGTGGTTGAAAGGTCTGATGCATAAGAAAACAAGTGGAAACGTTGCAGTCGGACGCAACCGACTGCGGTATCCTTGATACCAGCATTAAAACCGGTAAAAAGAGGCCTGATTGCTAAGGGGTACGGAAGCGGCAGGGGTGTACGCTGCTTTAAAGAATCTCCGATGCAGATGGGGATGCCACCAGCTATCTTCCTTCCAAATTTGGTGACTCTAGCTAAAGGGGCTGGGGGCGGATTGGGTAGGTGTGGCATCCAAATTTGTGCTGCAGATCTTTGTGGAATGTCAATTGCTATCTTCATACCAAATTGGGTGACTCTAGCTAAAAGTTTCTTAAAGGTGTGGAAAGGAGGGGCTGGGGGCGGTTTGGGTGGGCGTGGCGTCCAAACTTTTGATGCAGTTTTTGGGGGTAATCATCACCTATCTTGGCACCAAATTTGGTTGCTGTAGCTCAAAAACTGTGGGAGAAATAGGTTTTTCTGACTTTAAAATGCGGGGGGGCTGGGGCGGAATGGGTAGGCGTGGCTCCAAAATTTTTGGTGCAGTTTTTTGGGGGTTGCTAGTAGCTATCTTCTTACTTCGACACTGCACAAATAATAGAAGGTATGTAAATTTTTTTTTTTTTATAAATCTAATCAAAAGGAACAGAAAACAATAACCAAAGCTTCAGTTCTTTTTAAACTCATCTCTATATATATAAAAGAGTTTGTCCTGATGAGAATGGAAGAGCCACAGCCTTAACGAAAAGAGCTAGAAGGCTGAAATTTTCACACAATTTTCCATGCAGGTAGGAGGTGAGCACTAAGAAGGAAATTTTTTATTTGGACAAGTCCTTCAAGTACCTCCCATACGATTTGGAGCACTTTTTACCCATTTTAAAAAACAAGTTACAATTACAACAAGTACCCATTCCACTACTGTCGCCTGATTGTCGCACAAGCTGAGAGTTTGATCGCGAGCGAGAATACAAAAACAAAACAAATGCGCAGTGACGCCTTCGCGTCGCACAAGCAAAGTCATAAAAAAAGGTTTGTACACTTGCAAAAAAGAAACGGATTACCGCTTCTTAATGAATAAGTGCATACACAATTAAGTGAACAATGCGCTTGAAAATAATTTTCATAATTTTATATACATGTATCACTTCGCACAGTGCACATTTTTTTTTTGCAAATTTGTGTGCCTTTGACAATTGATTTACGACCCAAGTAGCGTATGTTGTTGTTGTAAGTGTTGTTGTTGGGCCCACACTGCTACTTTTTGTTGGTGTCATTGATTTAAAAAAAAACAACAACAACATAACAAAACTTGGTGCGTCTAGAAAAATTTCCCACACCAGAATATGTTGTGGGGTTGGATTCGCCTGCTTGCTGCTTATATAACTTAGACAAAACGTAACACACTAACATTATTGATATGTTATTGTTTACAATTTCGAATAAGCAAAGGGCGTTCACATAAGCGCGCGTGTTGCTCTTATGATAATCAGATAATTTGAAATCTCGCTCCGCTCATGCTCCTTTGTTGTTGCTCATTTACGTTCACTTTCTATTTTATGTGTGCTCTTTGCATGTCAATCATAAAGTTTAATATCCCTATCTCCTCCGCACTCACTAAGCTAAGCTAACCATAACTAAGAGGCTGCAGTTAAGGGAATTGCATTGCCTAATTTGCACCACCCATACCTAGCTCTTAAGTGCAAGCGTTGTATGTATGAGCTCGGGATCTGCTGCTTAGAGGAATAACTGTAATGCTCTTTCCAACATTATGTTTTTACATACAACGGTAAGGGAATTGGTTATGCATTTTAGTTCATATTTAATGTGAACAAAGAAAGTTACTTTTCGTTTCAGTGAATTTTTTAATATTGTTTATATTAAGGATAAGGATAAAAACAACAAAAGTTTCTTTTTAGATCAGTGAGTTTTTAAATATTCTGATTTTCGTATTATATATATATACATTCATTTAAAATACGTATGTATATACGTTCATTTAAAATTCGTATGTAATGATAAGTTATAAAAAATATTTAATTGCTATGATTTAAATATTTAAATAACGATCAACGTATTTAAATTTCTTTTGTTGTTATTTAAAACCAAGAATATTAAGTAGATTTTCGACTTAATAATTGAAGCAACCTCATTTATAGTTGTCTTCTATTTTGCATATTATATAATACTTATATAGACTCTGCTTAAGTGCATTTAAAAATCAAATAAAACTAAGCAGTCTGAATATTCTATTAAAAGTATAAGTTGGTATATTCAATTTTATTGAATTTTATGCTTATGATTAGACGCTGTATCGTTGTAACAATCGTTTTACAGTGAAGTCAATTGACTCACAGCCAAATTAAAATATGTCTATTGAAACTATAGATATTAGTGGTGTTTTGGTGCCGCACTCAGTTGTTGCTATAATTGGTGATGGAGCCTGCCTTTTTATTTTTAGATATATTTCCTACCTTTTATTTGGTAGGCAAGGCTTCCATGGCACCATACGCCAAAATATTGTTGAACATGTTGTAACCAACTGGCAAATTTTTATTTTTAAACTTAAATGGAGAGTGTTATAGCTCTTCTGAACAATATGAGTGCGATATGTCAAATTCAAATACTTATGGTACTGCATGTGAGCTTCAAGCAGCAGCAGAAATTTATGCTGTAAATTTTCAAGTTTTTCAAAATGGAAATTTATTACTAGCATTCGGAAATAATATGCATCCTTTTAAAAGATTGCGTTTTACCGGTCCATTAATGAATGGACATTTTGATGTTTATATTCCTTTAGAGGAAGTATTAACATAAGATTCTGATACATCATGTGAATGTATAACTGAAAATGTTAAAAATCCTGTTAAAAGACGTAGTCGATTCACCGGCAAAACAGAAAAAACGGTAAAAAAACGTTCATTTGAAAAAAATTGTGATATCAATAGGGGTAAGCGCATAGAAGCATCAAAAAGATATCGTGTTAATAATCCTGATGTTATTAGAGTTGTAGTGAGAAGACATCAGGCTAATAATCCTGATGCACGTCAAGAAAGGCGTTTGCGTGCATGGAGTGTTAAAGCCATGTCTGGCTTAAACTATGATTTTGAAATAGCTTACAAGTCAGATAAAATTACTCAACTTGGTAGTATGAAATTGATATGCAAACAATGTAATGCTTTAAAATGGAAAAATGAGCCTTTGGGTATCTGTTGCAAGGCAGGAAAAGTTAAACTTTCACAAAATGAAAGTTTGCCTGATCCACTTAAAAGCTTAATAATTGGTTGACATCCCAAGCATGATCATTTCATTGATCGTATAAGAAAGTATAACAGTTGCTTTCAAATGACTTCTTTTGGAAGTACAAAAATTATAAATGAAAGTTGGTCAACCTTTAAAGTCCAAGGACAAGTGTATCACTTAATTGGGGGTGTCCGACCTTTGCCAAATGAAGAAATGCAGTTTCTTCAAATTTATTTTGTTGGTGATGATGAAAAGGAAGCTCAACTACGTTGCAAAAATATTTCAAATGTTGATATAAGCGTAGTAAAGGATCTTCAATGTATGTTTCATCATCATAATCGTTATGTAAAAGATCTAAAAATGGCTCTCAATAAAATACAAACAAGTAACAAAGACTATAAATTGATTATACATGCTGATAGAACACCCGCTGGTGCACATAAAGGGCTTTACAATGCACCAATGCACTATCAAGAAAAGTAGCAGTTATTGTAGTAGAAGTTATTGTTGGTCAGCAATTTGAAAAGCGCGATATTATTATTGAAAGCCATAATTATAAATTACATCGTATAAGTGAGGTGCATCGATCATACGGTGCCTTACAGAACCCTTTGCTATTTCCTTATGGCGAAGATGGCTATTCAGTGGATATACAAGAATGGAATTCATTATTAAAAAAGGAGGAACCAAAAAAAAAGATATCTGCGTTAAGCTTTTACAGTTATAAAATAATGATTCGTCAATCTGAGTTAAATCATTTAATTTATTGTCGTTCCCTTTATAGTCAACTTTAAGTTGATGTGTATGCTAAAATTGAAACAGAAAGGTTAAATTATATTCGCTAAAATCAAGCGAAACTCAGAGCAGATAGCTTTATACATCTACAAGATGCAATAGGCCAACAAGATGTTGGTAATTTTACCGTCTTCTTTTACAAGCTCTGCACGATATATGCATGAAAAGACTCAAGATGCTATGACATATGTTCGCCATTATGAGCGACCAGATCTTTTCATAACATTCACATGCAATCCACAATGGAATGACATCAAAAGTGTTTTATTACCGGGTCAAAAATCGCATGATCGTCACGATATTATAGCTCGAGTTTTTCATTTAAAAGTTAAAGCTTTAATGTCACTATTGATAAAAGGTTCTTTGTTTGGAAGCGTGCAATGTTTAATGTACTCTGTGGAATGGCTAAAGCGGGGCTTATCACATTTACATAACCTACTTTAGTTAGAAAATAAAATAAGACCAGATAAAATCGATAAGATTATCTGTGCCGAAATACCAAACGCAGATGAGGATCCTTTGTTATTTAATATTGTTAAGTCAAATATGATTCATGGTCCTTGCTGTGCATTTAATAATAAATCGCCATGCATGAAAAATGGAAAATGTACCAAAAGGTTTCCTCGACAATTACTTAAAGAAACTGTGACGGGAAAATATAGTTACCCGCTATATCGTAGAAGATCGATAGAACATGGTGGTAATGCAATTAATATAAATGGTAATTGCATAGATAATCGTTGGGTTGTGCCTTACAATTGTGTACTATTGAGAACATTTGAAGCTCACATAAATGTTGAGTAATGTAGTTCTGTAAAGTCTATTAAATACATTTGTAAATATGTTAACAAGGGCAGTGATCAAGCATCATTTACTCTTGAAGACCAACGTAATGATATTAATATGTACGAAAGTGTCCGTTATATAAGTAGCTCAGAAGCGATATGGAGAATCCTGGCATTTCCCATACATGAACGTTTTCCGGCTACTACACACTTAGCTGTTCATTCAGAAAATGGTCAACGGATATATTTTAACCCCAATAATCCGCAACAATTACTTGACAGATTAAGCACTACACCCAAAACCACTTTGCTAGCCTTCTTTGAGCTATGCACACGTGATGAGTTTGCAAGAACGCTTCTATATTGTGAAGTTCCATCGTATTTTACATGGAATAATAAAGAATTTCAAAGAAGAAAACGAGGGCATGATGTGCCAAATTTTCCTGGAGTTAAAAGAGATTCAGCTTTGGGAAGAGTTTACACTATTCATCCCAATAATACAGAATGTTTTTATTTAAGACTTTTACTACATTTTGTAAGAGGTTCATTTTCAAATTTAAAAACCGTTAAACCGCGTGTAAAGCTCTGGGATTACTAGAAGATGATAAACACTGGGATTCAACTATAGCCGAAGCTGTCATTTGTCAAAATCCTACAAAACTGAGAGATTTTTGCCATAATGTTAGTATTTTGTCAAATTCCGGATGCTGTTAATCTTTGGAATACTTATAAAGAGAGTTTCTCAGAAGATATTTTAAGAGCCTTTCATTTTTCACAAGACAGAAATACTGATGAAAGTATTGTGAATAATGTATTTAATAAATGTCTTATTTGCATTGAAGATATTGTACTGTCTATTGGTGGTCAAAACTTGACTTACTATGGACTTCCACTACCAATTAGATCCGAGGAAATTGTTCCAAATATTGAATATCATAGAGAAACAAATTATGAAAATTGCGATAATTTTGTTGTTAATAATGAGCTACTCCTTACTGCTGAGCAAAAACAAGTATACGAAAAGATACTATATAGCGTTGAAGCAGAAAAGGGATAAATCTTTTTTTTAGATGCACCTGGTGGAACAGGTAAAATTATTATTCAAAATTTATTATTGGCAAAGGTACGGCAAAGTAAAAAAATTGCATTGGCCGTTGCTTCTTCCGGTATCGCAGCCACTTTACTTAATGGTGGTTGCACAGCGCATTCTACACTTAAGATTCCATTTAATTTGATTCATTTAGAAACACCACATTGCTCAATTTCAAAGCAATCTAATATTGCTGCTGTGCTCAAAGATTGCAAGCTTATTGTTTGGGATGAGTGTACTATGGGCCATAAAGGTGCTTTTGAAGCTGTAGATCGATCTTTGAAAGATATTCGAGATAGTGAATACTTAATGGGTGGCATAACTGTTCTCTTAGCTGGTGATTTTCGACAAACTCTCCCAGTGATCCCCAGAGGAACAAGAGCAGATGAAATAAATGCGTGCTAAAAGTCTTCAATTTTGTGGCCCAAATACAGAAAATTGGATTAACGAAGAATATGCGAGTGCACTTAAAAGGTGATAGCATAGCTGGTGAATTTGCAGAAATGCTTCTTCAAATAGGAAATGGATTATTTCCAACCCATGATGGCAAAATAACTTTACCATCAACTTTGTGTCATGTTGTGAAAAGTATTGAAGAGCTAACTCTAAAAATATTTCCGGATATTACAAATATCTCTCAAAAATCACTCGAATGGTTTTCAGAACGTGCTATTGTGACTGCGAGAAATGACAATGCATTGGAAATAAACGAGTTTTTATTAAAATCATTTCAAAGTGAAGAAATGACATATAACTCTATTGATTCTGTGACTGAAATCGAAGATGCAGTTCATTACCCCGTCGAGTTTCTTAATTCATTAAATCCGGCTGGCCTGCCTCAACATAAATTAACTTTAAAGATTGGTTCACCTGTAATGTTGATTCACAACTTGATACCGCCAAAACTGTGCAATGGTACAAGATTGCAAGTTAAAGTCCTTCATAAGAATGTTGTCGAAGCAATTATCTTTACTGGCAATGGTATAGGAGAAACGGTTTTTATACCGAGAATTCCATTTATACCTTCTGATTCTGAATTGCCAATTCAATTTATAAGATTGCAATTTCCTTTAAAAGTTTGCTTTGCCTTAACAATTAATAAATCACAGGGACAAACTCTTAAATTAGCCGGACTAGACTTAAGACACGATTGTTTTTCTCATGGCCAATTTTATGTAGCCTGCTCAAGAGTCAGTTCACCAAAAGTTTATTTGTATTAGCACCTGACGGAAAAACAACCAATGTCGTTTATAAAGAAGCTCTTAAAGTTGTTAATAATTGCAAATTAAATTCAATAAGTAGAGAAGGCCTACTGGGGAAACCACAATATTCTCTACCTCAATGGTGGCGTGGAAAAGAGAATATTAAATACTTTGCTTAAATATTTTGTGAAATATTTTCTAATTTATTTATTTTGTATCTATCTTCTGTTGCTAAAATTTATATAAACTATCCGCGTAGCGAAGTAAGCGGGCCACTTACTAGTTGAAATATAAATTAAAATGAAAAATCTTAATAGGAAAAAATTATATCTGCATATTCCATTTTTGTCGCAATTTTTGCCTATTTCAACGATTTAAACTTATTTAACCTTATTTAGTAATTAATATGATTGCCTTTGGCAAGAATAACTTTGTTGAAGCGACTGTGCATTGAGTCTGCCAATTTTTCTAGTGTGGATTTGCCAATTTTGGCCCACTCAGCGACCACAGCATCCTTGAGCTGCACTATTGACCCAAATTGACGTCCATTTTTATAAACCTTGGCCGATAAAATGCCCTAAAGGTCCTCGATTGGATTCAAGTCCGGACTTATAGCTGGCCACTCTAAAACATCAATATTACGTGACGAAAAAAAACTGTTTTGTCAAGTTTGCCGTGTGTATGGGAGCATTGTCCTGCTGAAAAATCTAATTAGAAGGACACAAATTTTCAATGTCAATGAGCTCTTGATCAAGAAGCTGTATATACATGTCCGCATTTTTTTTTGTCGGAATAAAGCATATTCGGGACACCGACAGAAACAGTAATGCCTATAAAAAACCTCGCAGCCGGCTGGGCCCTGTAACATTTCACGTGTAAGGAGCTGGTGTGATTGGTCTCTAAAATAGCATTGGTACGCGCTTGCAGCCGGCCGATGCTCGTCGCTGTTGGGAGTGGGTATAGAAAAATGCTTTGAGACTTGCTCGGGACAGTAATAAATAATTAATTTCGCGTACTTAATGAGGAGGTTAAGGATAGGCGCGGGGATGGAGGAAGTTACAAAGATTAGGTCCACTACACTATAACGACTACCGATCAAAACCATAAACAAAATTGTTTTTTCTATTTTTTTGTTGTGGCTTCTCCGAAGCCGTCGCCCACCCTACCATGATCCTTTATGGCCGAATAAAATCAAGGATCCCTAAAAAAATTTTCGACGACTACCCCGCTTCCCTAAAGTGCAGCATGATTTTCCCTAAAAAATAAATTATTTAATTCATTTTTCATTTATAGTGTACAATTTATTAATAATAATAAGGGCTTGGGATCTTAATTATAGGCATTAGGGCTTCAATATATATTGCCAAAAATCTTTAGTTATTCTTTCTTTTTATTTGTATTTAATTATGTATTTTTTTTTTTTTTTTTTTTTTTTTGTCAACCATTTTAGTTCATGTTCAATGTTCATTCAAATTCTAAGTGTTCGTTTTAGTTGTTTTATTGCTTCAGCCTAAAAATAAGCAATGCTTGAAGAGCGTGCACTTCTTGTGCAAATAGCTTGTAGCTTTTGTAACTAACAGCCAACCAACAACCGAACACTTCGCAACCATTCGAATTCGCGTAATGCGCTTATACTTTTTCAAACCAAAAACATATATTATTTTAGATAATCTTCAACTCACTCAGACGGTTTTCCCAAGCTGAAAGATCTTTCAAGTGTGTTGAGCGGCGATTGCTGAAACGAGATAAACTTGATCGACAGGTCGAGGTCTTGGGGTAAGGTTGGTGGTCTTTGCTATAGAGCTTTTATGCAAAAATAACTTAAACGACAAAAAATTTAAATTCTAAAAATTTTACTATCTTAAAGGTATAATTAATATCATTAGTTATCCCGATCCTTCGGTTCCTTTGGTGGTTAGTAGTGTTGATGTTAATCAACAAAAAAACTCTATCAAACTTAAAGAGCCAAATATTCAATTATCCGAGACTGAGTCTTCCAAACCAGCCTCAGTGGAGGATATACTGAAAAAATTTATTGCTGTTCCACCTAAAAAACAAATATTTGTTTCAAGGCTTCCCCCTGATTTAACATCAGATGATGTCAAGGTCTATATCAAGGCCAAATCGAATGCCAATTTCACGGTGGAGAAATTTAAATTTGCTTATGATCTGAACATTTCGTCTTTTAAAATCAGTGTTCCAAATCAAGATTTTTGCACTATGTGCTGCAAAGAATTTTGGCCAGAACACATAATTGTGAAAGAGTATACTGCAAGGAAAAAAAATCGGCCCCCGATTGTATCTACCCTTCCGGTGGTTGGTTCTAAGGTAACTCTCCCAACTACTGATAGTTCAAAAAACTAACATCCTCCTTCTTACTTGGCTATCAGAATGTAAAAGGTCTTTGTAGTAAACTCACTAGTTTATACCTTAATAGTCTTTCTTTCCCTTTCCATGTCATTGCCTTTACTGAAACGTGGTTAAGGCAAGACATTCTCAATTCCGAAATTCTATGTATTATTATTATTATATTGGGGGTAAATACACTGCGACCAAATAGATCTATTGTGCCCCCTTCTTGGCCTATAGCTCTTCCATCAGGCCCAGGTGTTGCATAAAAGCAAGTACCTTTGTTGGGTCGATGGTTTCTAAATCGCTAAGTTGCACAATATGTTTTCCTAGAAAACTACTTCTTTTCCTTACTAAGGCTACGCATTCTGCTATAATGTGCAAGGAGGATTCTCCTTCCATTTCGCAGAATCTGCAAATCTCGCTGCTGACTATACCTAGCTTTGCGAGGTGACCTCGTAGTCTACAATGTCCTGTCAAGAGACCGGTGAGTATCCTGAGTCTATTTTTACCCATTGATATTACTTGCTTAAACCGTTTAAGGTTATAGCTACCCAAGAGAATCTTTGCTTGTCTGAGTCCTGGTGTCCTTGCCCAGCTCGTTCTTCGCAGAAGTCTCTCTTCATTCCTAAGCTCTTGCCGTATTGTGCTTCTTCCTATACCACAGTACGGCTCGGGTCCTATTAGGGTGTCGCTGCCCCCAGTCTTGCTTGCTTGTCTGCCTCTTCGTTCCCCGCTATTTCGACATGTCCAGGGACCCATCTTAGGGCAAGCCTATTTTGTGATCCCAGAGTGTCTAGCTTGGTTCGTACCTCACGAACTATCTTTGACCTGATTTCGGTCTTACTAAGTGCCATTATTGCTGCTTGACTATCGGATAGGATGGCTATATCCCTATTCCGATAGTTACGCTTTAGATTAAAGTCCACACACCTCCCGATTGCACATACCTCAGCTTGGAATATGCTGGTGTGCATACCTAGGGGCTCGTGGTACATTAGCCGAGGGCCTACCACACCAAGACCGGAGCCTTGTTGCGTTAGGGATCCATCGGTGTACCATTTTATGGTGTGTGGCTTCATGTTGTGGACCTCTTCCAGAGATGTCCACTCCTTTTTATTACAGAGGTGAACTTGAAACTTTTGACCGAACATGTGTTCGACTTTCATTTCATCCCTTGGCTGTGCCAGAAGGGGAAGTTCACCCGATAGCATATCTGCCTCTACTCGACTAAGAATGTGTCCTCTCCCAACTCCTTCACCGGACATTCTTAAGAGGGTTGCCTTTTGTTGCAGCCTAATTGTGTGATGGAGTGGCGTTATCTCCAATAGAACCTCAAGCGCTGATGTGGGACAGGTCCTCATCGCTCCCGTGATTCCTACACATGCCATTCTTTGTAGCTTTTGAAGCTGCTTCTGCACAGTGATTTGCTGTGCCTTATCCCCCATGCAATCACTCCATACGTGAGCATGGGCCTTACTACCATAAGGTATAGCCATCTTATTATTTTTGGTGATGTTCCCCATGACTTCCCGGCTATGCTACGACACGTATACAGCGCTCTGCAGCACTTTGCGATCGTATTCTGAACATGGGTGCCAAAGTTTAATTTACTGTCGAAATTGACCCCAAGGTACTTAACTTCCTTGCTTGTTTCTATTGGACTCCCCGCGAGCCTAATCTCCCTCATCCTTTGTAGCTTGTATCTTCTGGTGAACGGAACGATGATTGTTTTAGTAGGGTTTAAGTTGAGACCAACCTCCCTACACCAATCATGCGTAATCCTAAGTCCCAGTTGAACATTATCACAAAGAGTTTCTTCATACTTGCCCCGAGCTATTATCACAATGTCATCTGCATAGCCTTGACATTGAATACCCCTGTTCGCAAGTCTACTTAATAGTTCGTCTACTAGTATACTCCATAAGAGGGGTGATAAAACCCTTCCTTGAGGACAGCCCCTTGTGGTTGTTACTGTTACGGTACTATCTTGTATAGATGCCGTAGCCTGTCTGGACCCTAATAAGGATGAAATCCATCTACTAGTTGTACTGTCCAGCCCTTTTCTATTCAAGGTAGCTTTGACAGCATCATGTGATGTGTTGTCGAAAGCACCTTCAATGTCTAAAAATGCACAAACTGCTACTTCTTTGTTTACTACTGCCGCCCGCAGAGTACGGTGCAGCTCATACAGGGCAGTGTCCGTAGACCTGCCTGTTCTGTATGCGTGCTGCGTTGCCTGCAGTGGACTCTGTGTGAGCAGAGTACTCCTTATGTTATAATCCACCAGCTTTTCTAACGTTTTCAACAAAAACGATGTTAAGCTGATGGGTCTGAAGGACTTTGGGTTGGTGGTATCTGTCTTCCCTACCTTGGGGATGAAGACCACCCTAGCTCTACTCCAAGTGCTTGGTACATGACCAAGTGCTAGGCTACTGACCAGGATTTTCCTTAGAATGGGTAGGAGTATTCCCTGTCCCTGCTGAAGGAATACCGGTGATATGCAATCTAGACCAGGAGATTTGTAAGGCTGGAAGGTTCCAATTGCCCATTTTATTTTCTCCACTGTGACCACCGACTTGGCACATGCCCAGTCAATGGCCGTTGGTCTGTGTTGACCTCCTGTTTCAAGCGATTCGCACGGTTGCCAGGGGATACTTCCTGGGAAGTGCGTCTCAAACAGAAGCTCTAACCTTTGCATATTGGTGCTCGTATATGTATTATCTTTACGCTTCAAGGCTAAATTAGCCTCCGGCGCCCGTTTTGATAATGCTCTATGGAGCCGGGCACCTTCACTCGTGCTTGTTATGCTTTCGCAGAAGTCCCTATAGTTCCTGCGCTTGGCCTTCCTAATCTCCTTGCTGTAGGAGGTGAGGCTTTCGCGGTATGTATCCCATGACCCGTCCCTCTTAGCTTTATTGAAGAGGTGACGTGTGGTGATACGCAGCCTCTCAAGACCGTCATTCCACCATGGGGCATCTGTTTCTTTACGCGTTTTCCCTAGTGGGCAGCTTTCTTCATATGCATTTTTAATGCTACTATTTAGATTTCTAACAACTCTTTCTAGCTCACTCGTGCATCTGGGTATTCCAGAGTTTTCAGTGGCTAGGTTAAGTTCTAGGGTAGACCTAAATTTTTCCCAGTTCGTTTTCCTGGGGTTACGAGTTGGTATACTACTATCCGTATTAACCTTAAGTTTGAATAGGATAATCCTGTGATCAGACATGGATTCTTCTGAAGAGACATGCCATTCTCTGAAATGTGGCCTAAGAGACCGACTAATCAGAGTAATGTCTAATACCTCTTCTCTAACTCTAGTTACAAATGTCGGTGTCGATCCGACATTACCAATTTCTAAGTTATACTTGAATATAAAGTTGGTAAGACACTCACCCCTTTTGTTGATGTCCGTGCTGCCCCATATGGAGTGGTGCGCATTGGCATCGCAGCCGATTATAACCGGCAGCTTCTCTCTCCTGCAGTGGTCCATCAGCTTTTCTATTTCCGGTGGCGGGCAGTCCACATCACCAGCAAAATAGGCAGATGCAACCACAATAGGGGGCGTTTCCAATTGCCCTTACGGCAATAGGTACGCAGTCCCTAGTGAGGAATTCTGAAAGAATAGTAAAATTAATACATTTCCTTACCATAATGCATGCTCTAGGTGTAGGATCTCTTTGATCCCAGATTACCTTTGAGTCAGCGGTGTACAGGCCTTTTATGCCATTGTTTACCCATGGCTCCTGTACCAGGGCTAGCCCAAGATGTTGGGTGATAAACATCCTGGCCAAGACAGCAGAGGCTGCCTTAGCCCGATGGAGGTTTATCTGGGCTAGCCCAGTGACGGTGACGTTTGATGTCACCATCACTCATCCGCCGCTCCAGCTCCTGGTGATGTAGGTTGGGAGCTGCCCACATCACCGCTGCCCGTCATGGTGACGTCAGCTTCTGCCGTTTCAAGCTCCTCAGCGAGCTCTTGCGAGGACATCGGCACCTCATCATCCATCCCTTCCAGCTCTGCTGGACCGAGCGTCATCTCCGCCAGGTCCTCATCCTCGGCCAGATCCTCTGATAAATCAGAGACATCTGCCAGATGAGCACTCGGAACAGTGGCGGTGGGAGGTGTGGGGGCCGAGCCTGCAGCTCCCGGGACTGTCGTTTGGGCAGGGGTAGTCCTTGCGCCAACACTCTTCTTCTTCAGACCGCTAACGGGGATGGTCCCGTAGCGGAATGGAACTTGGTGGCCTCTCGCCACTATCGCGTCCTTGGATGCCTCATCGATGCCTATCACCAATAGCGCACCTCCGCCTTCCGTCCTCCTTGACAACACCTTCCACGAGTCGGTCTCGATCTTGTTCTGGTTCCTCAGCAGAACCAACAAGGATTCGGTTGACCGATCCGCACTTCTTGGGCAGAAGATGGTGATGTTGTGGGGTGATGGAATATCATCACCCACCTTGCAGTGCAGTGGAGCTCCTTTCCACGACTGCAGTCTTGGCACCACGGTCCTCAGCCACTCCGCTGAGTGATCGTCGGAACATTCAATGACCAGGTAGCCAACCCGGAAATGAATGCCCGCGAACGCGACCGCGGTGTCCCATCCTGTGAGGATAACCTCATCCAGGATGGCCTCCTCCAATGCGGACAAGTCCCCATGGCTGAGCATTACCTGCGGGTATTCCACAGGTAACACGGCCACCTTGACTTTTTTTGCAATCGCTGCATACGATATGCGAGTCTCGGTGGACACTGGAGAGGAAGACCTCACTTCTGTTGCTACGGCGGATGCCGACGTGCTGGGACGCTCCTCTGGGCACGCCCTCTTGGGGGTGGCAGTGGGTGGCGTCAAATTACTGCTCAGGCGTTTGGGGGCTGGTCCCCGTACCTGGCTCACCGAGTCTCTTCCAGCCGTTGCCATGCGCAGTGCCTCAGCAGGGGGTAGTCCCTGCTGCAGGTACCTGAGGTACCATTTGGTTTTCGAGCCGTTCAGTGTTTTTCGGTTTGGGTCATCCAAACCACCCGGCTCTCCCAATTTTGGCAGCTGCACTTTGGCTGCTGGTGCTGCACGCCATGTCGCCTAACAGCGCTAAGCCTCGGTCGCATCGGCTGGGATGGTCCAGCCTTGCTTCCTCCTCCTGCAGCCGGGGCGACACGGTGACGTGGGGCTTCCCTCGTCGTAGGTGCGCGCGCTGTATCTGTTGCCGCATGCGGCCTTCTTGTTTGCTGCGCCTGGTTAGGGCGCCGTGGGGTTGGTCCCACATTGGAGGGCCGCTCCCCGTCAAGGAGGCGGTCCTCAAAGTGTCTCGCGACACTGGCAGCAGGGGTATCCTGTTGCACACCTAAATACTTTTTGTTTTTTATACTCTTCATGTTCCCACGAGTTGCGGAGAAATATGGGGTCCACCCGGGCAGAGATCCGCAGTACCCGGGTAAGGCTAAATAGAACAGGCGGTCGCCATCTGCCTGAGCTCACCGTTAGCGACTGGGCTAGTTTTTAATCCGGGGCCCCCGGCCAGGTTGACTATCGGCACGGTTCGAATGACACCTTAGTCCAGCCCGGAGTGAGATATTGGGGAAGGGATGAAGAAGGGTACGTGTGAGGGAGTTGGGAGTGTGTGAGGCTATGCTTTGAAGACGGCGACACAAGCGTCTTGTCGATACGGTGAACGGTACCGTACCCGCTGTTTGTCCGGGACTGCTTATTTGCAAGGATTCTCGCTTATTCGCAGCTAACCTCATAAAGAGGCCGTTCGCTATCCGCAACCCGCGACCCGCCTGGTGGCCTCAGCTTAGCCCCCTCTGAACTATCCCACAAGTTCTTTAGACCAGGGAAATTCTATGTAGTACATATT
This sequence comes from Scaptomyza montana, assembly GCA_018904305.1. Lineage (NCBI taxonomy): Eukaryota > Metazoa > Arthropoda > Insecta > Diptera > Drosophilidae > Scaptomyza > Scaptomyza montana. The sequence goes on along the minus strand of JAEIGR010000091.1, from coordinate 304,983 downwards.
CTATTTACAGAAAGGACCGTACTCTTCGGCGTGGTGGTGGAGTGCTTGTTGCTGTGAATGTAGACTTTCCTTCTGAAACCGTCCTATTAGATAGTTCTTTTGATAAAGAGTTTATTGCTGTAAAGCTAAATATTTACGGTATGAACATTTTTATCACTTGTTCGTATATACCTCCTTCCTCTGATCTCTCTATCTATGAGACACATCTATCTGCTGTTCATTCTGTCTCTGCCTTGCTTTCTGATCGTGATTTTCTTGTAGTTCTTGGTGATTTCAACATTGCTGAAGCTACTTGGATTTTTTGTCCTGACTCTGGTGCCCTGACTCCCACGGCCCCGAATGAATTTTTAATCGACCTACTTGGGATGTCATTGAGTCAAATTAATGCTATCCCAAATTCTCTTAATAAAATGCTTGATCTGATTTTTGTTTTGGATTCATCATCTTCATCCGTTTCCCGTTCCCAGTTTATATCTTATCCCGAAGACTTATACCATCCTACGTTGGAGCTGTTGATTAATTTACCTTCCCGGACGCGTTGCAATATCAAGATGCCTTTGAGTCGAGTTCGTCAATTTCGGAAAACTGATTTTGAGGGACTCGCTCTGCTTTTATCCCAAACTGACTGGTCTCCCCTCTACGAGTCTGACGACTTGGCAATCAGTATTTTTTATAATACCTTATATTCTTTATTTGATTTATGTGTCCCGGTTGGTGAGTTGAACAGGTCTAACAAACCTGTGTGGTTTACCCGAGAGTTAACAATTCTCAAAAATCGAAAATCTAAACTCTGCAAGAGATTTAGAAAAAACGGCTCATCGGTAGCCTATTCCGAATACTTGATTGCTCGTGCCAGTTTTGCAATCTTAAATAACCAATGTTATAAGAATTACCTGACTCGGTGTAGATTACAGTTTCAGCAGGATCTAAAGCGGTTTTTTGATTTTGTTTATGCGAAGCGTAGGTCATCGACATTACCAACGGAAGTATTCTTTGAGGAAACGAAGGCCAATTCTGATCAGGAGATTGCAAATATATTTGCCCAATTTTTTCAAACGACTAATAGCTCATTTCAATCTCAAGTTGATTTGCCTTTCCCTTATCGGGTTAATAGCTCGAATCGCATCTTTGGACTGAAAATCACTGAAAACTCACTTTCAAATAATGTACATGTTTTGAAACCTATATTTTCCCCAGGACCTGACGGACTGCCAAGCTGTGTGCTTAGACACTGCGCTCATGGTCTTTTAAAGCCGTTGCTTAAAATGTTTAACTTGTCCCTGGAGTTAGGCTCCTTTCCAAAAATTTGGAAAGAGTCATTTATTATTCCTCTCCATAAAAAAGGAAACAAATCTAATTTTCAAAATTATAGGGGTATCTCCAAGTTGTCTGCTATTCCTAAGATTTTTGAAAAATTAATAACCTCCCATCTTCAACACCTTTGCAAATCTATTATTTCACCTTGCCAGCACGGATTTATGAAACAAAGATCTACTACCACTAACTTGTTCGAATTTACTTCATTTGTTACCAAGGGTTTTCAGGACAAATTGCAGACTGATGTTATTTATACTGATTTTAGTAAGGCTTTCGACTCTGTAGATCATCATCTCCTAATAGATAAACTAGAACTCTTGGGCTTTTCAAATATTCTAGTTCTTTGGATTAAAGACTACCTAACTCTTAGAACTCAGAGGGTTTTATTTAAAGGGTCCGTTTCCAAGACGGTTCAGGTCACTTCACGCGTTCCACAGGGTAGTCACCTTGGTCCTTTATTATTTATTTTGTTTATAAACGATCTTCCATCAGTTATAAAGTTCTCTCGGGTTTTGATGTACGCTGATGATGTAAAATTATGCACGTCGGCTGCAACTCCCCTTGCTGCTCAACAGCTTCAAAGAGATTTAGACAACTTTCAAATGTGGTGTAAAGTAAATTTTTTAAATCTTAATTGCAGTAAATGTAAAGTAATGTCATTTTTTAGATATTTGCCCTTTTTTAACAAATATTTTCTTGACAACATACCACTAGATGGAATTGAATGGGTTGACGATTTGGGCATCGTTATGGACCCAAAGCTTAAGTTTGACAAGCATATTTCTTCAATTTCCAATCGAGCATCTGGTGTCTTGGGGTTTATTAAGCGCTGGTCGAAGGAGTTTAACGATCCCTACTTAACAAAAACTCTGTATACTTCTCTTGTACGACCGATTCTGGAATATGGATCTTGTATATGGTTTCCCAAATACGAAATTCATCAGAATAAAATAGAATCGGTACAAAAACAATTTCTGCTCTTCGCATTTAGAGGTCTTAGCTGGGACACTAACAATAATTTGCCGTCTTATCGTAGTAGACTTTTACTAATAGATCTTCCTTCTCTGAGTGATCGTAGAATAATGCTATCATTTTCCTTTTTTCACAAATTAATTAATGGTGAAATTGATTCTTCTGAATTAATTAACCAAATTAACTTTGCTGTTCCTATTAGAAATACTAGAAATTTTGTACCTATATCTCTTCAAACCTGTAATTCTAATTATGCTCTTCATAACCCTTTTCGTATTCTGTGTTCTATTTATAACGATCTTTCCCACTTAATACACAGTGCCACTCCTACTTGCTCAATTAAAAAGTTAGTTTTGTGTCATTTGTCTACATGTTCGCGATCATCGTAACCGCACGATAAGCGGAGCGCCCCTCGGTCGGATGGGCGGGAGGTGGGTCGCTTAGTGCGTGGGTCCGCGCGTTAACAAGCCGGTGCTAGGTATCGTTGGGCCACTTGACTGTACTGTTCGTTAGTACATCTAAGTCCAATAATAAATAAAAAAAAAAGGTTTCAATAATTTCGGAATTGACTGATTTTAGTCTTAACTATTTAACAATTTGAATTCCGGTGAATATCATGCTTTATTTGCGCTGTAGGCACTTTATGTGTGAAGGTGTGCATGCAATTGTTCATGTCTTCAAAGGTTTGGGTATTGGACCGCACAATGAGGTTAGGTTTACAAAAACACCATGTGAGCTTGCCAGAGGGCATAAGGCGAGACAAAAAGTAGGGGGTAAATATTAAATAAAATTATTTCCCTGCTCCGCGCTTAAAATCCTCCTGTTATGATCCCGGACCTCTGTTCGGCGACATTGCATATGCGGCTGCCAAAGCTCGTCTTAGATGGGATTTCCACCTTTACAGTGATTGCCACGCCGCAAGCTCCGCTTTCGTTGGGGCTTCGCCGACGACCGAGCGGTTAAATGTATACGACCATATGCGTGTCCGCACCCAAAATCGTCCAGTCTCGATCACGGTTAAATGAACGCCTTCTTGTGGCTGCCAATTATCGCCACATCGGGGACTCGAACCCTTATAAGAACGCCGCAGCCTCCAACTCCACTATCAGGTTAGGATCGCCTGCAGCTTCAATTCGCCTTCACCAACTTTGTTGTTGGGGGTCGGGTTGAAATTTTCGCACTCGCTTTTTTTTTCATTTTCGTTTTATTTTGAAAAAAAATTTGAAATAATGACGTTTGAAAAAAAAATTGTTCTGCTTATTTCTTTTCACCACTTGGGCCTCTCAATCTGCCGCAATCGAAACAGTCAGGTGACCAGATTTTGGTAGGCTATCCCTTTGCCCTAAATTTAGTATTTTGATTTTTGTCCCTAAAATCTATCTGGTGATTCCTTACACTTTTATCGTTTACCCGATTTGGATAGCGCTATCATCAGGTCTTATATAAAAAAATTTTTATTTTATTATTTTGATTTATTTATTTATTTTTATTTAAAGTTTGGTTTAAGTTGGTAGTTATTGTCTTAGCCGATTTAATTAACTTCCAACTTGCTTGGCTGCGGGGTGTATTTCTCAGATGTTATTTTTGTGGTTTTGGGACAAGACTTACAACAACAAAAAAATTGCATACTTTCGGGCTGTAGTCATTTTTTTTTTTTTAATCTACAAGTGGCCCATTACACTCTCCCCGGCCAAAATCACACTTTGTGGTTGAATAAACAACAACCAAAGGGTGATCATCGCTTGTAGTTGAATTACTGCTTAAGATCTTTGGCTTGGTATTTGCCAATAAACTTGCCTTGTTGCAGAGAGGCTGCATCTTGTTGCACACTGTGGGTGCCTGAACTGAGTGCTGATGCACTCGAATGCTGATTGGAACCTGCCGGTTGAGTTGCATCTGCGTACAGTGGTGATTCTCCTAAATTCGTCACCGGACGATATTGTGCAGAAGCCGACGACTGCGCAACAGTGATCGGCTATACAGTAGCCGAATTTGATACACTTTTAGACCTGGTCTTAATACCAGACGTAACCGGGTTGAACTTCTGCCATTTCCTGCGCTAAATTTAATGTTGACTTGCTCAAAGCCGTTCGACAAACTGGACAAATTGTTGTACTTCCCTGATTGGTGTTAAGGCACGTGTGATGCAAGAAATGGTTGCACCTGGTGGCTATTAATTGATTAGGATGCTCCACTTCTCTAGTGCATACACAACAAATGGTTTCGGGTTCAATGGGCATTTCGAGTTGAACAACTATTAGCAATAGTATAAAAATGTTAATACTTAATAATTTAAATTTTTATATCGATTGAATATTTTTGTGTGAATTTAATTATTTTAATTAATTTACCTATTGAGTAGATATATGGATATATAAATTTTGTTTTCTTATTTTATATATTTGTTTTAAGTTTAGCAAATGAGAACATATATATGTATAATCGGGAAAATCATGCTTACACTACAGGTAACAGACAGTTAAGTCTATTGGTTTGAACTGGTAGCAGAAAGGGACGAGACAACAGAAGTTGAATTTATTAAGACACTTACAAAGCGCGGCAAGTTGTTACTATGGCTAAAAACTTGTTTCCAGCTACTTTTGAAAAATATCTTAAAAATTATTTTTCATTAAAATTCTGCATCCATTCGTGCTATCTTACAAATAGCGTTATATATGAAATGCTAACACCGAAAGATTAACATTCTTGTGCGACTAACTAGCTACTACTAGTCCTCATTCGAGCACAAGTATGTTTAGTTAACTAACCTCTGTAAGGGAAAGGATTATAATGCAAAGCCTGAGCGGATGGTCATAGATCTAGTCCACAGTTAAACCATTTTTCCAGCCTTAGTTTTGCACTTACTTAGGTGACGACAAAGGTATTTTTCGATTGGGCAGAAGTCAAAAAGTTTACTTCGGTTTCCGCAATCTACACCAATGTTGTAGTCTTGTCGCATTTTTTGATATGCGATATAAGTGTTAACATATAAACCACCAAATATTTAGGCATATCTCTACTACAAAACTCGGACAAAGAAATGAATGACACGAAGGAGGTGAAAGTCTTTGCTGTTGCTGACTTTATAAAAATACATATAAATGTTTGTATTGAACGAAAAACGTAGTTTCGACCCTGTGTTTGGGCACCAAATTGTTCAAACTTATTTAAACGCTTTGACCCTGAAGGTGGGCTTAATATAACTCTTACCCATTGGCCCCACGTTGGGCGCCAAATTATTATTACTGTAACATGTCACGTGTAAGGAGCTGGTATGATTGGTCTCTAAAATAGCATTGGTACGCGCTTGCAGCCGGCCGATGCTCGTCGCTGTTGGGAGTGGGTATAGAAAAATGCTTTGAGACTTGCTCGGGACAGTAATAAATAATTAATTTCGCGTACCTAATGAGGAGGTTAAGGATAGGCGCGGGGATGGAGGAAGTTACAAAGATTAGGTCCACTACACTATAACGACTACCGATCAAAACCATAAACAAAATTGTTTTTTCTATTTTTTTGTTGTGGCTTCTCCGAAGCCGTCGCCCACCCTACCATGATCCTTTATGGCCGAATAAAATCAAGGATCCCTAAAAAAATTTTCGACGACTACCCCGCTTCCCTAAAGTGCAGCATGATTTTCCCTAAAAAATAAATTATTTAATTCATTTTTCATTTATAGTGTACAATTTATTAATAATAATCATGGCTTGGGATCTTAATTATAGGCATTAGGGCTTCAATATATATTGTTAAAAATCTATAGTTATTCTTTCTTTTTATTTGTATTTAATTATGTTTTTTTTTTTTTTTTTTTTTATGTAAACCAATTTAATTCATGTTCAATGTTCATTCAAATTCTAAGTGTTCGTTTTAGTTGTTTTATTGCTTCAGCCTAAAAACAAGCATTGCTTGAAGAGCGTGCACTTCTTGTGCTAAATAGCTTGTAACTTGTGTAACTAACAGCCAACCAACAACCGAACACTTCGCAACCATTCGAATTCGCGTAAGGCACTTATACTTTTTCAAACCAAAAACATATATTATTTTAGATAATCTTCAATTCACTCAAACGGTTGTCCCAAGCTGAAAGATCTTTCAAGCGTGTTGAGCGGCGATTGCTGAAACGAGATAAACTTGATCGACAGGTCGTGGTCTTGGAGTAAGGTTGGTGATCTTTGCCCATACAGCTTTTATGCAAAAATAACTAAAACGACAAATAATTTCCATTCTAAAAGTTTAACTATCTTAAAGGTAGTATTAATATCATTAAGGTTTCAATAATTTCGGAATTGACTGATTTTAGTCTTAACTATTTAACAATTTGAATTCCGGTGAATATCATGCTTTATTTGCGCTGTAGGCACTTTATGTGTGAAGGTGTGCATGCAATTGTTCATGTCTTCAAAGGTTTGGGTATTGGACCGCACAATGAGGTTAGGTTTACAAAAACACCATGTGAGCTTGCCAGAGGGCATAAGGCGAGACAAAAAGTAGGGGGTAAATATTAAATAAAATTATTTCCCTGCTCCGCGCTTAAAATCCTCCTGTTATGATCCCGGACCTCTGTTCGGCGACATTGCATATGCGGCTGCCAAAGCTCGTCTTAGATGGGATTTCCACCTTTACAGTGATTGCCACGCCGCAAGCTCCGCTTTCGTTGGGGCTTCGCCGACGACCGAGCGGTTAAATGTATACGACCATATGCGTGTCCGCACCCAAAATCGTCCAGTCTCGGTCACGGTTAAATGAACGCCTTCTTGTGGCTGCCAATTATCGCCACATCGGGGACTCGAACCCTTATAAGAACGCCGCAGCCTCCAACTCCACTTTCAGGTTAGGATCGCCTTCAGCTTCAATTCGCCTTCACCAACTTTGTTGTTGGGGGTCGGGTTGAAATTTTCGCACTCGCTATTTTTTATACCCTTCACATGTGAATCAGGGTATATTGACTTTGTCATGAATCTGTAACGCCTTAAAGGAATGATGGGAGACCCCATAAACTATATATCAAAATGATCAGGACGAGCTCAGGAATTGATTTCCGTCCGTCCGTCCGTCCGTCCGTCCGTCCGTCTGTCCGTCTGTCTGTTTCAACACGATTTCCGGCCAAACTGCTGAACCGATCTTGATGAAACTTTCACAGATTGCTTAGATTATGTCGGGTTTGTTCACTATGAAATTTCATCCCGATCGGAGCATTCTACGACATAGCCACCATACAAATTTACCATATCAACACGATTTCCGGCCAAACTGCTGAACCGATCTTGATGAAACTTTCACAGATTGCTTAGATCATGTCGGGTTTGTTCACTATGAAATTTCATTTCGATCGGAGCATTCTACAACATAGCCACCATACAAATTTACCATATCGTACTATCAATTGTTGTCTCTGTCGTGCACTTTCAAGTACCTACATGTCAAATTGTTGTTGTTGCACACGAACAAGTAAATGACGCTCAAGAGTAAAAATATTAGCGAAAAATTACCAACAACTGCACAGAAACATAAGAGGGGGGAGCATTGATTTGGCTGTGTGAAGGGTATCATAGTCTTGGCATAGCCAAAATTAACTATGCGCCACTATGTTTTTTTTTTCATTTTCGTTTTATTTTGAAAAACAATTTGAAATAATGACGTTTGAAAAAAAATTTGTTCTGCTTATTTCTTTTCACCACTTGGGCCTCTCAATCTGCCGCAATCGAAACAGTCAGGTGACCAGATTTTGGTAGGCTATCCCTTTGCCCTAAATTTAGTATTTTGATTTTTGTCCCTAAAATCTATCTGGTGATTCCTAACACTTTTATCGTTTACCCGATTTGGTCGCCGCTAGATAGCGCAATCATCAGGTCCTATCCAAAAAAATTTTTATTTTATTATTTTGATTTATTTATTTATTTTTATTATTATATTTTTATTTAAAGTTTGGTTTAAGTTTTTAGTTGTATTTCTCAGATGTTATTTTTGTGGTTTTGGGACAAGACTTACAACAACAAAAAAATTGCATACTTTCGGGCTGTAATAATTTTTTTTTTTTAATCGACAAGTGGCCCATTACAGCCCGCAGTGGTGAAGAATGAGCTAGCATATTTGCAACTCACCTTCAAAAAGTGCTCTAAGTTAATCTTGCAACCAATACGTTTGCACTCCCGACTGTATCAAATGGCTCTCAGCTTCAACATGAGCCAATCAAGTTTCGCCCGAATGCAATCGTAGAAATCATTAAAGAGCAACTTAACCCAAAAAATCTCCAGGCGGTGACCAAATAACCCCAAAGATGATTATTGAGCTTCCTTACTGTGCGATCTGCATAATTGAGCAGTTCATCAATACTATCACCAAACCTTGGCACCATCCAGACAGATGGAATAAGTCAATCATCATATTGATACCAAAGCCTGGAAAAGATCACACAGTTCCCGTGTTGTACAAATCTATAAGTTTGTAATCGTGTCTATCAAAACTTTTCGAAAAATATTTGGTGTCCCGGATAAATCCATTCCCGAACCTTTATAACATAATCCCATCACACCAATTTGGCTTTCGTGAAAAGCACGGAACAATTGAGCAGGTCAACCGATTAACATCAAAGATACGAAGCGCGTTCGAAAATCGAGAATACTGAACTGCAATATTTCTGGATGTTTCTCAGGCATTCGACAAAGAGTGGTTGAAAGGTCTGATGCATAAGAAAACAAGTGGAAACGTTGCAGTCGGACGCAACCGACTGCGGTATCCTCGATACCAGCATTAAAACCGGTAAAAAGAAGCCTGATTGCTAAGGGGTACGGAAGCGGCAGGGGAGTACGCTGCCTTAAATTTTCTCCGATGCAGATGGGGATGCCACCAGCTATCTTCCTTCCAAATTTGGTGACTTTAGCTACAGGGGCTGGGGGCGGATTGGGTGGGTGTGGCATCCAAATTCGTGCTGAAGATCTTTGTGGAATGTCAATTGATATCTTCCTACCAAATTTGGTGACTCTGGGTCAAAGTTTGTAAAAGTGGGGAAAGGAGGGCTGGGCGGAATTGGTAGGTGTGGCATCCAATTTTTTGATTCAGATCTTTGTGGAATGTCAATTGCTATCTTCATACAAAATTGGGTGACTCTAGCTCAAAGTTTGTAAAAGGTGTGGAAAGGGCGGATGGGGGCAGTATGGGTGGGTGTGGCATCCAAATTTTTGATGCTGATCTTTGTGGAATGTCCATTGACATCTTCATAGCAAATTTGGTGACTATAGCTCAAAGTTTCTTAAAGGTGTGGAAAGGCAGGGGCTGGGCGCGGTATGGGTGGGCGTGGCATCAAAATCTTTTATGCAGATTTTTGGGGGTCGTTGCCAGCTATCCTTCTACAAAATTTTGAGGCTCTAGCTCCACAACTCTGAAAGATACAAGCTTTCCTGTTTTTGAGGCGACTAGGGCAGTATTGGTGGGCGTGGCGTCAAAACTTTTGATGCAGTTTTTGGGGGTTGCTAGTAGCTACATTCTTACCAAATTTGGTAGTTTTAGCTGTAAGGATGTGCGAAATATGTGGATTTATCGGTTTTGAGCTATCGAATTTATCGATTTGCCAGCCCTCCAGTTATTGTAGAACCCCAATCTTGACACTTGAATTTACTATCTCATAGATAAAGAGAATTGGAAAGTTTCAAGTCTCTAGCTTGAAGCGTGTGGAAAAAACTTGCACACATACGGACGAACAGACGGACACACACCATGTCGGACATTGCACAAACCCAATATACTCTTTACCTTCGGTAACGAGTATATACCTCATGGAAATAAGTATATCTGCACGACAATTTATGGAAAAATATATATTTCAAATGATAGAAAGTATGTAAATTTTTTTTTTTTTATAAATCTAATCAAAAGGAACAAAAAACAATAACCAAAGCTTTAGTTCTTTTTAAACTCATCTATCTATATATATAAAAGAGTTTGTCCTGATGAGAATGGAAGAGCCACAGCCTAAACGAATAGAGCTAGAAGGCTGAAATTTTCACACAATTTTCCATGCAGGTAGGTGGTGAGCACTAAGAAGGGAATTTTTATTTGGACAACTCCTTCAAGTACCTCCCATACGATTTGGAGCACTTTTTACCCATTTTAAAAAACAAATTACAATTACAACAAGTACCCATTCCACTACTGTCGCCTGATTGTCGCTCAAGCTGAGAGTTTGATCGCGAGCGAGAATACAAAAACAAAACAAATGCGCAGTGACGCCTTCGCGTCGCACAAGCAAAGTCATAAAAAAAAGGTTTGTACACTTGCAAAAAAGAAACGGATTTCCGCTTCTTAATGAATAAGTGCATACACAATTAAGTGAACAATGCGCTTAAAAATAATTTTCATAATTTTATGTACATGTATCACTTCGCACAGTGCACATTCTTTTTTTTTGCAAATTTGTGTGCCTTTGACAATTGATTTACGACCCAAGTAGCGTTTGTTGTTGTTGTAAGTGTTGTTGTTGGGCCCACACTGCTACTTTTTGTTGGTGTCATTGATTTTAAAAAAAACAACAACAACATAACAAAACTTGGTGCGTCTAGAAAAATTTCCCACACCAGAATATGTTATGGGGGTGGATTCGCCTACTTGCTGCTTATATAACTTAGACAAAACGTAACACACTAACATTATTGATATGTTATTGTTTACAATTTCGAATAAGCAAAGGGCGTTCACATAAGCGCGCGTGTTGCTCTTATGATAATCAGATAATTTGAAATCTCGCTCCGCTCATGCTCCTTTGTTGTTGCTCATTTACGTTCACTTTCTATTTTATGTGTGCGCTTTGCATGTCAATCATAAAGTTTAATATCCCTATCTCCTCCGCACTCACTAAGCTAAGCTAACCATAACTAAGAGGCTGCAGTTAAGGGAATTGCATTGCCTAATTTGCACCACCCATACCTAGCTCTTAAGTGCAAGCGTTGTATGTATGAGCTCGGGATCTGCTGCTTAGAGGAATAACTGTAATGCTCTTTCCAACATTATGTTTTTACATACAACGGTAAGGGAATTGGTTATGCATTTTAGTTCATATTTAATGTGAACAAAGAAAGTTACTTTTCGTTGAAGTGAATTTTTTAATATTGTTTATATTAAGGATAAGGATAAAAACAACAAAAGTTTCTTTTTAGATCAGTGAGTTTTTAAATATTCTGATTTTCGTATTATATATATATACATTCATTTAAAATACGTATGTATATACGTTCATTTAAAATTCGTATGTAATGATAAGTTATAAAAAATATTTAATTGCTATGATTTAAATATTTAAATAACGATCAACGTATTTGAATTTCTTTTGTTGTTATTTAAAACCAAGAATATTAAGTAGATTTTCGACTTAATAATTGAAGCAACCTCATTTATAGTTGTCTTCTATTTTGCATATTATATAATAGTTATACAAACGCTGATTAAGTGCAATTAAAATCAAATAAAACTAAGCAGTCTGAATATTCTATTACAATAATATTAGTTGGTATATTAAATTTTTTGAATTCTATGCTTACGTATAGACGCTGTAACGTTGTACAGTGAAGTCAATTTTGACTTATTTTGAAGTATTTATTTATTTATAATACTTACTTTAAATTAAGTTGTTAATTTGTTTTGTTGTTTTTTTTTTAAACAAAATTAATAAGTCTATTTTAGACTTAATAATTGAAGCAACATTATATATGGTTGTCTTCTATTTTGCATATTATAAAATAGTTATATAGACGCTGCTTAAGTGCATTTAAAAACCAAATAAAACTAAGCAGGCTGAATATTCTATTAAAAGTATAAGTTGGTATATTCAATTTTATTGAATTTTATGTTATGATTAGACGCTGTATCGTTGTAACAATCGTTTTACAGTGAAGTCAATTGACTCACAGCCAAATTAAAATATGTCTATTGAAACTATAGATATTAGTGGTGTTTTGGTGCCGCATTCAGTTGTTGCTATAATTGGTGATGGAGCCTGCCTTTTTATTTAGATCTATTTCCTACCTTTTATTTGGTAGGCAAGGCCTCCATGGCACCATACGCCAAAATATTGTTGAACATGTTGTAACCAACTGGCAAACTTTTGCTTGCTTACCCATAAACTAAAATGGAGAGTGTTATAGCTCTTCTGAACAATATGAGTGCGCTATGTCATACTCATATACTTATGGTACTGCATGTGAGCTTCAAGCAGCAGCAGAAATTTTTGCTGTAAATTTCCAAGTTTTTCAAAATGGAAATTTATAACAAGCATTTGGAAATAATATGCATCCTTTTAAAAGATTGCGTTTTACCGGTCCATTAATGAATGGACATTTTGATGTTTATATTCCTTTAGAGGAAGTATTAACATAAGATTCTGATACATCATGTGAATGTATAACTGAAAATGTTAAAAATCCTGTTAAAAGACGTAGTCGATTCACCGGCAAAACAGAAAAAACGGTAAAAAAACGTTCATTTGAAAAAAATTGTGATATCAATAGGGGTAAGCGCATAGAAGCATCAAAAAGATATCGTGTTAATAATCCTGATGTTATTAGAGTTGTAGTGAGAAGACATCAGGCTAATAATCCTGATGCACGTCAAGAAAGGCGTTTGCGTGCATGGAGTGTTAAAGCCATGTCTGGCTTAAACTATGATTTTGAAATAGCTTACAAGTCAGATAAAATTACTCAACTTGGTAGTATGAAATTGATATGCAAACAATGTAATGCTTTAAAATGGAAAAATGAGCCTTTGGGTATCTGTTGCAAGGCAGGAAAAGTTAAACTTTCACAAAATGAAAGTTTGCCTGATCCACTTAAAAGCTTAATAATTGGTGGACATCCCAAGCATGATCATTTCATTGATCGTATAAGAAAGTATAACAGTTGCTTTCAAATGACTTCTTTTGGAAGTACAAAAATTATAAATGAAAGTTGGTCAACCTTTAAAGTCCAAGGACAAGTGTATCACTTAATTGGTAGTGTCCGACCTTTGCCAAATGTAGAAATGCAGTTTCTTCAAATTTATTTTGTTGGTGATGATGAAAAGGAAGCTCAACTACGTTGCAAAATATTTCAAATGTTGATTGAAGCGTAGTAAAGGATCTTCAATGTATGCTTCATCAGCATAATCGTAATGTTAAAGATCTAAAAATGGCTCTCAAAAAAAATACCAACAAGAACTAAAGACTATAAATTGATTATACATGCTGATCGAACACCCGCTGGTGCTCACAAAGGGCTTTACAATGCACCTCAATCAAGCGAAGTAGCTATCGTTATTGTTGGTCAGCAATTTGAAAAGCGCGATATTATTATTGAAAGCCATAATAATAAATCACATCGTATAAGTGAGGTGCATCGATCATACGATGCCTTACAGAACCCTTTGCTATTTCCTTATGGCGAAGATGGCTATTCAGTGGATATACAAGAATGGAATTCATTATTAAAAAAAGAGGAACCAAAAAAAAAGATATCTGCGTTAAGCTTTTACAGTTATAAAATAATGATTCGTCAATCTGAGTTAAATCATTTAATTTATTGTCGTTCCCTTTATAGTCAATTTTTAGTTGATATGTATGCTAAAATTGAAACAGATAGCTATATACATCTACAAGATGCAAATGGCCAACAAGATGTTGACGCAGCTCAACTTGGTCAGATGGTAATTTTACCGTCTTCTTTTATAAGCTCTGCACGATATATGCATGAAAAGACTCAAGATCCTATGTCATATGTTCGCCATTATGGGCGACCAGATCTTTTCATAACATTCACATGCAATCCACAAAGGAATGACATCAAAAGTGTTTTATTACCGGGTCAAAAATCGCATGATCGTCACGATATTATAGCTCGAGTTTTTCATTTAAAAGTTAAAGCTTTAATGTCACTATTGATAAAAGGTTCTTTGTTTGGAAGCGTGCAATGTTTCATGTACTCTGTGGAATGGCAAAAGCGGGGCTTATCACATTTACATAACCTACTTTAGTTAGAAAATAAAATAAGACCAGATAAAATCGATAAGATTATCTGTGCCGAAATACCAAACGCAGATGAGGATCCTTTGTTATTTAATATTGTTAAGTCAAATATGATTCATGGTCCTTGCTGTGCATTTAATAATAAATCGCCATGCATGAAAAATGGAAAATGTACCAAAAGGTTTCCTCGACAATTACTTAAAGAAACTGTGACTGGAAAAGATAGTTACCCTTTATATCGTAGAAGATCGATAAAAGATGGTGGTAATGCAATTAATATAAATGGTAATTGCGTAGATAATCGTTGGGTTGTGCCTTACAACTGTGTACTTTTGAGAGCATTTGAAGCTCACATAAATGTTGAGTATTGTAGTTCTGTAAAGTCTATTAAATACATTTGTAAATATGTTAACAAGGGCAGTGATCAAGCATCATTTACTCTTGAAGACCAACGTAATGATATTAATATGTACGAAAGTGTCCGTTATATAAGTAGCTCAGAAGCGGTATGGAGAATCCTGGCATTTCCCATACATGAACGTTTTCCGGCTACTACACACTTAGCTGTTCATTCAGAAAATGGTCAACGGATATATTTTAACCCCAATAATCCGCAACAATTACTTGACAGATTAAGCACTACACCCAAAACCACTTTGCTAGCCTTCTTTCAGCTATGCACACGTGATGAGTTTGCAAGAACGCGTCTATATTGTTAAGTTCCATCGTATTTTACATGGAACAATAAAGAATTTCAAAGAAGAAAACGAGGGCATGATGTGCCAAATTTTCCTGGAGTTAAAAGAGATTCAGCTTTGGGAAGAGTTTACACTATTCATCCCAATAATACAGAATGTTTTTATTTAAGACTTTTATTACATTTTGTAAGGGGACCAACTTCATTTTTAAATTTAAAAACCGTTAATGGTATAGCATACGCATCATTTCAATTGGCGTGTAAAGCTCTAGGATTACTAGAAGATGATAAGCACTGGGATTCAACTATAGCCGAAGCTGTCATTTGTCAAAATCCTACAAAACTGAGAGAACTTTTTGCAATAATGTTAGTATTTTGTCAAATTTCAGATGCTCTTAAACTTTTGAATACTTATAAAGAGAGTTTCTCAGAAGATATTTTAAGAGCCTTTCATTTTTCACAAGACAGAAATATTGATGAAAGTATTGTGAATAATGTATTAAATAAATGTCTTATTTACATTGAAGATATAGTACTGTCTATTGGTGGTCAAAACTTGACTTACTATGGACTTCCACTACCAATTAGATCCGAGGAAATTGTTCCAAATATTGAATATCATAGAGAAACAAATTATGAAAATTGCGATAATTTTGTTGTTAATAATGAGCTACTCCTTACTGCTGAGCAAAAACAAGTGTACGAAAAGATACTATATAGCGTTGTAGCAGAAAAAGGAGAAATCTATTTTTTAGATGCACCTGGTGGAACAGGTAAAACGTATCTTTTAAATTTATTATTGGCAAAGGTACGGCAAAGTAAAAAAATTGCATTGGCCGTTGCTTCTTCCGGTATCGCAGCCACTTTACTTAATGGTGGTTGCACAGCGCATTCTACACTTAAGATTCCATTTAATTTGATTCATTTAGAAACACCACATTGCTCAATTTCAAAGCAATCTAATATTGCTGCTGTGCTCAAAGATTGCAAGCTTATTGTTTGGGATGAGTGTACTATGGGCCATAAAGGTGCTTTTGAAGCTGTAGATCGATCTTTGAAAGATATTCGAGATAGTGAATACTTAATGGGTGGCATAACTGTTCTCTTAGCTGGTGATTTTCGACAAACTCTCCCAGTGATCCCCAGAGGAACAAGAGCAGATGAAATAAATGCGTGCTAAAAGTCTTCAATTTTGTGGCCCAAATACAGAAAATTGGATTAACGAAGAATATGCGAGTGCACTTAAAAGGTGATAGCTTAGCTGGTGAATTTGCAGAAATGCTTCTTCAAATAGGAAATGGATTATTTCCAACCCATGATGGCAAAATAGCTTTACCATCCACTTTGTGTCATGTTGTGAAAAGTATTGAAGAGCTAACTCTAAAAATATTTCCGGATATTACAAATATCTCTCAAAAATCACTCGAATGGTTTTCAGAACGTGCTGTTTTGACTGCGAGAAATGAAAATGCATTGGAAATAAACGAGTTTTTATTAAAATCATTTCAAAGTGAAGAAATGACATATAACTCTATTGATTCTGTGACTGAAATCGAAGATGCAGTTCATTACCCCGTCGAGTTTCTTAATTCATTAAATCCGGCTGGCCTGCCTCAACATAAATTAACTTTAAAGATTGGTTCACCTGTAATGTTGATTCACAACTTGATACCGCCAAAACTGTGCAATGGTACAAGATTGCAAGTTAAAGTCCTTCATAAGAATGTTGTCGAAGCAATTATCTTTACTGGCAATGGTATAGGAGAAACGGTTTTTATACCGAGAATTCCATTTATACCTTCTGATTCTGAATTGCCAATTCAATTTATAAGATTGCAATTTCCTTTAAAAGTTTGCTTTGCCTTAACAATTAATAAATCACAGGGACAAACTCTTAAATTAGCCGGACTAGACTTAAGACACGATTGTTTTTCTCATGGCCAATTTTATGTAGCCTGCTCAAGAGTCAGTTCACCAAAAAGTTTATTTGTATTAGCACCTGACGGAAAAACAACCAATGTCGTTTATAAAGAAGCTCTTAAAAGTTGTTAATAATTGCAAATTAAATTCAATAAGTGGAAAAGGCCTACTGGGGAAACCACAATAAAAAACAAGTGGAAACGTGGCAGTCGGACGCAACCGACTACAGCATACTCGATACCAGTATTAAAACCGGTAAAAAGAGGCCAGATTGCAGAAGGGTACGGATGCGGCAGGGGTGTACGCTGCCTTAAAGATTCTCCGATGCAGATGGGGATGCCACCAGCTGTCTTCGATGCAAATTTGGTGACTCTAGCTCAAAGTTTGTAAAAGGTGGGGAAAGGGGGGGCTGAGGGCGGTATGTGTAGTTGTGGCATCAAAATGGAATGTCAATTGCTATCTTCATACAAAATTTGGTGACTCTAGCTCGAAGTTTGTAAAAAGTAGTGAGAGGGGGCTGGGGGCGGTTTGGACAATTGTGGCAAAAAAAGATTTTGATGCAGATCTTTGTGAAATGTCAATTGCTATCTTCATACCAAATTTGGTGACTCTAGCTCGAAATTTGTAAAAAGTGTGGAAAGGGGGGCTGGGGATGGTATGGGTGGGCGTGGCATCCAAATTTGTGATGCAGATCTTTGTGGAATGTCAGTTGTTTTTTTTACCAAATTTTGTGCTCTAGCAAAGTTAAGAAAAATGTGCTTTTTTTTTTTTTTTTTTTTTTTTTTTTTTTTTTTCTTTTTTTTTTTTTTTTTTTTTTTTTTTTTTTTCTCAAAATAAAATATACCCTTTCTTTTTTTTTTTGGTTTTTTGGGGGGGGGGGGGGGGTTTGGGGGTTTTTTGTTGGGGTTGGCTTCAAAATTTTTTTTTTTTTTTTTGGGGTTTTTTACCTTTTTTTTGGCCAAATTTTTTGTGGTTTTTTAAAAAAATGTGGGGGGGTTGGGTTTTTTTTTTTTTTTTTTGGGGGGGGGGGGGGGGGGGGGGGGGGGGGGGTTTTAAATTTTTTTTTTTGTTTTTTGGGTGGTTTTTTTTATAATTTTTTTATTAATTTTTGTTTTTTTTGTTGTGGGGTTGTGTTTTTTTTGTTTTTTTTGTTTTTTTGTTTTTTTTTTTTTTTTTTTTCCCCCCCCCCTTTTTTGTACCACCCCCCTCTTTTTATTTTTTTTTTTTATCCCATAATAAAGAGAATGGAAAGTTTCAAGTCTCTAGCTTGAAGGGTGTGGAAAAAAGTTGTGAACATACAGACGGACAGACGGACGGACGGACGGACACCGTGACGGACATTGCACAAACCCAATATACTCTATACCTTCGGTATCGAGTATAATGACGTGCCTGATTCTCTACCTCAATGGTGGCGTGGAAAAGAGAATATTAAATACTTTGCTTTACTATTTTGTGAAATATTTTCTAATTTATTTATTATGTATCTATCTTCTATTGCAAAAATTTATATAAACTATCCGCGCAGCGAAGTAAGCGGGCCACTTAGGCCCAATATCTCAATGTCCGGTTAGTCAACTTATTCTAAGTTTAGTCGAATTTGAGTCTCTCAATGTTCGGTTAGGAGTATATGAGAAACAAACTAACCGGAAGGCTGGGTCTCGGTTAAAAATTAAAGCGCGTTGAAGTCACGATATATCGATAAGAATCATCGATATAGCAAACAGCTGTCCCTTGAATTGTATATATATTTTGTTATTAAAGAAAAATTGCATCGCACATCAGAGTTTTTTATATTCATGCAATGGAGACGCAATTTGACGAAACAGAGCCAAGAGTTAATAACTCGAGAAGTTATAGGGATAGGGTGAACTATTTCACTGATCTGGATGATGCCAAATTTGTTCAGCGGTTCAGGCTAAAAAAATCTACATGCAAAATCATTCTCTAAAATATGCTGATTCGACTCCACTAGTAATGCTCCTCAGAAAGCGAAAAGTTTTTCCCACGGAACCGTTTGCATTCAGGCGTGTTCATTTTAATTTTATATTTTATATATTTAAAATATGTAAAATTTGCCAGTCACCAACCAAAACAAAAACAAAAAACAGCTGAGACGCTCGCTATAAATGGCAACGCTGTGTATATATGTGGCAACGCTGTTAAGGCGATAGTTACTTATCGATGAAAGGTTATTTTGGCTTTGAGAAAACCAAATTGTTTTAACTCGACCAGCAAAATAATGCGGCAGTTAGCTAAACGAAAATTTAACCGGACATTGAGATATTGGGCCTTACTAGTTGAAATATAAATTAAAATGAAAAATCTAAATAGGAATAAATTATATGTGCATATTCCATTTTTGTCGCAATTTATGCCTATTTCAACGATTAAAACTTATTTAACCTTATTTAGTAATTAATATGACTGCCTTTGGCAAGAATAACTTTGTTTAAGCGACTGTGCATTGAGTCTGCCAATTTTTCTAGGGTGGATTTGCCAATTTTGGCCCACTCAGCGACCACAGCATCCTTGAGCTGCACTATTGACCCAAATTGACGTCCATTTTTATAAACCTTGGCCGATAAAATGCCCCAAAGGTCCTCGATTGGATTCAAGTCCGGACTTATAGCTGGCCACTCTAAAACATCAATATTACGTGACGAAAAAAAACTGTTTTGTCAAGTTTGCCGTGTGTATGGGAGCATTGTCCTGCTGAAAAATCTAATTAGCAGGACACCAATTTTCAATGTCAATGAGCTCTTGATCAAGAAGCTGTATATACATGTCCGCATTTGTTTTTGTCGGAATAAAGCATATTCGGGACACCGACAGAAACAGTAATGCCTATAAGAAACCTCGCAGCCGGCTGGGCCCTGTAACATGTCACGTGTGAGGAGCTGGTGTGATTGGTCTCTAAAATAGCATTTTTTTTTTTTGTAAACCAATTTAATTCATGTTCAATGTTCATTCAAATTCTAAGTGTGCGTTTTAGTTGTTTTATTGCTTCAGCCTAAACACAAGCAATGCTTGAAGAGCGTGCACTTCTTGTGCTAAATAGCTTGTAACTTGTGTAACTAACAGCCAACCAATTCGAATTCGCGTAAGGCGCTTATACTATTTCAAACCAAAAACATATATTATTTTAGATAATCTTCAACTCACTCAAACGGTTGTCCCACGCTGAAAGATCTTTCAAAAGTTTTGAGCGGCGATTGCTGAAACGAGATAAACTTGATCGACAGGTCGAGGTCTTGGGGTAAGGTTGGTGGTCTTTGCTATATAGCTTTTATGCAAAAATGACTAAAACGACAAATAATTTCCATTTTAAAAGTTTAACTATCTTAAAGGTAGTATTAATATCATTAAGGTTTCAATAATTTCGGAATTGACTGATTTTAGTCTTAACTATTTAACAATTTGAATTCCGGTGAATATCATGCTTTATTTGCGCTGTAGGCACTTTATGTGTGAAGGTGTGCATGCAATTGTTCATGTCTTCAAAGGTTTGGGTATTGGACCGCACAATTAGGTTAGGTTTACAAAAACACCATGTGAGCTTGCCAGAGGGCATAAGGCGAGACAAAAAGTAGGGGGTAAATATTAAATAAAATTATTTCCCTGCTCCGCGCTTAAAATCCTCCTGTTATGATCCCGGACCTCTGTTCGGCGACATTGCATATGCGGCTGCCAAAGCTCGTCTTAGATGGGATTTCCACCTTTACAGTGATTGCCACGCCGCAAGCTCCGCTTTCGTTAGGGCTTCGCCGACGACCGAGCGGTTAAATGTATACGACCATATGCGTGTCCGCACCCAAAATCGTCCAGTCTCGGTCACGGTTAAATGAACGCCTTCTTGTGGCTGCCAATTATCGCCACATCGGGGACTCGAACCCTTATAAGAACGCCGCAGCCTCCAACTCCACTTTCAGGTTAGGATCGCCTTCAGCTTCAATTCGCCTTCACCAACTTTGTTGTTGGGGGTCGGGTTGAAATTTTCGCACTCGCTATTTTTTTTTTTCATTTTCGTTTTATTTTGAAAAACAATTTGAAATAATGACGTTTGAAAAAAAAATTGTTCTGCTTATTTCTTTTCACCACTTGGGCCTCTCAATCTGCCGCAATCGAAACAGTCAGGTGACCAGATTTTGGTAGGCTATCCCTTTGCCCTAAATTTAGTATTTTGATTTTTGTCCCTAAAATCTATCTGGTGATTCCTAACACTTTTATCGTTTACCCGATTTGGTCGCCGCTAGATAGCGCAATCATCAGGTCCTATCCAAAAAAATTTTTATTTTATTATTTTGATTTATTTATTTATTTTTATTATTTTATTTTTATTTAAAGTTTGGTTTAACTTGGTAGTTATTGTCTTAGCCGATTTAATTAACTTCCAACTTGCTTGGTCAAGTAGCTGCGGGGTGTATTTTTTTTTTTTTTTTTTTTTTTCTGATTTTTATTAAGGCATACGGAGAGTCGATGAACCCCTTTTTGACCTTATTTTCTATTAATTCAGCCCAATTTGGGCGCGCCTGCTAACTTAGTTAGCTGTCACAACATAGCACTAAACACTAAATAACAACAACAAATAACAATAATAACAATAACAAATATAACAAATACTGCAATGGTGTGTCAGCTTCTGCTGACCCTCAACAGTGGAGATCGAAGAATGAGATCCCTCGGTGTTCTGACTAGACAGTTTGCCAGCCGGTTTCTATGTCACTCTAGTCTGTCATGGTAGCGACTCGAGTGCTTGTTGATCTCGTCGAAGACCGTGGCAAGTTTCAGGTCTCGGTGAAGCGTGCTATTACGTACAAACCAGTCGCAACTGGTGATTATTCTCGCAACTCTATTTTGGTCGACCTGGATTCTGCGAATTTGGCAATCGCAGGCCAGTCCCCAAATTTGACACCCGTACCTCCATATTGGTGCAATAATTTGCTTGTAAATTGTCACTTTGTTCGATAGTGACAACTTACTGCGTGAGCAGAGTAACCAATAATGCTTCCTCACCGAAGCGCGTATGCGCGTTCTAATGGAAGTCACATGCTTAGAAAACGTTAGCCTGCGATCCAGAGTCACTCCAAGGTACTTTGCTGCGTTCAGCTGTGGTACAGGGGCTCCCTCAATAAACACGGCCGGTGGTGTTCTCCTCTTAAGGGTGAAACAAACGTTGTTCGACTTGTCACTATTGATGCCGATGTTCCAGCGCCTTGCCCATTCCGCAAACTTAGTGGCATAGTCCTGGATGCCGTCGGCTGCATCGTGTTCGCATCGAGACCTGTAGGTGACGCACACGTCATCGGCAAATGTGACTAGCATTGATGTCCCGTACAGGCTTCCATCTAGCTGCGGCATGTCGTGGCTATACAAGCAGTAAAGCAGGGGACCAAGGACACTACCCTGTGGTACTCCAGCTGCTACATCGTGCTCAGTAGAGAGTGCCGAGTGAAATCTGACCGCAAATCGTCTTCCCTCAAGATACGACTTAAGTAGACCGAAATATGGCGCAGGCAGCGTATGTTTGATTTTTACTAAAATTCCGGTGTGCCACACCCGATCAAACGCTTCTCGAATGTCCAAAAGAAGGGCATTGCAATACTCCTTTTTATCGAAGGCAGTCAGGATTTGCTCGACAACCCGATGTAACTGCTCGACAGTGCAGTGGCCGGCACAGAATCCAAACTGGTGCTCAGGAAAGATCCCTCGAGCTTCCATTAACTTGACCATCCGGGCGGCAATCAATCTCTCAAACACCTTGGAAATCGAAGGGAGAAGGCTGATAGGCCGATAGGAAGAAGGTTCCCTCTCAGGCTTGCCAGGTTTGTGGATCATTGAGATAATCCCGAGCTTCCACTGCGGAGGGAAGTACTGTAACCTCACAATAGCGTTAAACACCAACGCTATGAAGCGGATAGCACAACTGGGCAGTGCCTTTAACGTGGCATTGCAGATGGTGTCATGGCCTGGTGCCCTTTTGATGTTCTGGAGTGCAATGACAATGAAATGGCTGAAAGCGCTCTGCGAGGTGCGCGGCAAACAGCTCCGCTTGCCCCAAGTCTGTCCGACACCATGTCCCGTTTCTGTCCATTAGTGGCGCTTTTCTTGCGCATCGCCTTTTAATGGAGCGTTTGGCCTTCCGGAGCGAGTGCGTCGCTTCGCAATCAACCCCGGTATTGGCTAGCTTGTCATCAAACCATGCTGATTTATGTTCCACCAGAGCGCGACGGAGCCTATTCTGCGCACTATTCCAGTCTGCTTTGTCCAATGGGTGGCGAGACCTCATCCACCTAGCGCGTAAGCGCCTCTACTCCGCGATGAGCAGGTGAATCTCAAGGGTAATCGGGATTCGATCTGCAGCGGGCCTCCGAGATGGGGTGCGAGTAGCCTGTCTAGCTGCTGTCTTGATTTTAAAGGTAAAAGAGTCGATAGCATCATCTATGTCCTTCCCAGTGTTGATAACCGTATTGAGGTTCAGTGAGGACTCAAGGTGCTCTTGAAAAAATTCCAGGTTAGTGCGTTTGGTGATTAGCCGCTCCATCCTAGGGTAAGCTATTGCTGCCGCATCCAGCGTAATTTCGAGTGGTAGGTGGTCGGAGGTAAGCTCAACAACCGGCCGTATATCTGCATGGTGTATTTCTCAGATGTTATGTTTGTGGTTTTGGGACAAGACTTACAACAACAAAAAAATTGCATACTTTCGGGCTGTAATCATTTTTTTTTTAATCGACAAGTGGCCCATTACAGCCCGCAGTGGTGAAGAAAGAGCTAGCATATTTGCAACTCACCTTCAAAAAGTGTTCCAAGTTAATCTTGCAACCAATACGTTTGCACTCCCGACTGTATCAAATGGCTCTCAGCTTCAACATGAGCCAATCAAGTTTCGCCCGAATGCAATCGTAGAAATCATTAAAGAGCAACTTAACCCAAAAAATCTCCAGGCGGTGACCAAATAACCCCAAAGATGATTATTGAGCTTCCTTACTGTGCGATCTGCATAATTGAGCAGTTCTTCAATACTATCACCAAACCTTGGCACCATCCAGACAGATGGAATAAGTCAATCATCATATTGATACCAAAGCCTGGAAAAGATCACACAGTTCCCGTGTTGTACAAATCTATAAGTTTGTAATCGTGTCTATCAAAACTTTTCGAAAAATATTTGGTGTCCCGGATAAATCCATTCCCGAACCTTTATAACATAATCCCATCACACCAATTTGGCTTTCGTGAAAAGCACGGAACAATTGAGCAGGTCAACCGAATAACATCAAAGATACGAAGCGCGTTCGAAAATCGAGAATACTGAACTGCAATATTTCTGGATGTTTCTCAGGCATTTGACAAAGAGTGGTTGAAAGGTCTGATGCATAAGAAAACAAGTGGAAACGTTGCAGTCGGACGCAACCGACTGCGGTATCCCCGATACCAGCATTAAAACCGGTAAAAAGAGGCCTGATTGCTAAGTGGTACGGAAGCGGCAGGGGTGTACGCTGCTTTAAAGATTCTCCGATGCAGATGGGGATGCCACCAGCTATCTTCCTTCCAAATTTGGTGACTCTAGCTAAAGGGGCTGGGGGCGGATTGGGTGGGTGTGGCATCCAAATTCGTGCTGAAGATCTTTGTGGAATGTCAATTGATATCTTTCTACCAAATTTGGTGACTCTGGCTCGAAGTTTGTAAAAGTGGGGAAAGGAGGGCTGGGGCGGAATTGGTGGGTGTGGCATCCAAATTTGTGAAGCAGATCTTTGTGGAATGTCAATTGTTATCGTCATACAAAATTGGGTGACTCTAGCTCAAAGTTTGTAAAATGTTGGGAAAGGGCGGCTGGGGGTGGTATGGGTGGGCGTGGCATCTAAATTTTTGATGCAGATCTTTGTAGAATGTCCCTTGCCATCTTCAAACCAAAATTGGTGACTATAGGCCAAAGTTTCTTAAAGGTGTGGAAAGGCAGGGGCTGGGCGCGGTATGGGTGGGCGTGGCATCCAAAACTTATGCAGATTTTTGGGGGTCGTTGCCAGCTATCTTCCTACCAAATTTTGTGGCTCTAGCTCCACAACTCTGGAAGATACACGCATTCCTGTTTTTGACGAAGCGTTGGGGCGGATGGAGGTGACTAGGGCAGTATTGGAGGGTGTGGCGTCCACACCCGTAATCATCACCTATCATGGCACCAAATTTGGTGGCTGTAGCTAAAAAACTGTGGGAGAAATAGGCTTTTCTGACTTTGTAATGAGGGGGGGGCTGGGGCGGAATGGGTAGGCGTGGCTCCAAAATTTTGATGCAGTTTTTTGTGGGTTGCTAGTAGCTATCTTCTTACCAAATTTGGTAGTTCTCGCTGTAAGGCTGTGCGAAATATGTGGATTTATCAGTTTTGAGTTATCGAATTTATCGATTTGCCAGCCTTCCAGTTATCGTAGAACCCCAATCTTGACACTTTAATTTACTATCTCATAGATAAAGAGAATTGGAAAGTTTCAAGTCTCTAGCTTGAAGCGTGTGGAAAAAACTTGCACACATACGGACGGACAGATGGACAGACACTATGTCGGACATTGCACAAACCCAATATACTCTTTACCTTCGGTAACGAAAGTATACCTCATGGAAATAAGTATATGTGCACGACAATTTATGGGAAAATATATATTTCAAATGATAGAAAGTATGTAAACATTTTTTTTTTACTTATAAATCTAATCAAAAGGAACAAAAAACAATAACCAAAGCTTCAGTTCCTTTTAAACTCATTGAAATATAAATTAAAATGAAAAATCTTAATAGGAAAAAATTATAGGTGCATATTCCATTTTTGTCGCAATTTTTGCCTATTTCAACGATTAAAACTTATTTAACCTTATTTAGTAATTAATATGACTGCCTTTGGCAAGAATAACTTTGTTTAAGCGACTGTGCATTGAGTCTGCCAATTTTTCTAGGGTGGATTTGCCAATTTTGGCCCACTCAGCGACCACAGCATCTTTGAGCTGCACTTTTGACTCAAATTGACGTCCATTTTTATAAACCTTGGCCGATAAAATGCCCCAAAGGTCCTCGTGACGAAAAAAAACTGTTTTGTCAAGTTTGCCGTGAGTAGTAGGGAACTGGCGGTTCTGGAACAGGAAGTAGCTGTCAATTTTATTACCCCCAATCATAATTTATTACCCCACTTGAGAATTAGTGATCCCTTTTTTACACTTTTATTACCCACTTGAGAATTAGTGATCATATGATCTCATCTCAAGTGTGTTCCTGTTTTAAGTGCGTTGCCTTGCACACGTACAAGCAAGGCACAGTATGCATTGTATTTAACCATTTAGTATTAAAGTCAAATACAGGCTAAGCCACAGTATGCATTGTTTTTTGGCAAAAGCAACAACAACAACAACATTTATGTGGGTTATATGATCATAGGAGCTGGTGTCAAGTATACACACACACACACTCATGTGGCACGGGCGTTGTCTGTAAGCAACTCAGAACATACATTGTTTTTTGTCAAAAGCAGTAACAACAACATTCATGTGGGTTTTGTGAGCAAGGGATCTGGTGTCAAGGATGCGCCTGTTTGACAAGCAAGCCATAAACATTGATCCTAATTATTGAGAAAATCAGTATGCACAGGATCAGTTTTGGCTATTTAACCATTTAGTATTAGAGTCAAACACGTTGCTCTGCACACGTGCATTGTTATGGTCCACAGCAACAACAACAACAATATTCATGTGGGTTTTGTGAGCAAGGGATGGGATTTTTCCTACGCAGCAACAGCAGCAGCAGCAAGATCAGCACATTGTTTTTGAACAAGAGTATTGATACTTGTAGATTAAGATTAAAATATGTAAGAGGAGGAAAGAGTAAGAGGGGTAAAGTGTTAGAAGGAGAATGTGTGTTAGAGGAGGAAAGAGTTAGGGACAGAAAGTGTTAGAAGGAGAATGTGTGTAAGAAGGGGAAAGAGTTAGAGGGGGAAAGTGTTAGAGGGAGGAAGACTTAGAGACAAGCTTGTGCATGCTTGAAGTGCGCTAGTCAAAGGTCAAGTACATAAGTTGGCTAATGTGTTATAGATCTCACCGTCCGTGAGGATCAGTGAGTAAAGTACATTGCCTATGAAAATATTAAGTGCTAGAGTCAAGTGTGCACAGGTTTCTTAGATACAAGTTAGTAGATAAGAGAGAGAGAGAGTCAACTGTGCGCAGGTTTCTTAGCTACGAATAAGTAGATAAGAGAAAGTCGAGAGGGCGCCTGTTTGACGTGCGTTGCCTTGCATACTTACAGGCAAAACATAAACAATGAATTTTTATGGTTGTGAAAACCAGTGATCCAAAGGATAAAAGGGTTGAGACAAGATTGTGCTTGTTTGAAGTAAGCTAGTCAAAGGGCAGTACATTCGTAGGCTGCATTCTTATGATCAAAAGCAACACCAACAACAACAAGAATAACAACATTCGTGAGGGTTATGTAAGCAAGGGATGCGATTTTCCTTCGCAGCAGCAGCAGAAAGATCAAAACATTGTTTTTAAACAAGAGTATTGAGACTTGCAGATTAAGATTAGAATGTTAAAGGGGGAAGGTGTAAGAGGGGGAAAGTGTTAGAGGAAGAAAGAGAGAGTTAGTGTTAGAGATGGAGAGCAATGGACTTCTAATCCATCTTGGCTAAATGACGATGCACAAAACTGGTTCACAGATGGATCCAAGACAGCATCAGGGGTAGGAGCAGGCATAGTGGGTCCTCGCACACACCTCTCTCTCTCACTTGAGGCTGAATGTACCGTATTTCAGGTGGAGCTCTTCGTTATTTAACAGGCGGTATATAGACTGAATAGCAGACGGTTGGTAGGAGTTAACATTCTTATACTCTCCGACAGTCAAGCAGCTCTTAAAGCACTAAACAGCTATAGCTATAGCTCAAACTTCATATATGAATGCCACCGTGAGCTAAATGTACTTGCAACCAATAATAGAGTCTCTCTGGTATGGGTCCCAGGACATGAAGGTCACTTGGTTATTCAAACAACAAACTCAAATCTAACATATATAACTGGCTAGAAAACAAGAAAATAATGCACTGGAACAATCTAGAGGGTCTCAGGCACTCAAAAAGATATGTTTGCCCTGATGCAGCAAGAGAAAAGGTAGCTCTATCCTTAAACAGATCACAACTTAGGTCACTTTGTGGGGCGTTAACAGGCCACTTTCCCTTTCCGACCATCTACATAAGATGGGCCTTGTTAGCAACAGAACTTGTAGATTCTGTGAGGAAGATGTTGAATCAATGGAACACCTAATCACAAACTGCCCCGCCCTGGCACGTAATAGAGCAAAGCTGTTAGGCAACTACATTCTCAGAGAGGAGGACCTGATGCATATCCCGCAGACTGGTCTGACTCAGTTTCTGAGAACATTAAAAATGAACTAGTGAAGGGGGCACAATAGATCCTTGTGGGTCGCAGTGCTGAAGGGCGCAAGCCCACCCTCGTTCGACATTACATTACATTAGTGTTAGAGAGAGTAAGTGTTAGAGGGCGAAAGTGTTATAGGGGGAAAGTGATACTGCTTATATTATTATATTAAAACACGCTCCCTTATGCGATTCTATACACAAGCGTCTATGAAATGCAGGTGGTATGTTAATTGATTGTCCCTCCTTCTAACGCACACCCAACTTTACCTTTACTTGCATACATCTGTTTTGATTATTGCACTGACTTCTGTTACTTTTATTGAGCTAATTAGTATAACTTTTTAATAATCCAATGAAAAATTTTTAAATTGGTGTATTTTGTTAATAAACTATCAAATTATGTTTTTCTTATAGGTATGTTTCAAAACTATTTTATTTTTTTTTTTATACCCTTAACCCATAAAATGGGTAAATAAGGGTATAATGGTTTTGTGCAAAAGTATGTAACAGGCAGAAGGAAGCATCTCCGACCCTATAAAGTATATATATTCTTGATCAGCATCAATAGCCGAGTCGATTTAGCCATGTCCGTCTGTCCGTCTGTCTGTCTGTATGAACGCTTGGATCTCAGAGACTACAAAAGCTAGAGACTTCAGATTTGGGATATAAGTTCTCCTATACCATGAGCAGAACAAGTTTGCTTCAAATTATCGATAACTATTCTGGGTTCCGATATACACATGCGATCGATAACAAAAAAATATCGAATTTGGAAAATGTAAAAATGAGGGTTGAAAGAATGGGTAACGATAGATCGTTTCTGAAATTTTCGTCCAAATCGAATTTTATCGATAGAAGTTAAGTCAGTATACCAAAGTCTTATATAAATTTAATTTATTTTTTGCAACTGGGTTCAGGGTACATTCTAGTCGGGCTGTCCCGACTAGAGCCTTCTTACTTGTTTTTATAGATTTTGCAGTATGTTAAACTTGAGAATTATATTAAGCTTGTTCCGTTGAGGGATTAAGCAAACACAAACACCGAACATTAAGATTAATCACATATAGTTATAGCCGGTAGAACACACAAGTTATACTCCATGATTTTTTTTCGGCTTGATAAAAAGCTTTTTTAAGTTTATATTATAAGCCTAAGTTCTAGTACTCACTATATACATATCTAA
The DNA here is from genome assembly GCA_018904305.1 of Scaptomyza montana. NCBI lineage: Eukaryota > Metazoa > Arthropoda > Insecta > Diptera > Drosophilidae > Scaptomyza > Scaptomyza montana. The sequence continues at coordinate 275,501 of JAEIGR010000091.1, read as the reverse complement.
GAATGCTTTTATGTATGTCACTATTTAGAAAGCTTAAAGAAGTTCGTGTAGCTGGTATAATAAATCATGTTTTAACAAAATAATTTACATCTTAATATTTATACTTCATCGTTTATTGAATTTGTTATTATTATTTGTTTTTTAATCCCCATATATTCGATTCTGTTCTATCTCTCTTGCTTTGCTTATTTCTCTCTCTTATTTTGCTTTTACATTCTTTAAATTCTTTAAGGTAATCTATTAGGCTTAACAAATAATCTTTTCCTTAACTTTCCCTCTGTTCGCTATAAGATTTCGTCAAATGACACTTTTCATACTTAAGATATCCGTAAAACTATTTCTTATACTCGACTAAAATTATTTCATCAAACTCACATATCAAATCAATTTCTAAAATAAAGAAAATGAAAACAGTAAGATGTTCTTAGCAGCTGGATTGTTTTTTTTATACAAACGGTTTTTACTATTCTCTTTCCCAGTATGCTACTTACGATAAAAATGTTTATAGAATTTGTTTTGTACTCATTTACTGACATCAAAACTTTTTCTATTGATGTTGTCTGATACCCTATCTTAATTTGTGTAATACTTAATAGTTTTCATCAACTTAGTATTCTTTTGATTTTTTAAAATTTTATGTTATGTAGTTAGCTATTTTGACTAGACTTTACACTTAAAACGAGATAGATTGTATTATTGTCCTTAACACGTTAGCTTAATTTTAACAGGGAAAACGATCGGACATTGATTTTTCACTTTATAATTGATTGCTTTAATATATTTTAACTGTCGACCTTTATATCTTTCTACTTTTTTAGTGATTTTGCTAGATTTTTATATTTCCAAACTCATTGCTTAAACTAAGAAAATTTCGTTATTAATTTCTTTTAATTGATGGATGGTAATATTTTATTTCATTATTCTGACCTTTTTTTTGCATTTAATAAGGAAGTGCATTGAACTAGCTTAACAGTTCGAGATATGAGTCTTACACTGTTTCGAAAAGTATGACTTCGTTAGCTGTTTTAATTTAAGGGTTAAGTATCTACTACTACTGTTCCTTAACTGTGATAGTTGCAGTTTTGTTATATCTCACTTCCATTTTTTTCTTTCTTTTATTTTATTTTATTTATTTATTTTTTTTTTTGTAGGTGCTTTATTAATTTTAATAAGTACAAAACCTATTTGTTCTAGATACCATGTTATTAGGTCTTATTTTTTCATTTAATTATTATAATTATTTCTTAAGGAGATTTATTTTCTTTAGTGCTCAAAACTTAGTGTCGCAAAAGGATTTGTTTTTCATTGATCTGAGATATTTCGTAAATTCATGAAACCATTGTAAGGTGCTCTATTCTTCTTGAACCTTGCATTAATCTTGAATTTGTATGGCAAAATAAGGTTGTGATGTACTAAAGCTCGAGATGACGTAAAAGTCGGTATTTTGCATAACGGGCATAAAATAATGTACGTTAACTATCACCGGATTGATATATACCCACTAAATATTGGTATTTTCATTTATTTTTTTTTCTTTGTATTAATCGTTTTATACACCCTAGCTCTTGATCTTGTGTTTTGATTTTAGATTAGGGTCTGATTTTATTGTACTTTGTTTGTGATGGAGGCTCCAAAGAATAAGATTTGATTTGGTAATTGTATGGTATGATTTATTCTTCTTTTTTGGGGTTGTATTGTAGAGCACTTCTTGTGTGTATGTTAAACTAATTAAAAGAGCGCAGGCAAGTCATTTACAAAATTTTCACTAGCTTAGGATTCATGGTCTTAAGACCGTTTAGACTTCATGGTAAATAGTTTTTGCTAGGCTATTTTCTATTATGATTCTTGTGGGCTATAATTCGTACATTGAAAGAACGAGATAAATTTGTTCTTATTTAGGTCCACAATCTATTTTCTTGGTCCATTTTCCTTGGCATATAATACAGCAGGGAGTAAGATTTAAAAGAAGTATGTCATTCCATTCTAGTAATATTTTTATTTTATTTTTATTATTTTATTATTTCATTTTAAATTTTATTCTTTTATGTTATTTGACTTTATATATTGCCTTTAAATTTAAGGGCTATGCCTCTCAATTTTTGAACCGAGACATAGTATTTTTTTCTGTAATGAATAAACGAAAACATCCTTGATCCCAGATAGTATGTTTATTCTTGATCAATATTTAGATCAGCACCGTAGGCTTCCTAGATCTGTGTGTCTGTATCTATGCAAACTATTTTATCAGCTTTTAGGTATCGAGATTAAATTTTGCTCAGAATCTAATCGCTGCCTTAAACACATGAGAGTTACAACTTTCACACTTAAGGAGCATTAGATCTTTTCGTTTCAAAGAGTTTACTATTTGACGCTTTTAAGAACAATTTGCTTGCCTGAGCTTGGTAGGTTATACAGTTAAAACAATTAGTGGAAAGATGGAACTGTCTTATAGAATTTCTTATACATTATTAGTTGGTTCTTTCCCTATCGCTTTTTCCCACGCACTTTGAGATTATAACATTACTTAATGGAATGTGCTGTATGTTCTTGATTGTTTGCTGATTATTGTTGTCAATTATTATTTTGTTGCTTTATTTCTTTTACATCTCATATAGTATTTTTCTCTAATGTTTTTTTTTTCGCTTCACTTCTATACTTACCTTAATAATTTATCATATGTTTCCTCTAATTTATATTCAATCGCCCTTTATTTGACAAAAACTGGGTGGCGGTAAGCTGTTAAAAACGGAAGGCAATTAATCTATAAAACTGATGGAACGGAATAGTTGTGATTATTTTTCATTTAAAAATCAAAGTAGGCTGTTAAAATAAATAATAACTTATATTAAATTAAAATTTGAATTGATTTTTAATAAACCGGCTTTTTTCGAAAATAAAGTTTTTAAAAGAATATATTAAGCTCATATCATATTTATTTAGATTTTCACATTAAGGTAACATCAGACCAAGTCCCTCAATACCCGATAGTGAGCTGCCGTTTACAGACGGTGAAGTAAATGGGATGCCGCTTTGTCGTTTCTCATAATCACAATTAAGCTGCCCGACGATGAAAATGAGTTCCTTTACGATGCACGTACTGTCACTGTTTGCAGAAGCCTGGCGTCCTCCAAAGACTCAAACACTCATCATCATCATTTGCCCCCCTACGGCGAAGCGATCCTCACCTGGACTATCGCTCGTACACACATAAGTAACATTCACCTAGATTTTGTACGGTTTGCGTTTAGCCGTCTTATTTCAATAGTTCTGTTCTACTCTGTACCGATTTTGGATCCCCTAATTTCTATTATTCCCGGCTACTTTCCAAGGCTCACACCATTAACTTCTAACACACCAGCCCATAAAACATATTATTTGGATATAAAACATTGGATAATGACTATCAAGCACCAAGAGCTATTAAGAAAATTTATAAAGTATTCGGGAGAAATTTGATCGAACAATGCAACACCCAAAATTATTATTATGGTTTACATTAAATCTTGAAGTCATAGTCGAGTGTACTACGTACTACACATTTTCCATGAGTTGTTCCCATTTAAAACCCCTATCAATTTACCCGTTTTTTCTTATTATTATTTTTTCAACCAAGTGTGTGCGTACCTGTTTTTTCAATTTTCTCTTTCTAGAAAATGTCTTTAACTTCGGCACCCTCATCGTCATTCAATATGTAGTATGTTGTTCAATTTTATCGCCTTATCAACTCGGTTTTGTTAGGCGTAGATCTACTACCACTAACCTTCTTGAATTCACTTCGCTTGTTATCAAAGGGTTTCAGGAAAAAATGTAGACTGACGTTGCTTACACCGATTTTAGTAAGGCATTTGATTCTGTTAGTCATTCTCGGTTGCTTCAAAAATTGAATATTATTGGATTTCCAGCAAAACTTTTATTGTGGCTTTCGGAGTACTTGTGTGGTTGTTGTTTGACTGTTATTTTTCCGGTTTAAAAACAGTTGTGGGGAGGGGGTGTCAGTTTTGCTGTTAAAAACAGAGATTTTTCAGGTTTAAAAACAGGTTGTTGAAATATTTTTAAACGGAGAGCTGTTATATGTGAAATATGCAGATATAACAGCCCACCTGTTTAACATCTATCAACAACCTGTTTTGAAAACAGGTTGCTGTTTAGCTGTTATTTTTAAATAATAATAAAATAATAATAAAAAACTGACACCCCCCCTCCACCAAAACTGTTTTTAAACCGGAAAAAATAACAGTAAAACAACCTGTTTCTTGAAAACCACGAAAATAACAGCTTAACTGCCCCGATATTTAAAACCAGAAAAAATAACAGCTCTCTATTTTAAACAGCTAAACAGCACCTTGCTTCTGAAATACATCAAAAATAACAGCAAAACAACAAGCTGTTTCTGAAAAACATAAAAAATAACATCAAAACAGCCCCCCGGTTTTTTAAACCGGAAAAAATAACAGCTCCCTGTTTTAAACAGTTAAACAACAGCCGGTTTCTAAAACCGAAAAAAAAAAACGTGTTTTTAACAGCAAAACTGCCACCTGTTCCATGTTTTTTTGGGCTTACCTCTTTTCAAGGTTATTGGATGGGTTCTAGAATTGGAGTTGAAAGAGAAAATATTTGCCTGGAAACGGCAGATGGTCACCGCTGCCTCACTATGCAAGGAGTACTTTACTCTATTCAATAGCGTACTTTAAAGTCCCGGTTTTTTTATCGACACGATTGTGGACTTGTTCTTTCATTTGAATGTTAAATTAAAGTTATAGTTCGAAACGCAGCCGCATTGCGTCAGTACATTTGTTGGCTTATGGTGAAAAAAAAAAAAAAAATATATAATAAAAAATTATAGCACTTTTTAAAAAATAGATTCGTTTCTCAGACATTTTTTCGAACAAAATCACGAATTGACATTGCTGACAGATGTAAATTACTTTGTAAGGAAAAAACGGAAATTAAATTTGAGTCAAGATAATAAAAAAATTAATAAAAAATCAATAAAAGTCCGTAAAACAGTAACAGCTTTATTGATATGTTCTTTTTAATAAAAAAATAAATATAAAGGAGAATTAATAATAGAATAATATGTCTCCTGCCTGTATAAACCTCAATCGTCGATGAATGATTTGGTACCTGAGAGGTCTGTTGTGCCCCCTTCTAGTTCTATAACTCTTCCATCGGACATGGACACTGTACGAGAGCAAGTATTTTTTGATGAGTTGAGGGTTTCTTAGCCTTTAATACGGTTGATATGTTGTTCTAAGAAAAGAAACTTCGTTTCCTTGTAATGGCTACGCATACTGCTATAATGTGAAAGGAGCATTCTCTCTCCCGATTAACATTTTTCTTGCCTGAGATCAGATGTCTTCGTTCAGCTCGCTTCCCGCTAAAGACTCTCGCTTTTCGTTAGCTCCTACTTTATTGTGCCTTTTTCTACGTCACACTTCGGCTCAAACCCTTTTAGGAGTGTCACTGCCCTCAATCTTGCTTGCGTGCTTATTTTGTCGTACCCTGCTATATTAACGTGACTCGGGTACGATCTAGAAAATTGAATAAGTAGTGATTATCGAAAACTCAATCAAAGATACGTTTAAAAGACATAATGGAGGTAATGTTCAATCAATTGTTTAGTTAGAACAATCAGCAATATAATAGGACAGCTAAAATAACATTCAAAAAAGTAAATCTTATAATTGTTAAAATGTTTTAAGACATTGTCTTTGGTCATATAAAAATCTATGCAAATGATTATGTGTGTTTAAGCAAACATAATATTTTAATGAGAAGGGCTGCTCACCAAACCGGAAAACTTAAACTTTTCAATAATAGAAATACAAAATAAAATCCCTATAACATACATATTGAATGACTATGAGGGCGCCGTACTTAAAGACATTTTCTAGAAAGAGAAAATTTAAAAAACAGGTACGCACACACTTGGTTGAAAAAATAATAATAAGAAACAAGTGGAAACGTTGCAGTCGGACGCAACCGACTGCGGCATACTCGATACCAGTATTAAAACCGGTAAAAAGAGGCCAGATTGCAAAGGGGTACGGATGCGGCAGGGGTGTACGCTGCCTTAAAGATTCTCCGATGCAGATGGGGATGCCACCAGCTATATTCCTTCCAAATTTGGTGACTCTAGCTCAAAGTTTGTAAAATGTAGGGAAAGGGGGGGGGCTGGGGGCGGTATGGGTAAATGTGGCATCAAAATTTTTGATGCAGATCTTTGTGAAATGTCAATTGCTATCTTCATACCAAATTTGGTGACTCTAGCTCGAAATTTGTAATAAGTGCGGAAAGGGGGGCTGGGGGCGGTATGGGTGGGCGAGGCATCCAAATTTTTGATGCAGATCTATGTGGAATGTCAATTGCTATCTTCATACCAAATTTGGTGACTCTAGCTCGAAAATTGTAAAAAATTGTGAGAGGGGGGGGCTGGGGGCGGTATGGGTAAATATGGCATCAAAATTTTTGATGCAGATCTTTGTGAAATGTCAATTGCTATCTTCATACCGAATTTGATGACTCTAGCTCGAATATTGTAAAAAGTGGGGAAAGGGGGGCGTAATGGAAGGCGTGGCTCCAAAACTTTGATGCAGATTTTTGGGGGTCGTTGCCAGCTATCTTCCTACCAAATTTCGTGGCTCTAGCTCGACAACTCTGGAAGATACACTCAATCCCGTTTTTGACGAAGCGTTGGGGTGTATGGGGGTGGCTAGGGCAGTATTGGTGGGCGTGGCATCCAAACTTTTGGTGCAGCTTTTAGGGGATCATCATCAACTATCTTGGCACCAAATTTGGTGGCTATAGCTAAAAAACTGTGGGAGATATGGGCTTTTCTGATTTCAAAATGCGGGGGGGCTGGGGTCGGAATGGGTGGGCGTGGCTCCAAAACTTTGATGCAGTTTTTTTGGGGTTGTTAACAGCTATCTTCCCACCAAATTTGGTGGCTCTAGCTCCACAACTCACAAAGATACACGCATTTCCGTTTTTGACGAAGCGTTGGGGTGGATGGGGGCGGCTAGGGCAGTATCGGTGGGCGTGGCATCCAAACTTTTGGTGCAGTTTTTAGGCGGTCATCATCACCTATCTTGGCATCAAATTTGGTGGCTATAGCTCAAAAACTGTGGGAGATATAGTCTTTTTTGACTTTAAAATGCGGGGGGCTGGGGGCGGAATGGGGGGGCGTGGCTTCAAAATTTTTTATGCAGTTTTTTGGGGGTTGCTAATAGCTATCTTCTTACCAAATTTGGTATTTCTAGCTGTAAGGATGTGCGAAATATGTGGATTTATCGGTTTTGGGTTATCGAATTTATCGATTTGCCAGCCCCCCAGTTATCGTAGAACCCCATCTTGACACTTTAATTTACTATCCCATAGATAAAGAGAATTGGAAAGTTTCAAGTCTCTAGCTTAAAGGGTGTGGAAAAAAGTTGCAACCATACGGACGGACAGACACCATGACGGACATTGCACAAAACCAATATACTCTTTACCTTCGGTATCGGGTATAAAAACTGATAAATTGATAGGGGTTTTAAATGGGAACAACTCATGGAAAAATGTGTAGTACGTAGTAGACTCGACTATGACTTCACGATTTAATGTAAAACATAATAATAATTTTGGGTGTTGCATTGTTCGATCAAATTTCCCCCGAATACTTTATGTATATTTATACTCGATACCGAAGGTAAAGAGTATATTGGGTTTGTGCAATGTCCGTCATGGTGTCTGTCCGTCCGTCCGTCTGTATGTTCGCAACTTTTTTCCACACCCTTCAAGCTAGAGACTTGAAACTTTCCAATTCTCTTTATCTTTGGGATAGTAATTTAAAGTGTCAAAATGGGGGTTCTACGATAACTGGGGGGCTGGCAAATCGATAAATTCGATAACTCAAAACCGATAAATCCACATATTTCGCACATCCTTACAGCTAGAACTACCAAATTTGGTAAGATGATTGCTACTAGCAACCCCCAAAAAACAGCATCAAAAATTTTGGAGCCACGCCCACTCATTCCGCCCCCAGCAACCCCCGCATTTTTCAGTCAAAAAAGCCTATATCTCCCACAGTTTTTGAGCTAGAGCCACCAAATTTGGTGCCAAGATAGGTGATGATGACCCCCCAAAAACTGCATCAAAAGTTTGGATGCCACGCCCACCAATACTGCCCTAGCCGCCCCCATCCACCCCAACGCTTCGTCAAAAACGGGAATGCATGTATATTCCAGAGCTGTGGAGATAGAGTCACCAAATTTTGTATGAAGATAGCAATGGACATTCCACATAGATCTGAATCAAAAATTTGGATGCCACGCCCACCTTTACCACCCCAAGCTTCCCTTTCCCCACTTTTTACAAATTTCGAGCTAGAGTCACCAAATTTGGTATGAAGATAGCAATTGACATTCCACATAGATCTGCAGCAAAAATTTGGATGCCACGCTCACCCATTCCACCCCAGCCCCCCTTTCCCCACTTTTAACAAATTTCGAGCACGATTCACCAAATTCTGTATGAAGATAGCAATTGACATTTCACAAAGATCTGCATCATAAATTTGGATGCCACAACTACCCATACCGCTCTCAGCCCCCCCTTTCCACACTTTTTACAAACTTTGAGCTAGAGTCACCAAATTTGCAACGAAGGCAGCTGGTGGCATCCTCATCTGCATGGGAGAATCTTTTAGGCAGCGTACACCCCTGCCGCATCCGGACCCCTCTGCAATCAGGCCTCTTTTTACCGGTTTTAATTCTGGTATTTATTTTTATTTATTTATTTGTTTATTGTCGACTATAATCAGCTGACATAAAATCCAATTTAATTAAAATTAAAAATTAAAATTTTAATTTGAAATTAAAATTAAGTAAAATAAAATTATATATAAATCTGAAAGTAAGTTTAGGTAAAAAATTTATAAAGTTAACGTTACCATTAAGTAAGTTAGTAATAAATAATACTCCATGCATCGTTCTACGGTTTAACAGGGACGGAAGATTTATTAAAAAGAGTCTACTTGAATATGGGGGTAAGTCAACTCCAGGAACCCAGTTAAAACTTCTAAGGGCAAATAGCAGAAATTTCTTCTGCACAGATTCAATTCTATCCTGGTGAATCGGGTATTGTGGGGACCACACACAAGATCCATACTCCAGGATGGGACGTACTAGGGATGTATAAAGCGTTTTAGTGGTGTAGGGATCGTTAAACTCTTTCGACCACCGCTTGATGAAGCCAAAGACATTAATGGCCTTATTGACCATAGACGAAGTATGAGAGTCAAACTTTAATTAAGAATCAAGAATAAAACCTAAATTTTTAATTTCAAACACGCGGTCAAGTGGTGAATCATCAAGCAAATAGTGAGCAGAATGAGGGGTACTTCTACAAAAAGAAATGACTCTACATTTAGAACAATTTAAATTGAGTAAGTTAAAACGACACCAGGCCGACAATGCACACAAATCCGACTGTAGTAAGTTGCACAGAGAAGCATCATTATAGGTGAAACATAGCTTCACATCATCAGCAAACATATATACAAAAGAGTTAGTAATAACATCTGGAAGATCGTTAATAAACAAATTAAATAGCAAAGGTCCAAGGTGACTACCTTGGGGAACACCAGAGGTAACTAAAATAGGTTTAGATACAGACGACTTAAAAACAACTTTTTGTGTTCGGCCACACAAGTACTCCGAAAGCCACAATAAAAGTTTTGATGGAAATCCGATAATATTCAATTTATGAAGCAACAGAGAATGACTAACAGAGTCAAATGCCTTACTAAAATCGGTGTAAACAACGTCAGTTTGAATTTTTTCCTGAAACCCTTTAATAACAAGCGATGTGAATTCAAGAAGGTTAGTGGTAGTTGATTTACGCCCAACAAAACCGTGTTGATAAGGCGATATAATTGAACAACATCCGTGTTGCAGTTGAGAACAAATAATTTTTTCAAAGACTTTTAGAATGGCAGACAACTTGGATATACCCCTATAATTTTTAACGTTTGACTTTGAAGAATTTTTATGGAGTGGAATTATAAAGGATTCCTTCCATAAATCAGGAAACACAGTTGAGTCAACAGACAAGTTAAATAATTTATTTAAGGGCTTACAAAGTGAATCGGCGCAGTATCTAAGAATACAACCTGGCACTCCATCAGGGCCAGGCAAGTAGCCAGGTTTGACAGAGTTAAATTCACTCAGGAGCGTAGACTCAGTAATTACTGGTACATATATGCAATTTGACGCTTGAACTTGAAAAGGATAGGAATTACTACTACTATATAAATTCGATGAGTATACTGATTGAAAATACTCAGCAAATAGATCGGCTACTGCCTGATCAAAACTTGCTTTTGTATTATCAAGGTATACTGAGGAAGGCAAGCAAGAAGACTTACGTTTAGAGTTAACTAATTTATAAAACTGTTTAGGGTCACGTGAAAAGTTTAGTCTACAACGATTAAGATAATTATTATAACAGGATGTGTTAACAGAAAGAAAACTAGATTTTGCTACTAAATACGAAGATAAATCTAAAGTAGTACCCGATTTTTTAAATTTTTTATATGATCTTGTCTTCACGTTTTTCAATTTCGATAGTTCCCTCGTAAACCAAGGTGGTTTACTATCACTTGAAGAACAAGTGAGGGGAACACAAATATCCAAAAGCGAATTCAAGGTCCTATAAAATATGGCAATGGCAGTTTCTATGTCACTACAAGAATAAAGGCGAGACCAATTAGTATGTTGAAGTAGATAATTTAATTTACTAAAATTAGTTTTACGAAAACAACGGGTTTTTGAAGAACTTTTAGATGGTGGACTAAGGCTAAGAATTTCAAAGGCTAGTTCTAAGGTTGGATGGTAGGTATCTTCCGGAAGCACTAGAGGAGGTATTCTACTAGTATTACAGCAATCTGAGTCCGAAACGAATATCAAGTCCAACATTCTACCACCACAGTTGTGCACCCTGTTAACTTGCGATAGGCCTAACTCCAGTAGGCCATCGATAAAATCATCAGAAGTGACTGGTAATGCTGCCGAAGATGTGTCATTTGCAGACCATACAACATGTGACAGATTAAAATCAACCACTATCAGATTATCCATATCTGTCAACAATGACGAAACAAGTTGCAGGGCACTCAGATGGGATGAGTAAATGTTAATATCAGAATGGGGAGGAATATAAGAACAAGTAACATAAAGTATCGAGTATGCCGCAGTCGGTTGCGTCCGACTGCAACGTTTCCACTTGTTTTAATAGCTCTTGGTGCTTGATAGTCATTATCCAATGTTATTATATCCAAATAATATGTTTTATGGGCTGGTTTGTTAGAAGTTAATGGTGTGAGCCTTGGAAAGTAGCCGGGAATAATAGAAATCAGGGGATCCAAAATCGGTACAGCGTAGAACAGAACTATTGAAATAAGACGGCTAGACGCAAACCGTACAAAATCTAGGTGAATGTTACTTATGTGTGTACGAGCGATAGTCCAGGTGAGGATCGCTTCGCCGTAGGGGGGCAAATGATGATGATGAGTGTGCAAAGTAGTGATTTTGGCCGGGGTATGAAACTCAGTCCGGCCAAGATTCAACGTTACAAGAAATATTTAAATTTGCTGAAACGTATTTGCGAGTTGGAGGCAAGCTAGTCTGCCGCTATACCGTGGTCAAAATTCCGCGACGGCTGGCGATCGGGGAGGCGTACGGGACAAGCCACAATACAAGTACCGCCGATAGCACAGGTTATGTTCCCTCGCAAGTCGAGATCGCGCGGATGCCAAAGCTCCGTAACCGAACCGACTGAATGATTTGGGAAGCGTACGGGACGAGCCACAGTACGCGTGCCGCTGCTCACTCAGATTCTAACCACACAATTCGAGATGCGCCTAGCAACGTGCCGACCGCGTGTACATATACATATGCGTGTATGCTCGTATGCGTGTATTTTTAATGCCTCTCAGGTCGGAACAAAGACACACGTGTTTTAAGGTTATGCTGCTTTATTTCACAAAGATTCACTTAAACTCTCTATCCTGCCTTATATCTACATACACACAATTGTTCTCCGTTTTCCAGTGGGAGTTCATCCACACTGATTTACTTTTCCAAATGTCTAATATCGCCGGCCATCTGCCGCGTTTCGCTACTTTCTACGTTTTCTCGAGTCTCTTCCGTGGGACACAACCCCACGCCTTTAATCCAAACCACCGACTTCCTCTTGTGGGACACAACCGCACGCTTTTGATTCCCACCACGGACTAATTCGCCAGTCTCGCGCTCGGCCTGAGCGCGCTATTCCTCTTCTCGCAGATCACGAAACCTTGATCGTGGGTCGCGAACGCGCGCCCGACCTTCGCTGTTCTTACGCTGGTCTCGCCGCTCTTATACTTAGCTTACTTTTTACCTTTGCCCTTTACCATGTTATATCTATGTTCTATGTTAATTTTAAGTTCTAATACAATAATATGCTATGCTGTTTATTATGTTAAAGGTATACGTATATTCTACATGTAATGTATTGTGGGGGAGGCTGGCGCTGGGCCTACCTCACACCCCCCCTTTCTACGTGATGGTGACTTTACCCTCGTTGTGTTGAGTCACCCCAAACATTTCCGTCGCCACCGTCACCTTGAAACGGCTACGGCGTCCTTTGGGCCTCTTCCGCTCCAGCTTTGCCGCAATGATGAGTATAGCCACTGGATTCAAAATCGTGTTGCTAGGGTGGACTGTCCACGACGTTGGAATTGGAATCCGAGTTATCGGGAAGCTTTCCGATTCGAAGCCCTTCTGCCATCCTTCTATATCCTCGAACTGCTCCAGTGCTTCTGCCCCGTTCACCGCTCATTCCAGCAACTCCACCTTACCATTTTCTGATCGTCTCTCTCTGTGGTTGACTACGGTCGTCGCTGTTTGATACCGCTTAGTGGCGCTCTCTTCTGAGGGTAGGGATTCTGACGCCCACCTCCTGGATGCCTCCTCCTGATCCATTCCTTTGACATTATCTGCGTACGCTGGTTTCCGAAAACGCTTGGCTACTTTCTCCTTCGGGGATGGGGACTTCGCCGCCGACCTCCTTTGTGCCTCCTGCTGATCCACTCCCTCGGTGCCTTTCTCCTGATGAGTGTCGCTTCTCTCCTCAATGGCCTGCAACGTGTTGAGTGGGGCTGGTTGCTCACTGTCGGGCATTGGCGCTCGTGCACGTTCGCGTGGCTCCTCTACGCTACCCACCGTGTCCATCGTCGGCTCCTTGTGCACGTATACCGTGTGCATGAAAATGGGTGGCTGCTGATGTGTACGGGGACCCGGGATTGGTCCTCTCTTGGAACCGCTCCTCTTTTCGGCGTGCTCCCTTTGAGGTGCCCCCAGGACACTCCCTCGTTGTTCCCGCTCTGCGCACTCTCCATCGCAGGATCCGCGTTGCCTCTGCCTATATCCATAGTCGGTGTTCTGAAAACTAGCTTCGCCTCACCGCACTGCATGGTCGTCCCCATCTTACCTAGAAAGTCCATTCCCAGAATGATACTATCTCGCATGGATGGCATCAAAAGCAGATCTAACGCTATCTCCCTATTAACGAGGCTCACCTTCGTTCGTAATACCTTTCTTATAGATATCGTCGAACCGTCCGCAAGGTGTGTGTTTGCAGTCACTGACAACACTTCCCCTTTCGACTCTATCCTTTCAAAAAACTCCTCGCTCACAAAACTCCTCGTAGCCCCGGTGTCGATCGTCGCCCTCGCCAGTAAATCCCCGACCCTTACCTTGGTGACTGAAAAATCTTATATTTTTTAGATTTATAAGTACTTCAATCGAAAATTTAGAGACGCGGTTTTTCCTTCAAGTAGCGAATTTAATTCGTGTGGTGGCTTCACGTATGTAACGACAATTAAAAAGTAGCTTAGCCTAATACAATTGCGTGGGCCACAGACGGCCACACGCAACACAAAGTCGCCGTCGGCAGATTGCCGATCGGCCTAAAAGCTTCCATAGCTTAAGAGCGAATTCATGCTTTTTCTTAAACTAACTTAAGCTATGTCTACAAACTATAAATAAAATTGTTCTGCTCCAACATTCCGGCCCCGTTGATGAGCTCCGGTCTTCAACATCCATCTAAGGGAAGTGGTGCCAGCCTGTGTACCGGTCGTTTTATGACGCCGGCCGGAGTCCTAATTTCGGCCACCCGCACCTTGCCGTCCTCGCCTGCGATTGCGCGTGTCACGCGCCCGGTGATCCATCGTTGCGGGGAGTGCTGTCTTCGTGCACCAGAACGACCGCCCCTTCAGCCAGATTGGCCTCGCCTCTGCTCAATTGGGCTCGCTGCTGCAGGCTGAGCAGGTAGTCTTTGGACCACTTGCGCCAGAAGTGCAGTTTGAGCTCCAACAACTGTTGCCACCGCTTCAAGAATGCGGGTACGCGCTTGTTGTTGGGCTCCTCGGGCGTGAATCCTGTGGGCAGCCCCAGCAAAGGCTGCCCGATGAGCAAGTGCCCTGGGGTTTCTGCTTCCCCGTCGTTGGGATCGCTGGTGTTTGCCACGAGTGGCCTGGAATTGAGCAACGCTTCGACATCCACCAGATGCGTGCTCAACTCGTCCGGTGTCAGCTTGGCGTCGCCTGCTCCTCGCACCAGCCTGTGTTTGGCAGCTTTCACTGCTGCCTCCCACAGCCCGCCGAAGTGCGGTGCCCTCGGAGGGATAAACCTCCATTGCTCCGCTCTCTGTGCTGCGTACTCCTGCAGCTTCTCCTCGCTCTGGTGGAACGCTGCTTGCAGCTCCCTCAGCACGTTGCTCGCTCCGACAAAATTTGTCGCGTTGTCGCTGTACATCGTCTCCGGCAGCCCTCGTCTCCCAATGAACCTTTTGAAAACATTTAAAAAAGCGTCAGTGGACAGATCTGTTACCAGTTCCAAGTGGACTGCCTTTGAGGCGAAACAAACAAAAACGGCAACGTACATTTTTACGGGTGGTCTACCTCTAATCCTGTAGCTCACATGAAAAGGCCCACAGAAATCTACACCAGATACCTTGAATGGCCGACCTTCACGGAGGCGATCTGCTGGCAGATTTCCCATGATTTGCCCCAATAATTTTGGCTTATAGCGAAAACAGTGTACGCAACTTTTAACAGTTGCAGTACATGCGCTACGGGCATTGACCACCCAAATTTGCTGCCTTAATAATCCAACAAGAACCTTGGCACCAGCATGGTAGTGCCTAAGGTGCAAATACCTGATGAAAAGACTGACGAATTCAGAACTCTTTGGTAACAACAAAGGGAACTTAGCGTCGTACGAAATAGGGCCATGTAGCAAACGCCCTCCTACTCGAATTAATTCACATTTAATACCATTTTCACAGTCTCATGAATAAATGGATTTAATGCTTGCAGAATTGGAGCTAATACTGCCGATTTTTTTAACAAGTTAAACTCACTGCCGTAAGTTGTGCTTTGGACGACTGCGATCAGCTTCAAGAATCCAATTTTTCTTTCTGAAGCAGATACAGCGAGTGAATCACCTCTAAGTTGCTTGAAACAAAATCGAAGCACATAAGCCATTATACGGACCAGCTTAGAAAACCTTGACTGACGGCTTATCAGTTGCAAAATGCAATTAGAGTCAGCGTCTGATACCCCCAGTGCACACACAACTGCACTTTTCTTATCCTCTGAAGTTTTAACTTCTGACGCTATCTCAAACTGATGAAGTTGAGGCCATCGATCCTTATCTGCCATTAAAAAACTTGGTCCATTGAACCACAAGGAACTCACAATTTCGTTAATATCCGTTCCTCTTGAAACTAAGTGTAGTATACACATATATTCATATATATTCAAATGTAATAAACAGCAACACTTTGTTGTTGTCTAAACATTAAATCGAGCAACGACACTTTGTCGTTGCATAAACAATAAGCCAAGCACCCAGTGCTGGTAACATGATCGCGTAAGAATGCAACGCGCACAACGATGCCGCGTCAGCGTTCTCACGCTTTGACCATGTACTATACATATGTGTATCCTCTCACTCTTTACATTATATATTAAACTATTTACGGCTCTCGCGCTGACTTCTCTGCCGAAGCAGTGGCCAGCCAAAAACTTAGAATAAAAAGAATCAAAAGATTATTCAATAAATGAACATGAAGCGCAACAGTTATGCTTTCGATCACTTCATGGCGACCGTGACATTTGTGACAAAGTGAAAAAAAAAACATAGACAAATAGCCGCAATTATAGTGACAAACATTTTTGGGCGACGAAAAATTTTCGAAAGCACAATTTAAGTATTCGATTCGTTTGGTGTTCACACAGAAAACACAGAAAAATGTGTTCAAAATGTTATTAAACGCGTGCGTCGTATGCAACGATTGTCAGTTCGAAACAAACATTAAAACATAAAATGAATTAAATCAAATCACTTCGATTCGTAATGTGTTCGTGCGTGCCTCAAATAAACATACACACATGCAACAACATGTGTCAATCATAGTGAATCAGTTAAATGTTGAAATGACATTTAAATCCAAATTGAAATTTTAAATATAAACAACAACTACAAAATAAAAAAAACAATTAAATACAAACAAATTGCGTTCGTCAAAATGAAAAGCAAATTAAACTTAAATATACAAAAATTAATAAATTATTGAGTACACATACAAACATAAACAAAACAATGATCAGCAACAACAACGACAACCAAAAACAAAATTAGCCTGTGCGAAGACCAGCACCGGCACCGCCCAGCGCATCAAGCTGGGCCAAGGACATCAACACAAAACAAGTGCGAAGGGCATAGGACCGCCAGTTGCGCCAACGTTGGAACACCGTTGATTAACCATCCATGAGCGAAGACCTATCGTTCAGCAACGCTGCTCCTATCGAGCAAAGGGATGCACCGACGCTGAAAGAGGCGCTTGAGGTGTGTCCAACCGATGGACCACGGCCACTCACAATAGCTGAGTACAAGGCCCGGAACACCAAGAAGCCCCCAAAGAAGACAAAACGGGGAGGCAGAATCAAACGACTACTGCAACAGAGACAAATGGAGCGGGATATGCTGCAAACGTATGCAGACAAGGAAGAACAACAAAGGTGTCAACAGCGCATAGATAACATCACAGCACAACTTGGCCAAAAGAGCGAAGTAACACAAAAGAGCTGCTAAATGCCAAGCTCCACTTTGCCTACCAAAAAACAACTTGTAGCACCGCAAGGTGCAAGTTGGAATATCTAACATCTGATAGGCTTTAACTAACAACATATGATTGGTAATTACTGTAAACCAATCATATGTACACTACACTAAAACACTTAATATCACAAAAAATGGGAAATTAAATAAAAAACATAGTGGCGCATAGTTAATTTTGGCTATGCCAAGACTATGATACCCTTCACACAGCCAAATCAATGCACCCCCCTCTTATGTTTCTGTGCAGTTGTTGGTAATTTTTCGCTAATATTTTTACTCTTGAGCGTCATTTACTTGTTCGTGTGCAACAACAACAATTTGACATGTAGGTACTTGAAAGTGCACGACAGAGACAACAATTGATAGTACGATAAGGTAAATTTGTATGGTGACTATGTTGTAGAATGCTCCGATCGAAATGAAATTTCATAGTGAACAAACCCGACATGATCTAAGCAATCTGTGAAAGTTTCATCAAGATCGGTTCAGCAGTTTGGCCGCAAATCGTGTTGATATGGTAAATTTGTATGGTGGCTATGTCGTAGAATGCTCCGATCGGGATGAAATTTCATAGTGAACAAACCCGACATGATCTAAGCAATCTGTGAAAGTTTCATCAAGATCGGTTTAGCAGTTTGGCCGGAAATCGTGTTGATATGGTATATTTATATGGTGGCTATATCGTAGAATGCTCCGATCGGGATGAAATTTCATAGTGAACAAACCCGACATGATCTAAGCAATCTGTGAAAGTTTCATCAAGATCGGTTCAGCAGTTTGGCCGGAAATCGTGTTGAAACAGACAGACGGACAGACGGACAGACTACACAGACGGACAGACGGACAGACAGACAGAAAATCAATTCCTGAGCTCGTCCTGATCATTTTGATATATAGTTTATGGGGTCTCCCATCATTCCTTTAAGGTGTTACAGATTCATGACAAAGTCAATATACCCTGATTCACATGTGAAGGGTATAAAAAAAAAAAAAAAAAGAAGAATTTTTTAACAAATAACACAATATTTCCAGATATCTTGATCAGGCAGACTTTCATGTCAGTTTTCAATACAGTTAACTTAGACATACTCAGGAAAAATTATCATTGTGCCAGAACCAGTCATGGGTCTAGTAGACGTCAAGTCTGTGGACTCGAACAGCCAACGTAAGCCCCCAAAGAAGACAAAACGGGGAGGCAGAATCAAACGACTACTGCAACAGAGACGACTGGAGCGGATTTCAAACGTATGCAGACAAGGAAGAACAACAAAGGTGTCATAGATAACATCACAGCACAACTTCGCCAAAAGAGCGAAGTAACGCAAAAGAGCTGCTAAATGCCAAGCTCCACTTTGCCTACCAAAAAACAACTTGTAGCACCGCAAGGTGCAAGTTGGAATATCTAACATCTGATAGGCTTTAACTAACAACATATGATTGGTAATTACTGTAAACCAATCATATGTACACTACACAAAAACACTTAATATCACAAAAAATGGGAAATTAAATAAAAAACATAGTGGCGCATAGTTAATTTTGGCTATGCCAAGACTATGATACCCTTCACACAGCCAAATCAATGCACCCCCTCTTATGTTTCTGTGCAGTTGTTGGTAATTTTTCGCTAATATTTTTACTCTTGAGCGTCATTTACTTGTTCGTGTGCAACAACAACAATTTGACATGTAGGTACTTGAAAGTGCACGACAGAGACAACAATTGATAGTACGATAAGGTAAATTTGTATGGTGGCTATGTCGTAGAATGCTCCGATCGAAATGAAATTTCATAGTGAACAAACCCGACATGATCTAAGCAATCTGTGAAAGTTTCATCAAGATCGGTTCAGCAGTTTGGCCGCAAATCGTGTTGATATGGTAAATTTGTATGGTGGCTATGTCGTAGAATGCTCCGATCGGGATGAAATTTCATAGTGAACAAACCCGACATGATCTAAGCAATCTGTGAAAGTTTCATCAAGATCGGTTTAGCAGTTTGGCCGGAAATCGTGTTGATATGGTAAATTTATATGGTGGCTATATCGTAGAATGCTCCGATCGGGATGAAATTTCATAGTGAACAAACCCGACATGATCTAAGCAATCTGTGAAAGTTTCATCAAGATCGGTTCAGCAGTTTGGCCGGAAATCGTGTTGAAACAGACAGACGGACAGACGGACAGACTGACAGACGGACAGACGGACAGACGGACGGACAGACGGAAATCAATTCCTGAGCTCGTCCTGATCATTTTGATATATAGTTTATGGGGTCTCCCATCATTCCTTTAAGGTGTTACAGATTCATGACAAAGTCAATATACCCTGATTCACATGTGAAGGGTATAAAAAAAAAAAAGAAGAATTTTTAACAAATACACAATATTTCCAGATATCTTGATCAGGCAGACTTTCATGTCAGTTTTCAATACAGTTAACTTAGACATACTCAGGAAAAATTATCATTTGCCAGAACCAGTCATGGGTCTAGTAGACGTCAAGTCTGTGGACTCGACAGCCAACGTAATTAACAAAGTTGACGTGTCGTCCCCAGATTTGAAGTACATGCTGATCTTGGTTCTAATTATTGTTATACTCATGGTTTTGAACACAGTGTCAAAACTATACAAAATTCACAGAAGGAATATCAAGAGGAGGTATATGAGCAAAGCAATAAGTAACACAGCAGAATTAGAAAAAATTTAAATTGTCCCCCATATTTTTCAAAATTTTTCAAACAAAATAGACGCTATTTACACTAAATACCCAAATTTTCGTATACAAGCTATACAAATACTTTCCGGCTTCCATGAATATATCTCCGTTTATAAGTTCGAAAATGAATTTATGGAAAGATATAATATCTCAATAAGTCCATTATATGGTTGCGATAAGACCGAAAAGGCAAAAGTTTTAGAAACCTTACCTTATGTCCATGTAAAAAGATATGTAGAACAACATCCCATTCTTGGCCCTGCCAACATTTTTATTGTGCGTCTACACAGGTAATAAAACTTCAAAAAATCATGGTAGAACTCAAGCTATTAGCTAGATTTATTCCGTTCTTGGAGTTTTTGGTCGATAACGGACCAATCCATCCGAAATTAAAAATTATCCTTCAGTGGATAATCTCCAACAAGTCCGTTAAATTACACATGTACAATCAAATACAACGTATATTATCATTGCAATATAAAAATTTGCTAAGAAAAAACGTTCGCTTGCCAAAATCGATAAATGATTTGTTCATAAATCAAATCATCAAAGCAGAACTATTGAGCTCCGAAAGTGACGACTCTGACGTTCAAATAATTGATTAAAAAAAAAAAAAAAAAAAAAACCAAAACTGTACCAAATGGAAAAATTTTTTTTTAAATTCCAATTAAAAAAAATGTAGAAGGAATAGTTATGAGTTGGCAAGAAATAGAAAAAAATTCGAACTTATTAAACAAAAATTCGACAAGTCATATAAATGTGTCAATAAAAACACAACAATAAGAGTCGAAACGTTGTTGCACCATATTACTGTTGAAAATAATTAGTATTTTAATAGCAACACAAAAATGTATTATTTCAGTCTAACAATCTGGTAACACTTTTAAGTTCGATAACTATCATGTTTGTATGAAACGAATTAGTCTCTAAGAAAACTCCGAAGAGTGAACATGTTTATACCCTTCACATGTGAATCAGGGTATATTGACTTTGTCATAAATCTGTAACGCCTTAAAGGAATGATGGGAGACCCCATAAACTATATATCAAAATGATCAGGACGAGCTCAGGAATTGATTTCCGTCCGTCCGTCCGTCTGTCCGTCTGTCCGTCTGTCCGTCTGTCTGTTTCAACACGATTTCCGGCCAAACTGCTGAACCGATCTTGATGAAACTTTCACAGATTGCTTAGATCATGTCGGGTTTGTTCACTATGAAATTTCATCCCGATCGGAGCATTCTACGATATAGCCACCATATAAATTTACCATATCAACACGATTTCCGGCCAAACTGCTGAACCGATCTTGATGAAACTTTCACAGATTGCTTAGATCATGTCGGGTTTGTTCACTATGAAATTTCATCCCGATCGGAGCATTCTACGACATAGCCACCATACAAATTTACCATATCAACACGATTTGCGGCCAAACTGCTGAACCGATCTTGATGAAACTTTCACAGATTGCTTAGATCATGTCGGGTTTGTTCACTATGAAATTTCATTTCGATCGGAGCATTCTACGACATAGCCACCATACAAATTTACCATATCGTACTATCAATTGTTGTCTCTGTCGTGCACTTTCAAGTACCTACATGTCAAATTGTTGTTGTTGCACACGAACAAGTAAATGACGCTCAAGAGTAAAAATATTAGCGAAAAATTACCAACAACTGCACAGAAACATAAGAGGGGGAGCATTGATTTGGCTGTGTGAAGGGTATCATAGTCTTGGCATAGCCAAAATTAACTATGCGCCACTATGTTTTTATTTTAATAAAGTTACGCGCATATTATCCCAACAAAGGTTATGGGCCCAGGCAGCTTATAACTAGGAAATTAAAAATAAAAAAAGGTCGGAGAGACTCGTCGGTGTGTCCGAGATATTAATTCGTGTGTCGATTAATATAAAAACTTAAAATGGCGAACAATTTGTATTCGATTGAGAAATTAGACGACAAGAACTACGACATTTGGTGTATCCAAATGCGCAGTATTTTAGTACATGCGGAGTCGTGGAGTATTGTGAGTGGTTCAGTGGAAAAAACTGAAGAAAACAGTGCCACCTGGCAAAAGATAGATGAAAAGGCGTTGGTTACAATAACGTTGTCAGTGAAACCAACACAGTTAAATTACATTAAAAACTGTAACACCGCAGGGGAAGCACGGCAAAAATTAAAGGAGGTGCACGAGCCAAAAGGGCCGGCTCGGAAAGTGTCGCTGTATAAAGCTCTATTAAGTCTATCATTGTCTGAAGATAAGAGTGTAATAGAATACATAAACGAATTTGAAAGCGTGATCGGCAAATTAAGTGAAGTGGGCATAACTCTAGGTGAAGAGATTACCGTAATAATATTGTTGTCCAGTTTGCCAAGATCATATGAACATTTTGTAGTGGCAATGGAGATCAGAGATGAATTGCCCAGATTTGATGTGCTGCGTAATAAACTTCTAGAAGAAGCAGAACGTAAAAATCAAAGCAGAAACGAAAATAGTGTACAGCAAGCATATATAGCGAAAGAACAGAAAAGAAGCAACGGTAAATGTTTCGAGTGCGGTAAGCGTGGTCATTTCGCCGCAGTGTGTCGTCAGCGGAAGGCTAAAGGCAAAGAAAGCGAAAAAGACAAGCAAAAACAAGAAAAGAAACAAAATGAACGACCGTTTGTGTGTGTGTCGCCGAGCGTCGCGTTTTTTTCGAGCGAAAACATTTTGAGTCGTAACGATTGGTGTGTGGACAGTGGTGCCACCTCGCATATGTGTAACAATCGAGAACTATTTATCGACTATCGTGAGTCACAACAAAAAAGTGTTAGTGGCGGGCAATAAATCACTTGAGGCGATAGGTATTGGAACAGTGCGCATAAAAACAAATAAATCAAAATTTAAGTTAAAGTATGTTTTGTACGTACCTGAGTTGCAAATCAATTTTTCTCAGTTGCAAAGGGCACAGAAAATGGTTTAAAGATTAATTTTGATGAAATATGTGCAACAGTAAAAATATCGGACATAAACGAAACTATCGCAGTTGCAAATAAAGAAAACGGGTTATATATGTTCACAAATAAATTTGAATCAGTTTATGTTTCGTGTGTCGAAAACATAGTAAAGTGGCATAATCGTCTAGGCCACATTAATATACAAAGCCTTTGTAAAATGTCAACAAATGGAATAGTTAATGGCATTGAAAAACTAAGTCCGGCGGTAAACGTTACGTGTGTGCCATGTATGAAAAGCAAAATTTGCTCAAAGCCTTTTGCAGAGGCAGGTTACCGTGCCGAACAATTATTAGAAACAATCCATTCAGACGTGTGCGGGCCGTTTAATGTTGACTCAATCGGTGGATCGCGATATTTTGTGACATTCATAGACGATAGATCCAGATACGCAGTGGTTATGTTTATGAAAAACAAGAGTGAGGTATACGAACATTTTAAAACATACCAGTCGTTAGTCGAAAAGCAAACGGGGCTTAAAGTAAAAGCATTGAGAAGCGACAACGGCGGCGAGTATAAAAACAATGTGTTCGATACATATCTCCGTAAACAGGGTATAGCGCGGCAGTTTACGGTGGCTCATACGCCGCAACAGAATGGCGTTGCAGAGCGCTATAATCGTACCATAGTCGAGATGGCACGAGCGATGTTGGTTCATTCGGGTCTCGAGGAGCGTTTTTGGGCGGCAGCATGCTCGAGTGCAGCATATATCAAAAATCGCATGCCTACAAGAGCGCTTGAGGATACTACTCCGTATGAGATGTGGTTCAAGAGAAAGCCTTTTGTTAAATATTTCAAGACATTTGGGTGTCTTGCTATAGGTCTGGATAAGACGCAGAGGCGCAAATTCGTTGCAAAAGGCAAAGAATTTATATTCGTCGGATATAGCACAGAAACTAAAGGTTACAGGCTATATGATCCGGAGCTTAATAAGGTCGTCATAAAACGAGATGTTCGCTTCGATGAGAATGTGTTGATGGGGCAAGACAGTAGCACAGATTTTTCTAGTGTGGCTCAGAGAAACGATAGCCAAGGCAGCGGTAAAGATATAGATCTGGAAATGCATGAGAACATTTCACAGGGTGCTAAGGAGGCACAACAGTTATCACCGATATCAGACTATGAAGATGCTACTAGCGATGTGGATCAACAGGATAGCCTCTCTGCCGAGAGCGATAATGAAGAAGTCACTCCCATGTATGGACCCGGAAGACCTCGTATTGTGCGCACAGGTGCGCCAGGTAGACCATCGAAGCAGAAAAATAGATTAAACGTCATGCAGGCAAAAGAAGAGGTTGTAATTCCCGATAACCTAAAAATGGCAATGAGTGGTGATTTTTCAGATGAATGGAGGGCAGCCATGCAGCTAGAGTATGACTCGCTGATGGCACACAAAACTTGGTCATTAGTTGACCTGCCTCCTGGCAAGAAAGCTATCGGATGTAAATGGGTGTACAACGTGAAGACGGTGCCTGATGGCAGTGCTAACCGGTTTAAGGCGCGATTGGTTGCAAAAGGTTGTAGTCAGCAGTACGGCATAAACTATGAAGAAACATATTCGCCAGTAGTACGATATGCAACGATTCGTATGGTAATGGCACTGGCAGCGGAACTCGAATTGCATTTGCACCAAATGGATGTGTGCACAGCATATTTGAATGGCACCCTGAGTGACGAAGTCTACATGAAGCAGCCTGAGATGTTCGTCAGTGAGAGGTATCCAAATCGTGTGGCTAAACTAAAGAGGGCCATTTACGGTTTGAAGCAATCTGGAAGAGAATGGAATGCTTTGTTAGATGGTGTTCTGCAAAGCTATGGATTTGTTCCATGTAGCAGCGAGCCCTGCTTGTATGTTATGTACATTAATAATCGTATAAATCTCGTTGCAGTATACGTAGATGACATTCTTATAGCAAGCAAGAGCAAAGATGATATGTATGCAATAAAGCGATACATTGGAGAGCAGTTCAAGTCAGTCGACAACGGGAAAGTAAGGAGCTTTCTTGGTTTTGAGGTTGAGCGTACCGAAGAAACTGGAGATTTGTTTGTGAGTCAAACAAAATATATCGAGACACTGCTGCAACAGTACGATATGAAGAACTGCAGGACAGCTGCAACGCCACTTGATGCGGGGTACCAGATAAAACCTTCGGAAGACTCAAAGCTGGTCGATGCAGCGAAATATCAAGCTCTCATAGGCAGTTTGATGTATTTGGCCGTTTCTACACGGCCTGACATTTTGCATTCCGTGTGCAAATTATCGCAGATGAACAAGAAGCCAACGGTCGAGCACGACACAGGGGCAAAGCATATCCTGCGATATTTGGCTGGTACAAAGGAGCGGAAGCTGCGGTACATAAAATCAGGTGCTCCTATAGTAGGATACACTGATGCAGACTGGGAGGCAACATACCAGACAGAAAGTCGTTCACTGGATACATGTTCTTTCTGGGTGGTGCGGTATTTTCTTGGGAGTCGCACAAACAAGCTACTGTGGCACTTAGTAGCACCGAGGCGGAATACATGGCGCTGGCGGCAGCTTCTAAAGAGGCTGTGTATCTGAGACGGCTCATCAAGGAGATTGGCTGTTTTCCGAGCGATATGCCATTGTGTATCTATGGCGATAACTTAAGCGCACAGCACTTAGCGAAAAACCACATGTACCACGCAAGAAGCAAACATATAGACATAAGGTATCATTTTATCAGAGAACTAGTAGATAAAAATGAAATTATTTTGAAATATGTTGATACAGCAAATATGATTGCAGATGTTTGCACAAAAGAATTTGAATAAGCACAAACATGTAAAATTTTTAGACATGATGGGCTTGACATAAAATAAGGAATAATTTTGTATTGAGAAGAGGTGTTGAAAATAATTAGTATTTTAATAGCAACACAAAAATGTATTATTTCAGTCTAACAATCTGGTAACACTTTTAAGTTCGATAACTATCATGTTTGTATGAAACGAATTAGTCTCTAAGAAAACTCCGAAGAGTGAACATGTTTTTATTTTAATAAAGTTACGCGCATATTATCCCAACAATTACAGTATTAACGACTGAACAACGAATATTGTTTAAAAATATTACGACAATTAGCTCAAAAGTTAGAGACGATAAGTGTTCGTCGTGATATTAAACTAACTATTAACAAAAACCCTTATTTTCCAATTGAGTTTGACGAAAGTCAACTCCAGGATTTAAACGAGTCCAAGCCAACAATTGACTTTGACGAGTCAGAACAGGAGTGTTCCGATTCAGATAACACCGAAAAAAAAAAAAATACAAAAACCAGCCATGACAGACACAGCTATTGCCGATAGGGCATACATGAGAGAAATATCCTCATCAATACCCGAATTTGATGGTAAAAAGTTAAATTTGCAAAGATTCTTAACCTCGTTAAGACTAGTAAATTTAACAAAAGGCACATTTGAGAACATAGCCGTAGAAGTAATCAAGTCAAAAATAATTGGCTCGACCTTCTATAAAGTCCAAAATGAGACAACCATAGATGCAATAATAAAGAAATTGCAAGAATCTATTGTCGGTGAAACATCCGACGTGGTAAAAGCCAAAATGGCTAATGTCTATCAAAAGGCTAAAACTGCCACGCAATTTACCAACGAAATCGATAATCTACGAAGATTACTTGAATCTTCGTATATCGATGAGGGATTGCCAGCAGAACTTGCTGATAAATTCAGCACAAAAGAAGCAATAAATGTCATGATTAAAAACTGCGATCATGGCAAGCTAAAAACAATATTGGAAGCAGGTACATTCCCAACAATGAATGACGCTGTAAGTAAATATATACATTGCAGTACAGAAATTACGGGATCAACAAATGCAATCCTATTTGCACAAAGAGGACACCCCAATCGAGGTAATTTCCGAGGAAATTATCGAGGTAGAGGCAATTACCAAGGTTATAATAATAATTATGGTAATTATAATAATTACTATAATAATAACCGAGGACGCGGAAATTTCCGAGGAAATAACCGCGGCCGTAGCAACGCCAACAGGGGATACTAGAACAACAACTATAACAATAATAACAAATACCACAATAATAACAATAATAGACAAGATGGTAACGTACGATACACTCAGAGTAATTCGGAAAACCAACAAGCCCCCTTAAGTACTTCCAACCAATAAATTCAAAAAAAACGATCACGCCACCTTTGCCCTTGGCGCGACATTGGCAGCGTTGACAGGCCCCGGTCCAGCGAGACAGCAGAAGAATATAAAAGGAGCCGCCTTGGGCAGAGCGGCAGGTTAGTTGCGTACAAGAGAGTTGCGTACAAGTTAGTCGAATACAAGTCAGAGCGAATACAAAGTTAGTGTGAGTGCAAAGTGGAACGTCAACACGGAACATAAAGTGAATACAGGACTCAGAGGGCAAGAAATCCTACGTGAAAGGATAACCTAAGAATCAAAGGATTCATATCGCAATAAGGACAAGCAGATCGTGTCCTTAGCGAATTAACAAACATTGTGTGAGAAATCGATACGCGAAAGTTGTCAAGTCTTGTGCCGCGTTACATTTGCAAAGCAACCTCGAATTAAAACCAAGTATCAGATAAGTGAGCCTGGCGAAGGACAGGTGAAGCTAAAGTCAGAGCCGGAGAGTAGGCGACACTACTGGCGAAATCCTTGTGGTAACAAGGAGGCCATAGTAGAGCCTGGCGAATTCGGGCGTTGCTAGCTAAAACCTCGTTTAGTAGGCGAAACATTGACTCTGAATATTTGGTGCAACGAGAGCGCCAGCATTGCAAATAAAACCACGACACAAGAGCCGTACGATTTACTAAACTCTAATAAGAAATATCATTAAGTGCAAAGCAATTGTAAAACCCAACGTGAAAACTAGCAGAGAGTGCAGTTTAAAATATATGTATTAAAACCAAACCAAATTGTGTTCTTATTGCCGCAGCCGCCACAAATATAAATTTGTTGGCACGTACCCTCAGCACCGCGAGAGTTAGCCCAGCTAAAAACCGCGTAACTTTAGGTTCGTTACAACTGGCGCCCAACGTGGCGTGTTTGCCTAGCAACAAGGGTTCCTCGTTGCTGATCACGCCTGTCGTTGGTGTGACGGTGATCACTATATTTCGTGGATGCATATGAGCAAAGCAATAAGTAACACAGCAGAATTAGAAAAAATTTAAATTGTCCCCCATATTTTTCAAAATTTTTCAAACAAAATAGACGCTATTTACACTAAATACCCAAATTTTCGTATACAAGCTATACAAATACTTTCCGGCTTCCATGAATATATCTCCGTTTATAAGTTCGAAAATGAATTTATGGAAAGATATAATATCTCAATAAGTCCATTATATGGTTGCGATAAGACCGAAAAGGCAAAAGTTTTAGAAACCTTACCTTATGTCCATGTAAAAAGATATGTAGAACAACATCCCATTCTTGGCCCTGCCAACATTTTTATTGTGCGTCTACACAGGTAATAAAACTTCAAAAAAATCATGGTAGAACTCAAGCTATTAGCTAGATTTATTCCGTTCTTGGAGTTTTTGGTCGATAACGGACCAATCCATCCGAAATTAAAAATTATCCTTCAGTGGATAATCTCCAACAA
Source organism: Scaptomyza montana (assembly GCA_018904305.1). Lineage (NCBI taxonomy): Eukaryota > Metazoa > Arthropoda > Insecta > Diptera > Drosophilidae > Scaptomyza > Scaptomyza montana. The sequence goes on along the minus strand of JAEIGR010000091.1, from coordinate 246,954 downwards.
GTCCGTTAAATTACACATGTACATGTATTATCATTGCAATATAAAAATTTGCTAAGAAAAAACGTTCGCTTGCCAAAATCGATAAATGATTTGTTCATAAATCAAATCATCAAAGCAGAACTATTGAGCTCCGAAAGTGACGACTCTGACGTTCAAATAATTGATTAAAAAAAAAAAAAAAAAAAAAACCAAAACTGTACCAAATGGAAAAAAATTTTTTTTTAAATTCCAATTAAAAAAATGTAGAAGGAATAGTTATGAGTTGGCAAGAAATAGAAAAAAATTCGAACTTATTAAACAAAAATTCGACAAGTCATATAAATGTGTCAATAAAAACACAACAATAAGAGTCGAAACGTTGTTGCACCATATTACTGTTGAAAATAATTAGTATTTTAATAGCAACACAAAAATGTATTATTTCAGTCTAACAATCTGGTAACACTTTTAAGTTCGATAACTATCATGTTTGTATGAAACGAATTAGTCTCTAAGAAAACTCCGAAGAGTGAACATGTTTTTATTTTAATAAAGTTACGCGCATATTATCCCAACAAAGGTTATGGGCCCAGGCAGCTTATAACTAGGAAATTAAAAATAAAAAAAAGGTCGGAGAGACTCGTCGGTGTGTCCGAGATATTAATTCGTGTGTCGATTAATATAAAAACTTAAAATGGCGAACAATTTGTATTCGATTGAGAAATTAGACGACAAGAACTACGACATTTGGTGTATCCAAATGCGCAGTATTTTAGTACATGCGGAGTCGTGGAGTATTGTGAGTGGTTCAGTGGAAAAAACTGAAGCAAACAGTGCCACCTGGCAAAAGATAGATGAAAAGGCGTTGGCTACAATAACGTTGTCAGTGAAACCAACACAGTTAAATTACATTAAAAACTGTAACACCGCAGGGGAAGCATGGCAAAAATTAAAGGAGGTGCACGAGCCAAAAGGGCCGGCTCGGAAAGTGTCGCTGTATAAAGCTCTATTAAGTCTATCATTGTCTGAAGATAAGAGTGTAATAGAATACATAAACGAATTTGAAAGCGTGATCGGCAAATTAAGTGAAGTGGGCATAACTCTAGGTGAAGAGATTACCGTAATAATATTGTTGTCCAGTTTGCCAAGATCATATGAACATTTTGTAGTGGCAATGGAGATCAGAGATGAATTGCCCAGATTTGATGTGCTGCGTAATAAACTTCTAGAAGAAGCAGAACGTAAAAATCAAAGCAGAAACGAAAATAGTGTACAGCAAGCATATATAGCGAAAGAACAGAAAAGAAGCAACGGTAAATGTTTCGAGTGCGGTAAGCGTGGTCATTTCGCCGCAGTGTGTCGTCAGCGGAAGGCTAAAGGCAAAGAAAGCGAAAAAGACAAGCAAAAACAAGAAAAGAAACAAAATGAACGATCGTTTGTGTGTGTGTCGCCGAGCGTCGCGTTTTTTTCGAGCGAAAACATTTTGAGTCGTAACGATTGGTGTGTGGACAGTGGTGCCACCTCGCATATGTGTAACAATCGAGAACTATTTATCGACTATCGTGAGTCACAACAAAAAGTGTTAGTGGCGGGCAATAAATCACTTGAGGCGATAGGTATTGGAACAGTGCGCATAAAAACAAATAAATCAAAATTTAAGTTAAAGTATGTTTTGTACGTACCTGAGTTGCAAATCAATTTTTTCTCAGTTGCAAAGGGCACAGAAAATGGTTTAAAGATTAATTTTGATGAAATATGTGCAACAGTAAAAATATCGGACATAAACGAAACTATCGCAGTTGCAAATAAAGAAAACGGGTTATATATGTTCACAAATAAATTTGAATCAGTTTATGTTTCGTGTGTCGAAAACATAGTAAAGTGGCATAATCGTCTAGGCCACATTAATATACAAAGCCTTTGTAAAATGTCAACAAATGGAATAGTTAATGGCATTGAAAAACTAAGTCCGGCGGTAAACGTTACGTGTGTGCCATGTATGAAAAGCAAAATTTGCTCAAAGCCTTTTGCAGAGGCAGGTTACCGTGCCGAACAATTATTAGAAACAATCCATTCAGACGTGTGCGGGCCGTTTAATGTTGACTCAATCGGTGGATCGCGATATTTTGTGACATTCATAGACGATAGATCCAGATACGCAGTGGTTATGTTTATGAAAAACAAGAGTGAGGTATACGAACATTTTAAAACATACCAGTCGTTAGTCGAAAAGCAAACGGGGCTTAAAGTAAAAGCATTGAGAAGCGACAACGGCGGCGAGTATAAAAACAATGTGTTCGATACATATCTCCGTAAACAGGGTATAGCGCGGCAGTTTACGGTGGCTCATACGCCGCAACAGAATGGCGTTGCAGAGCGCTATAATCGTACCATAGTCGAGATGGCACGAGCGATGTTGGTTCATTCGGGTCTCGAGGAGCGTTTTTGGGCGGAAGCATGCTCGAGTGCAGCATATATCAAAAAATCGCATGCCTACAAGAGCGCTTGAGGATACTACTCCGTATGAGATGTGGTTCAAGAGAAAGCCTTTTGTTAAATATTTCAAGACATTTGGGTGTCTTGCTATAGGTCTGGATAAGACGCAGAGGCGCAAATTCGTTGCAAAAGGCAAAGAATTTATATTCGTCGGATATAGCACAGAAACTAAAGGTTACAGGCTATATGATCCGGAGCTTAATAAGGTCGTCATAAAACGAGATGTTCGCTTCGATGAGAATGTGTTGATGGGGCAAGACAGTAGCACAGATTTTTCTAGTGTGGCTCAGAGAAACGATAGCCAAGGCAGCGGTAAAGATATAGATCTGGAAATGCATGAGAACATTTCACAGGGTGCTAAGGAGGCACAACAGTTATCACCGATATCAGACTATGAAGATGCTACTAGCGATGTGGATCAACAGGATAGCCTCTCTGCCGAGAGCGATAATGAAGAAGTCACTCCCATGTATGGACCCGGAAGACCTCGTATTGTGCGCACAGGTGCGCCAGGTAGACCATCGAAGCAGAAAAATAGATTAAACGTCATGCAGGCAAAAGAAGAGGTTGTAATTCCCGATAACCTAAAAATGGCAATGAGTGGTGATTTTTCAGATGAATGGAGGGCAGCCATGCAGCTAGAGTATGACTCGCTGATGGCACACAAAACTTGGTCATTAGTTGACCTGCCTCCTGGCAAGAAAGCTATCGGATGTAAATGGGTGTACAACGTGAAGACGGTGCCTGATGGCAGTGCTAACCGGTTTAAGGCGCGATTGGTTGCAAAAGGTTGTAGTCAGCAGTACGGCATAAACTATGAAGAAACATATTCGCCAGTAGTACGATATGCAACGATTCGTATGGTAATGGCACTGGCAGCGGAACTCGAATTGCATTTGCACCAAATGGATGTGTGCACAGCATATTTGAATGGCACCCTGAGTGACGAAGTCTACATGAAGCAGCCTGAGATGTTCGTCAGTGAGAGGTATCCAAATCGTGTGGCTAAACTAAAGAGGGCCATTTACGGTTTGAAGCAATCTGGAAGAGAATGGAATGCTTTGTTAGATGGTGTTCTGCAAAGCTATGGATTTGTTCCATGCAGCAGCGAGCCCTGCTTGTATGTTATGTACATTAATAATCGTATAAATCTCGTTGCAGTATACGTAGATGACATTCTTATAGCAAGCAAGAGCAAAGATGATATGTATGCAATAAAGCGATACATTGGAGAGCAGTTCAAGTCAGTCGACAACGGGAAAGTAAGGAGCTTTCTTGGTTTTGAGGTTGAGCGTACCGAAGAAACTGGAGATTTGTTTGTGAGTCAAACAAAATATATCGAGACACTGCTGCAACAGTACGATATGAAGAACTGCAGGACAGCTGCAACGCCACTTGATGCGGGGTACCAGATAAAACCTTCGGAAGACTCAAAGCTGGTCGATGCATCGAAATATCAAGCTCTCATAGGCAGTTTGATGTATTTGGCCGTTTCTACACGGCCTGACATTTTGCATTCCGTGTGCAAATTATCGCAGATGAACAAGAAGCCAACGGTCGAGCACGACACAGGGGCAAAGCATATCCTGCGATATTTGGCTGGTACAAAGGAGCGGAAGCTGCGGTACATAAAATCAGGTGCTCCTATAGTAGGATAGACTGATGCAGACTGGGGAGGCAACATACCAGACAGAAAGTCGTTCACTGGATACATGTTCTTTCTGGGTGGTGCGGTATTTTCTTGGGAGTCGCACAAACAAGCTACTGTGGCACTTAGTAGCACCGAGGCGGAATACATGGCGCTGGCGGCAGCTTCTAAAGAGGCTGTGTATCTGAGACGGCTCATCAAGGAGATTGGCTGTTTTCCGAGCGATATGCCATTGTGTATCTATGGCGATAACTTAAGCGCACAGCACTTAGCGAAAAACCACATGTACCACGCAAGAAGCAAACATATAGACATAAGGTATCATTTTATCAGAGAACTAGTAGATAAAAATGAAATTATTTTGAAATATGTTGATACAGCAAATATGATTGCAGATGTTTGCACAAAGAATTTGAATAAGCACAAACATGTAAAATTTTTAGACATGATGGGCTTGACATAAAATAAGGAATAATTTTGTATTGAGAAGAGGTGTTGAAAATAATTAGTATTTTAATAGCAACACAAAAATGTATTATTTCAGTCTAACAATCTGGTAACACTTTTAAGTTCGATAACTATCATGTTTGTATGAAACGAATTAGTCTCTAAGAAAACTCCGAAGAGTGAACATGTTTTTATTTTAATAAAGTTACGCGCATATTATCCCAACAATTACAGTATTAACGACTGAATATAACATACTTAGCGAATTAGCATCTTCACTAAAGAGCAAGCTAACGAATGCGCACAACGAATATTGTTTAAAAATATTACGACAATTAGCTCAAAAGTTAGAGACGATAAGTGTTCGTCGTGATATTAAACTAACTATTAACAAAAACCCTTATTTTCCAATTGAGTTTGACGAAAGTCAACTCCAGGATTTAAACGAGTCCAAGCCAACAATTGACTTTGACGAGTCAGAACAAGAGTGTTCCGATTCAGATAACACCGAAAAAAAAAAAATACAAAAACCAGCCATGACAGACACAGCTATTGCCGATAGGGCATACATGAGAGAAATATCCTCATCAATACCCGAATTTGATGGTAAAAAGTTAAATTTGCAAAGATTCTTAACCTCGTTAAGACTAGTAAATTTAACAAAAGGCACATTTGAGAACATAGCCGTAGAAGTAATCAAGTCAAAAATAATTGGCTCGACCTCCTATAAAGTCCAAAATGAGACAACCATAGATGCAATAATAAAGAAATTGCAAGAATCTATTGTCGGTGAAACATCCGACGTGGTAAAAGCCAAAATGGCTAATGTCTATCAAAAGGCTAAAACTGCCACGCAATTTACCAACGAAATCGATAATCTACGAAGATTACTTGAATCTTCGTATATCGATGAGGGATTGCCAGCAGAACTTGCTGATAAATTCAGCACAAAAGAAGCAATAAATGTCATGATTAAAAACTGCGATCATGGCAAGCTAAAAACAATATTGGAAGCAGGTACATTCCCAACAATGAATGACGCTGTAAGTAAATATATACATTGCAGTACAGAAATTACGGGATCAACAAATGCAATCCTATTTGCACAAAGAGGACACCCCAATCGAGGTAATTTCCGAGGAAATTATCGAGGTAGAGGCAATTACCAAGGTTATAATAATAATTATGGTAATTATAATAATTACTATAATAATAACCGAGGACGCGGAAATTTCCGAGGAAATAACCGCGGCCGTAGCAACGCCAACAGGGGATACTAGAACAACAACTATAACAATAATAACAAATACCACAATTTTTTTTTTTTTTTTTTTTTTTTTTTTTTTTTTTTTTTTTTTTTTTTTTTTTTTTTTTTTTTTTTTTTTTTTTTTTTTTTTTTTTTTTTTTTTTTTTTTTTTTTTTTTTTTTTTTTTTAAAATTATAATTTTTGTAGTAGGAGTATTTTATTAATAAATAATAATAATAATAATAACAATAATAGACAAGATGGTAACGTACGATACACTCAGAGTAATTCGGAAAACCAACAAGCCCCCTTATAAGACTTCCAACCAATAAATTCAAAAAAAACGATCACGCCACCTTTGCCCTTGGCGCGACATTGGCAGCGTTGACAGGCCCCGGTCCAGCGAGACAGCAGAAGAACATAAAAGGAGCCGCCTTGGGCAGAGCGGCAGGTTAGTTGCGTACAAGAGAGTTGCGTACAAGTTAGTCGAATACAAGTCAGAGCGAATACAAAGTTAGTGTGAGTCCAAAGTGGAACGTCAACACGGAACATAAAGTGAATACAGGACTCAGAGGGCAAGAAATCCTACGTGAAAGGATAACCTAAGAATCAAAAGGATTCATATCGCAATAAGGACAAGCAGATCGTGTCCTTAGCGAATTAACAAACATTGTGTGAGAAATCGATACGCGAAAGTTGTCAAGTCTTGTGCCGCGTTACATTTGCAAAGCAACCTCGAATTAAAACCAAGTATCAGATAAGTGAGCCTGGCGAAGGACAGGTGAAGCTAAAGTCAGAGCCGGAGAGTAGGCGACACTACTGGCGAAATCCTTGTGGTAACAAGGAGGCCATAGTAGAGCCTGGCGAATTCGGGCGTTGCTAGCTAAAACCTCGGTTAGTAGGCGAAACATTGACTCTGAATATTTGGTGCAACGAGAGCGCCAGCATTGCAAATAAAACCACGACACAAGAGCCGTACGATTTACTAAACTCTAATAAGAAATATCATTAAGTGCAAAGCAATTGTAAAACCCAACGTGAAAACTAGCAGAGAGTGCAGTTTAAAATATATGTATTAAAACCAAACCAAATTGTGTTCTTATTGCCGCAGCCGCCACAAATATAAATTTGTTGGCACGTACCCTCAGCACCGCGAGAGTTAGCCCAGCTAAAAACCGCGCCTCCGTTTTGAACTTTGGTGTCCGTTAACACATCGCAAATATCGATCAGGCCGTATCGAGTAACACCGGGCGATGCAAAGCTGGCTGCTATGGCGCAACGCCCCACTAGATGGCGTTACACGACCGCCAGCTGATCGCTACAGCGACACTGTTAACGGACACCAAAGTTCAAAACGGAGGCGCGCGATTTGAAAGACGCAAAATCAAGTGGAAGGCTTCCACTTCCGGAGAAAGAGGGGAGTGTGAGGAGCCATATTTACTTATAGCACCTCACAAAAAGCGATTGTATTTATAGCCGCAGCCGGACCTGAGCTGCGGCGAATTCGCATGCTGTCTCGCTCTGACACAGGATGTCAGCGCTAAGGTACGTGTTTGGCACATGGGAGCCACAAAAACACGTACCGCAAAAGTCGTGGCAAAGTGCCGTTGGTGTGCGAGCGGTGCATCCACGAAATATAGTGATCACCGTCACACCAACGACAGGCGTGATCAGCAACGAGGAACCCTTGTTGCTAGGCAAACACGCCACGTTGGGCGCCAGTTGTAACGAACCTAAAGTTACGCTGTTTTTAGCTGGGCTAACTCTCGCGGTGCTGAGGGTACGTGCCAACAAATTTATATTTGTGGCGGCTGCGGCAATAAGAACACAATTTGGTTTGGTTTTAATACATATATTTTAAACTGCACTCTCTGCTAGTTTTCACGTTGGGTTTTACAATTGCTTTGCACTTAATGATATTTCTTATTAGAGTTTAGTAAATCGTACGGCTCTTGTGTCGTGGTTTTATTTGCAATGCTGGCGCTCTCGTTGCACCAAATATTCAGAGTCAATGTTTCGCCTACTAAACGAGGTTTTAGCTAGCAACGCCCGAATTCGCCAGGCTCTACTATGGCCTCCTTGTTACCACAAGGATTTCGCCAGTAGTGTCGCCTACTCTCCGGTTCTGACTTTAGCTTCACCTGTCCTTCGCCAGGCTCACTTATCTGATACTTGGTTTTAATTCGAGGTTGCTTTGCAAATGTAACGCGGCACAAGACTTGACAACTTTCGCGTATCGATTTCTCACACAATGTTTGTTAATTCGCTAAGGACACGATCTGCTTGTCCTTATTGCGATATGAATCCTTTTGATTCTTAGGTTATCCTTTCACGTAGGATTTCTTGCCCTCTGAGTCCTGTATTCACTTTATGTTCCGTGTTGACGTTCCACTTTGCACTCACACTAACTTTGTATTCGCTCTGACTTGTATTCGACTAACTTGTACGCAACTCTCTTGTACGCAACTAACCTTTTTCATTAACCGTTTTCCTGGCAGCGTATGCTTCGCACACCTTTCGCCGCGTTCAGGTCCGGTTTTTGTAATGCCCTTGGTTGGGCCGTGGCTCTTATTATTATTTTTTTTTTCCTTCTGCCATCCATTCTCCCCGCCCACACATTCGTTGTTGTCTGTTATTTTTAATAAATATGTAATACCATACATATTTATTTTTATTTTTAATAAATATGTAATACCTTACATATTTATTTTTATTATTTATATATATATGTAATACCTTACATATTTATTTTTGTTATGCTTTAATAAATATGTAATACCCTACATATTTATTTTTGTTATGCTTTAATAAATATGTAATACCTTACATATTTATTTTTATTATTTATATATATATGTACTACCTTACATATTTATTTTTGTTATGCTTTAATAAATATGTAATACCTTACATATTTATTTTTATTATTTATATATATATGTAATACCTTACATATTTATTTTTGTTATGCTTTAATAAATATGTAATACCTTACATATTTATTTTTATTATTTATATATATGTAATACCTTACATATTTATTTTTGTTATGGTTTAATAAATATGTAATACCTTACATATTTATTTTTATTATTTATATCTGTTAAATGTGTTGAGTAGGGGGCAATAATTAATATGTATTAATACATATTCACCCCCTTTTTTTTTTCCAAAAAAAACAAATCAACTAATGCTTTTTTTTTTATATAGGGGTGATGGAGATTCAGGTGAGTAAATGAGATACGTCACTAATGATGCCAATTATTAACCGCTCTTTTCTTTTCCAGATTTTCACCACCACAAAAAAAAATTACTTTTTATTCTAGGGTCTTAAAATAATTTGTGACCCCAAAATTTTTTTTTTTATTGTCTCACCCGTTGTCCGTTCCGCCTCCGTGGGGTTTTATGTCGCCTATGTGCGCGGTCCGTTCTTTTTCCCCAGTTTTCCCCTGTAATTTACAGATTACAGGTGATACAAAATTCATTATTGTATATGGTCCGGAAAATTTAGGAGCAAGCTTCGCAGCGAAGCCTTCCGCTGCATTTGACAGGTGGTGTTGTTTCACCCACACCTTGTCTCCTACGGATGGTTTCCACTGCCGTCTCCGTAGGTTGTAATGCCTTGCTTGGTCCTGAGAGGCCTTCTCTAAACTCCTGCGCACCAATTCAAAAACTTCTCTAAGTTTTTGCGCATTGTCGCTGGGTGTTTGTGTCGGTTGCCCTGTGCCGAGTGTAACGTTGTCGTACAGTGCATTTGGCAGCCTTGGTTCCCGCCCTTGCGTGATAAACGCTGCACTGTAGCCTGTAGACGCCGATACGCTGGTATTAACGGCCAGTGACAATTCTGGCAAAAATTCATCCCAGCACCGCTGGTTATCTTTGGTAAATTGTGCAATCATCGTTTTTACCGTGCGGTTCGCACGTTCTGTAGGATTCTCTTGCGGAGTGTATGGTGCCGTAAATTGGTGTCGCACTCCTAATTCTTCGAGAAAGCGTTTGAAGGCTTTACTCGTAAATTGTGTTCCGTTGTCCGTTATGAGAACTTTTGGCACCCCAAATCGTGCCAAAATTCTCTCTCTGAATCCCTTTTGCAAAGTGGCTGTGGTTGCGCTCCTCAGCGGAACTAACTCAGTCCACTTAGAGAACCGGTCAAACATCACCAACAGCATTGTGTTGCCGTGTTTTGATCTTGGCAGTGGACCAACAAAATCAGCACACACGGTACTCCATGGCTCTTCAGGGATTTGTGTCAACATCTTTCCTGCCGCTGCCATTTGACTTGGCTTATATTGTTGACACGTTTCGCAGTTGTGCACATATGTGCGTACGTCCCTGTACAAGCCTGGCCAGTAGTAGCGTGTCGCTACTCTTGCTATCGTTTTCCGGCTTCCCAAATGACCGGCTGTGGCTGCGTCGTGGTTCTCCAATAACACCTCCTTCCTTTTACCTTTGGGTACACAAAGCTTCCAAGCTTCCACATCTCCGCCTCCAGCGCGATGTGGGATGTGTCTGTATAGGTTGCCATTTTCCTCCATGTAATCCGGATATTTCCTGGGATTTTGCGCGATTTCCTTTTTTAATTTCTGAATCCATTTGCAATTTGCGTTGTCTGCCTCCATCCCTTCTGTGGCGATTTTCATTAGGCAGCATGTCTCCGGAAGTGGCTGTCTCGAAAGTGCATCGGCTACGACATTGAGGTTGCCTTTACGGTATTTGACTTCAAAGTCGTATTGTTGCAGTTCAAGCGCCCAACGCGCTATTCTGCCTGATGGACTCTCAATTGAGTTTAGCCACTTCAGCGCCATGTGGTCCGTTATGACCACAAAATGGTAGCCTTCCAGGTATGGCCTTAGCTTTCTGATTCCCCACACTATGGCTAGACACTCTTTTTCAGTTGCCGAATAGTTCCGTTCGGCACCGTTTAGTGTCCTACTGGCGTACGATATTACCCTTTCACCTTGCTCCGAAGGTTGGGTCAATATCGCACCCAGGCCATAGTTACTTGCATCCGTCTGCAAGCAAAATGTTTTTGAAAAATCTGGGCATGCCAATACTGGGGACTGAGTCAGCTTCTCTTTGACCGTGTCAAAAGCTACTTGCCGCTCCTCAGTCCACTCCCATTTTGCGCCTTTTTTCATCAATGCGTTCAGAGGTGCTACTTTCGTTGCAAAATCTGGTACGAAGCGCCTGTACCATGATGCTACGCCCAGGTATTGTCGTAACTCCTTTACGTTGCTTGGCGGCTTCAATTCTGCGATTGCAGCAACTTTCTCCGAATCTGTGCGAATTCCTTCTTCTGTGACTCTGTGACCCAAATATTTCAATTCCTTTTTAAAGAAATCGCATTTGTCCACGTTTATACGCAAATTTGCTTCCCTCAGCCGCCGAAATACCTCTTTGAGATTTTCCATATGCTCTTCGCGCGTTCTTCCGATGACTATAATGTCATCTAAATATGCAAACGCGTGTGGCATCATTTCGGGTCCAATAACACGATCCAAAGCCCTCTGAAAAGTTGCCGGTGCCGAGTGTAACCCAAATGGCATTACTTTCCACTGGTATAATCCTTTGCCTGGGACTGTAAAAGCTGTCAGTGGTCGGCTCGCTTTCTCCATCGGGATCTGCCAGTACCCATCTTTCAGATCCAAGCTAGTGATGAAGTGGGCTTCACGTAGCTGGTCTAAAATGTGGTGCACTCTTGGCAATGGATACGCGTCCTTAACGGATCGGCTATTAAGTTGCCTAAAATCCACACATAACCGCCATTTGCCATTCTTCTTTTTCACCATCACGATTGGTGCGCTGTGTGGCTGTTGGATGGCTCTATGCAACCTTTCGCAAGTAGTTCCTCTACTTGCTGGTTAATTTCCGCTTGCATTTTTGGATTCTTCGGAAAATAACGCTGTTTTATAGGCCTGTCATCGCTCATCACAATTTTGTGTTCCGTAATTTGTGATGTGCCCTTTAGGTGTTCGAAGGCTGCGACTTCCCGCAAAAGAAATTCATTAATTTCTTGATCCTCGTGTAGATTTTCCACTGTAACGAACCTAAAGTTACGCGGTTTTTTAGCTGGGCTAACTCTCGCGGTGCTGAGGGTACGTGCCAACAAATTTGTATTTGTGGCGGCTGCGGCAATAAGAACACAATTTGGTTTGGTTTTAATACATATATTTTAAACTGCACTCTCTGCTAGTTTTCACGTTGGGTTTTACAATTGCTTTGCACTTAATGATATTTCTTATTAGAGTTTAGTAAATCGTACGGCTCTTGTGTCGTGGTTTTATTTGCAATGCTGGCGCTCTCGTTGCATCAAATATTCAGAGTCAATGTTTCGCCTACTAAACGAGGTTTTAGCTAGCAACGCCCGAATTCGCCAGGCTCTACTATGGCCTCCTTGTTACCACAAGGATTTCGCCAGTAGTGTCGCCTACTCTCCGGCTCTGACTTTAGCTTCACCTGTCCTTCGCCAGGCTCACTTATCTGATACTTGGTTTTAATTCGAGGTTGCTTTGCAAATGTAACGCGGCACAAGACTTGACAACTTTCGCGTATCGATTTCTCACACAATGTTTGTTAATTCGCTAAGGACACGATCTGCTTGTCCTTATTGCGATATGAATCCTTTTGATTCTTAGGTTATCCTTTCACGTAGGATTTCTTGCCCTCTGAGTCCTGTATTCACTTTATGTTCCGCGTTGACGTTCTACTTTGCACTCACACTAACTTTGTATTCGCTCTGACGTGTATTCGACTAACTTGTACGCAACTCTCTTGTACGCAACTAACCTGCCGCTCTGCCCAAGGCGGCTCCTTTTATATTCTTCTGCTGTCTCGCTGGACCGGGGCCTGTCAACGCTGCCAATGTCGCGCCAAGGGCAAAGGTGGCGTGATCGTTCCAGTGAGGTTTGCCTAGCAACAACGGTTCCTCGTTGCTGATCACGCCTGTCGTTGGTGTGACGGTGATCACTATATTTCGTGGATGCACCGCTCGCACACCAACGGCACTTTGCCACGACTTTTGCGGTACGTGTTTTTGTGGCTCCCATGTGCCAAACACGTACCTTAGCGCTGACATCCTGTGTCAAAGCGAGACAGCATGCGAATTCGCCGCAGCTCAGGTCCGGCTGCGGCTATAAATACAATCGCTTTTTGTGAGGTGCTATAAGTAAATATGGCTCCTCACACTCCCCTCTTTCTCCGGAAGTGGAAGCCTTCCACTTGATTTTGCGTCTTTCAAATCGCGCGCCTCCGTTTTGAACTTTGGCGTCCGTTAACAGTGTCGCTGTAGCGATCAGTTGGCGGTCGTGTAACGCCATCTAGTGGGGCGTTGCGCCATAGCAGCCAGCTTCGCATCGCCCGGTGTTACTCGCTACGGCCTGATCGATATTTGCGATGTGGCCAGATCGATATGGCCACACGCAACTATCCAACACTAATCGGCCATGACACACAATTTGCAGTTTGCAATTGTTTTGTTGTTGCTGAAAAGAATCTAAAAGCAAACGTAAGTAATATATTTTTGCGCCTTGCGCCATTTCCACCATATCCTAATTCATGTTCTCTTTTTTCCAGGCCATGCCGTTTTGCCGCTCGCGCTGGATCGCACACACATTTTATGTGAGTATGCTTCCAGTCACTTTCACCCCCCCTCCTGCAGTTTTAATACACCTGTTTTCCTTTATATTTTTTTCAGGTTAAATGAATATGCCAGATATAAATATTTTTTTCATTTTTTTTTATTGTGGTGTTTTTTTTGCTTTTTTTTTCCCTATTCGGCCACAAAGGCCCGCGTGCCTCGGGTTGAAATACGCACGCGGTATCGTTGGCCGTGCGCCCACACGATGCGCGACGTGCGTCGGTCGCTACCTCCAGCTGCGGCAGCTACGACCTCTAATGGCCAGTCGGCTCGCGCCACCTCTCTCCATCCCGGAATCGCCAGTGGTGCGGACGACTGCCGCTGCAGTACCGGGCGAGCCGGCCGTTCCCCGTATGGGCATGAAGCCTGCCGGCCGAAAGCTGGGCGTGCCGCATTGGGCGCCCATGTTGGTGGCGGAGGCGGTGTCCTGGGGCGAGGCGGCGTGCCCACCTGCATCGGTGTTGGCCACACCCACGGCGATGTCCTTGTTGCCGGACTGGTGGCCGCGTTGTTTGGTGCCGGTAATGCGCGTGGTGGTGACGGCGTGCGCGGTCGTGGTGGTGGCGGCGTCGGTGTCCGTGTTCGTGGTGGCGGCGTCGGCGTCCGTGTTCGTGGTGGCGTTGGCGTACGCTGTCGGGGTGGCGTTGGCGTACGCGGTCGTGGTGGCGTCATTTCCTTAATAAACTCGGGGCGTGGCAGCGCCACCTCCTCTGCCCACTTCACGACAATCGTCGCGGTGTGCTGCCATCGCCCATCCACAAAGCACCTCTCCCGCGTTATGGTCGCCGTCGGTGGTGTCGACTCACCCGGATCGGCCGTTGGCATCTGCTCCTCGGCCTGCGGTGTTGCTTCCTCCTCGTCGGACGATATATAAATTATATCCTCGTCCTCATCCTCCTCATCCTCCGAAGCGTCCAGCCCACGTGGGAATGGCGACGGTGGCCTAGCGGGGCGCCAGTCTGGCGGTGGTGTCTCGGGTAGTGGTGGTGTGGCGAACCGCTCCGGGCTGGCTGGGCCCACATGCTCATCCTCTGGCGTCGGTGGTGCCTCGGGATGGCACATGCGTACCCATTCCGGGTTCACTTCAATGAAGTCCCTTGGCGGTGGCGACTCCTCAATCTCGTCCACTGGACCAGCGCTGGCATCCACCTCCCAGTCGCTGCTGTCGAAGTCCTCACCGTATGCCCGACGCACCCACTCCCGCTCTTCCTCCAGCTCCTGGCGGCGACCACGCTCGCGCTCGGCTGCCTCCCGCTCCTCAGGCGATTCTATAATAGGCGACGCCCGCAGCTCCAACACGTCTGGCGACGCCTCCCGTTGCGGTCCGACACGCGCATAGGGCTGTCCGGCCCAACGTCCTCGTCGCGCCACGTTTCTGCGCCCTCTGGCGCTGGCACCCATGGCCGCCGCGTCGACCACGCACACATCCCCCGCTGGTGTGCGAGAGTGCGCACGTGGGTCACGGCTCGACGCATGGACTGCCCTCCTTCCCTCGGTGTTGCTGTTGCTTCCTTGCTCCATTTTAAACGGTGAGTACTTGTGAATTTCTGAATTTTCTCAAAGTGACCGACTGCATGGTGGTCGGCACCTTTTATACCCCTACTCCGTACGCATGTGCAACAGTGTAGGTGTGCAAGTTACGGTATCCTTCCCGCCTGCGATCGCCATGTTTTGTCAGCGCTCTCTTTGCGATATCGCTAACCTTTTTCATTAACCGTTTTCCTGACAGCGTTTGCTTCGCACACTTTTCGCCGCGTTCAGGTCCGGTTTTTGTAATGCCCTTGGTTGGGCCGTGGCTCTTATTATTATTTTTTTTATTATTATTACATATTTATTAAAGCATAACAAAAATAAATATGTAGGGTATTACATATTTATTAAAGCATAACAAAAATAAATATGTAAGGTATTACATAT
This sequence comes from Scaptomyza montana, assembly GCA_018904305.1. Taxonomy (NCBI): domain Eukaryota; kingdom Metazoa; phylum Arthropoda; class Insecta; order Diptera; family Drosophilidae; genus Scaptomyza; species Scaptomyza montana. The sequence goes on along the minus strand of JAEIGR010000091.1, from coordinate 231,585 downwards.
ATATATAAATAATAAAAATAAATATGTAAGGTATTACATATTTATTAAAAATAAAAATAAATATGTATGGTATTACATATTTATTAAAAATAACAGACAACAACGAATGTGTGGGCGGGGAGAATGGATGGCAGAAGGAAAAAAAAAATAATAATAAGAGCCACGGCCCAACCAAGGGCATTACAAAAACCGGACCTGAACGCGGCGAAAGGTGTGCGAAGCATACGCTGCCAGGAAAACGGTTAATGAAAAAGGTTAGCGATATCGCAAAGAGAGCGCTGACAAAACATGGCGGTCGCAGGCGGGAAGGGTACCGTAACTTGCACACCTACACTGTTGCACATGCGTACGGAGTAGGGGTATAAAAGGAGCCGACTACCATGCAGTCGGTCACTTTGCGATATTTTTTTTAAACAAGGAAACACTTACAAGATGGAGAACGTTAACAGCAACACCGAGGGAAGGAGGGCAGTCCATGCGTCGAGCCGTGACCCACGTGCGCACTCTCGCACACCAGCGGGGGATGTGTGCGTGGTCGACGCGGCGGCCATGGGTGCCAGCGCCAGAGGGCGCAGAAACGTGGCGCGACGAGGGCGTTGGGCCGGACAGCCCTATGCGCGTGCCGGACCGCAACGGGAGGCGTCGCCAGACGTGTTGGAGCTGCGGGCGTCGCCTATTATAGAATCGCCTGAGGAGCGGGAGGCAGCCGAGCGCGAGCGTGGTCGCCGCCAGGAGCTGGAGGAAGAGCGGGAGTGGGTGCGTCGGGCATAGGAGGACTTCGGGTGAGGACTTCGACAGCAGCGACTGGGAGGTGGATGCCAGCGCTGGTCCAGTGGACGAGATTGAGGAGTCGCCACCGCCAAGGGACTTCATTGAAGTGAACCCGGAATGGGTACGCATGTGCCATCCCGAGGCACCACCGACGCCAGAGGATGAGCATGTGGGCCCAGCCAGCCCGGAGCGGTTCGCCACACCACCACTACCCGAGACACCACCGCCAGACTGGCGCCCCGCTAGGCCACCGTCGCCATTCCCACGTGGGCTGGACGCTTCGGAGGATGAGGAGGATGAGGACGAGGATATAATTTATATATCGTCCGACGAGGAGGAAGCAACACCGCAGGCCGAGGAGCAGATGCCAACGGCCGATCCGGGTGAGTCGACACCACCGACGGCGACCATAACGCGGGAGAGGTGCTTTGTGGATGGGCGATGGCAGCACACCGCGACGATTGTCGTGAAGTGGGCAGAGGATGGCGCTGCCACGCCCCGAGTTTATTAAGGAAATGACGCCACCACGACCGCGACGCCAACGCCACCCCGACAGCGTACGCCAACGCCACCACGAACACGGACCCACGCCGCCACCACAACACGGACACCGACGCCGCCACCACCACGACCCGTCACCACCACGCGCATTACCGGCACCAAACAACGCGGCCACCAGTCCGGCAACAAGGACATCGCCGTGGGTGTGGCCAACACCGATGCAGGTGGTTACGCCGCCTCGCCCCAGGATACCGCCTCCGCCACCAACATGGGCGCCCAATGCGGCACGCCCAGCTTTCGGCCGGCAGGCTTCATGCCCATACGGGGAACGGCCGGCTCGCCCGGTACTGCAGCGGCAGTCGTCCGCACCACTGGCGATTCCGGGATGGAGAGAGGTGGCGCGAGCCGACTGGCCATTAGAGGTCGTAGCTGCCGCAGCTGGAGGTAGCGACCGACGCACGTCGCGCATCGTGTGGGCGCACGGCCAACGATACCGCGTGCGTATTTCAACCCGAGGCACGCGGGCCTTTGTGGCCGAATAGGGAAAAAAAAGCAAAAAAAAAACACCACAATAAAAAAAAAATGAAAAAATATTTATATCTGGCATATTCATTTAACCTGAAAAAAATATAAAGGAAAACAGGTGTATTAAAACTGCAGGAGGGGGGGTGAAAGTGACTGGAAGCATACTCACATAAAATGTGTGTGCGATCCAGCGCGAGCGGCAAAACGGCATGGCCTGGAAAAAAGAGAACATGAGTTAGGATATGGTGGAAATTCTTTTCAGCAACAACAAAACAATTGCAAACTGCAAATTGTGTGTCATGGCCGATTAGTGTTGGATAGTTGCGTGTGGCCATATCGATCTGGCCACATCGCAAATATCGATCAGGCCGTAGCGAGTAACACCGGGCGATGCGAAGCTGGCTGCTATGGCGCAACGCCCCACTAGATGGCGTTACACGACCGCCAGCTGATCGCTACAGCGACACTGTTAACGGACACCAAAGTTCAAAACGGAGGCGCGCGATTTGAAAGACGCAAAATCAAGTGGAAGGCTTCCACTTCCGGAGAAAGAGGGGAGTGTGAGGAGCCATATTTACTTATAGCACCTCACAAAAAGCGATTGTATTTATAGCCGCAGCCGGACCTGAGCTGCGGCGAATTCGCATGCTGTCTCGCTCTGACACAGGATGTCAGCGCTAAGGTACGTGTTTGGCACATGGGAGCCACAAAACACGTACCGCAAAAGTCGTGGCAAAGTGCCGTTGGTGTGCGAGCGGTGCATCCACGAAATATAGTGATCACCGTCACACCAACGACAGGCGTGATCAGCAACGAGGAACCGTTGTTGCTAGGCAAACCTCACTGGAACGATCACGCCACCTTTGCCCTTGGCGCGACCTTTGGCAGCGTTGACAGGCCCCGGTCCAGTGAGACAGCACAAGGCTATAAAAAGAGCCGCCTTCGACAGAGCGGCAGGTTAGTTGCGTACAAGAGAGTTGCGTACAAGTTAGTCGAATACACGTCAGAGCGAATACAAAGTTAGTGTGAGTGCAAAGTAGAACGTCAACGCGGAACATAAAGTGAATACAGGACTCAGAGGGCAAGAAATCCTACGTGAAAGGATAACCTAAGAATCAAAAGGATTCATATCGCAATAAGGACAAGCAGATCGTGTCCTTAGCGAATTAACAAACATTGTGTGAGAAATCGATACGCGAAAGTTGTCAAGTCTTGTGCCGCGTTACATTTGCAAAGCAACCTCGAATTAAAACCAAGTATCAGATAAGTGAGCCTGGCGAAGGACAGGTGAAGCTAAAGTCAGAGCCGGAGAGTAGGCGACACTACTGGCGAAATCCTTGTGGTAACAAGGAGGCCATAGTAGAGCCTGGCGAATTCGGGCGTTGCTAGCTAAAACCTCGTTTAGTAGGCGAAACATTGACTCTGAATATTTGATGCAACGAGAGCGCCAGCATTGCAAATAAAACCACGACACAAGAGCCGTACGATTTACTAAACTCTAATAAGAAATATCATTAAGTGCAAAGCAATTGTAAAACCCAACGTGAAAACTAGCAGAGAGTGCAGTTTAAAATATATGTATTAAAACCAAACCAAATTGTGTTCTTATTGCCGCAGCCGCCACAAATACAAATTTGTTGGCACGTACCCTCAGCACCGCGAGAGTTAGCCCAGCTAAAAAACCGCGTAACTTTAGGTTCGTTACAACTGGCGCCCAACTGTGGATCTACGGCTAATATCACATAGTTTGTTTTAATAAAATACATAGAAATAATCGACAATATGGTTCGTTCGTGGGTGTACAATCTAAAAAAGGATGCACTAGTGAAATGCGGAGTGGAATTCGGTCTGGAGCTTGAAGGCACTGTCGAAAATATGAGAAGACAATTCGGAGACTGGGTAAGTCAAAATGAAAATACTCTTCCACACAGCGTTCGCATTAGCGAACTGGCGAAAATATACAGCCGACAGTCGCCGAATAAAGAACCAGAATTCATGCGCGAGGAAGGGGAATACGAAGAGGAAAAGGAGTTTGCCGGCATAGACGTAGCAAGGCTGAGCGTCCCATGCACCAGCGCGGCGGCTAGGGCGCGAGACTTACAGGAATCTCGCCGATCGCCCTGGAGTACAACCCAACAGCCAAGAGAGCGTAGCCACACCCACACACATGATCAGACCAATGCAAGGGCAAGTGAATACCAGAAAGTAGCCAAACAAGTTCGAGAGTGGAGCTTTCGATTCGATGGACTATCGAAGCCTCTCGAATTCTTGGAGCAAGTGGAATGGTCGGCAGACACATATGGATTAAATTTAAATTTAATTCCAAGAGCGATGCCGGAGTTGCTGAAAGGAATGGCACTTAAGTGGTACATAGCTAACAACAGGCATTGGACGACATGGGTGGATTTTGTCGACAGTTTTCAAGAATATTTTTTACCTCGAGATTATTTTGAAAATTTGTACGACGAAGTACGCAGACGGCGGCAAGCTCCGGATGAGCCTTTTAAAGTCTGTATGGTGGAGATGCAGACTCTGATGAGACCCCTACGACTCTCAACAGAGAAGGAAGTGCGCACCATTTATACCAACAGCCTTCCTGACTTGCGCGGATACGCACGGCCAAACCAGTTCTCGAATTTGACTCAGCTGATGCAACTGACAGAAGAATTCGAAGAGTTAGAAAAAGATAGGCTGAAACTGAGGCTACAAAGTGCTACAGCCCAACAACAATTCAGCCAACATCAACAACAACAGCCACAACAACACCGAGATACACAGCAAAATGGACGCGATCACAACCAGAGTCGTGGAAATCGTACCCGATTTATGGCCATGGAGGAGCAGAGCCAGCACACTGGAAGAATGGACGAACGGCCAACCCCAACACCTAGGACCCAGCAAAATCCTGCCAGGACACACATATAAAAAAATATCGCAAAGTGACCGACTGCATGGTAGTCGGCTCCTTTTATACCCCTACTCCGTACGCATGTGCAACAGTGTAGGTGTGCAAGTTACGGTACCCTTCCCGCCTGCGACCGCCATGTTTTGTCAGCGCTCTCTTTGCGATATCGCTAACCTTTTTCATTAACCGTTTTCCTGGCAGCGTATGCTTCGCACACCTTTCGCCGCGTTCAGGTCCGGTTTTTGTAATGCCCTTGGTTGGGCCGTGGCTCTTATTATTATTTTTTTTCCTTCTGCCATCCATTCTCCCCCGCCCACACATTCGTTGTTGTCTGTTATTTTTAATAAATATGTAATACCATACATATTTATTTTTATTTTTAATAAATATGTAATACCTTACATATTTATTTTTATTATTTATATATATATGTAATACCTTACATATTTATTTTTGTTATGCTTTAATAAATATGTAATACCCTACATATTTATTTTTGTTATGCTTTAATAAATATGTAATACCTTACATATTTATTTTTATTATTTATATATATATGTACTACCTTACATATTTATTTTTGTTATGCTTTAATAAATATGTAATACCTTACATATTTATTTTTATTATTTATATATATATGTAATACCTTACATATTTATTTTTGTTATGCTTTAATAAATATGTTGTAGTGTATTCATATATGTAATAAAACATATATTAAATACAACTTGTAACACTTTGTTGCAATTTTGAATAAACCTAAACACGCACATAAACATATATGTGTATGCCATAAAAACATACATGGTCTGGTGTAGGTAATAGAACGAAGGCCAGAAGCGCAGACCGTTCACGGAAACCTGCGCTGCGCATATATAGTACACTCCCTCCCTTGTAGCTGTTAAACTATAACAGCATAAGCTACAATGTTAAACATAGAATAAGTACCAAAATTATTCAATAAAGATATTCATAAAACCCAGTCAAGCGGCACAGACGTGCCAGTGAATGATCATTTCACACGACCACGACGTTCCACATGGCGACCGTACAGGACCAAAACTAAAAAACAAAGAAGAAATACTAAATAAACGAGTGAGTAGTGTGTTTGTACAAAAAAAATTGTTGCCAGTGTTATGCAAAAAAATGTAATACAAAAAAAAACAAAACAATGCCAAAAAAACGCAGTGGCGTTATATTTAGAGCAAAGAAAGAAATTGCCGAATTAAAAATTTGCTAACAGCAATCAAATTGGGATAAATCAATCGTATTACAAAATAGAATCGACCACTAGAGTCGTTTGTTTCGATACCTGGCACAAAAGAAAGCACAACATTCACAATCACATATACCCACTATTGGACAAATTAATAATCAACCAAAAAAATAATCATACCAGCAACAAAAAGGAGTGCCCAGCAGAGGAAGGACCCCTCATCAGTGTATTCTGCAACTACAGTGCGGCATGAAGATCAGCACCGGCACCCACCAAATTAAGAACAATAACAGCACCACACAACATAAAGCCGGGAGGACCAGCACCGGCACCCACCAAATTAAGAAGCAATACCAGCACCAGCACAAAATAAAGCCTGTGTGAGGACAGCACGGAACCCCACCAGTTCCGGCAAGACCCCCAAGGAGAGAAGCTGACATAAATTATATATATATATCACAATTTATTATATTATAAAAAAATTTTGTTAAACTGGGCTCTAATTAGCACAGTAGCGTACGTAAGCTGAACAAACACTAGGAAGGAAACTGTATATGATAGGAATGTCACGCCACCTAGAGGTGTATTAGGATCGTGCATCTTAGATGCCGATATTCATAAAAATTAAGTTGAAAAAATAGAATTCAATATATATATATAAATTTAAATGAAAAACAAAAAAACAAAAACAAATAAAAATAAAATAAATTAATTAAAATACAAAAAAATAATAAAAATTTTAAAAAAATATATATATATATTCATTAGTTGGAATAGAGCAGTTAGAAACAAAATAGACACTTCAAAGTTAAAACAGTTCCACAAGGAAACATAATGGGCATTGAGATGGAAATCGTGGATTCGACCGCCAACGTTATTAATAAAGTTGACGTTAATCCACCAGATATGCAATACATGCTTATTTTAGTTGCGATAATAGCCGCGAAATGATAATAAACCAATAGTTAAACTTATAAATTGCACCGAAATAGCAGAAAAGAAGATATCAAAGTAGGGCAACGATTTAGCCAAGTATAAATATTCAAAAAATTTTATAAAATAACAGTAAAATGAATACAAGAATATTATTAAAAGAAATAACAAAAAGAGACCCATTATTTGCTAGTAGAATTCGTTCTTGCTCGAACACCCAATAAGTGTTTACGAATTGGAACACTTATTCATAGACGTACAATAGTGTATTTTCACCACTAATAAATTGTACTAAAAACAAAAGCTACAAGTGCTCAAATCCCTACCAAATGTTGAAATTACTTCTTAAAACATTCAACCCAATACTGGGCGAAGTAACTAACATTCTCATATATAAAGTTTAACGAAATTCTTATATAACGAATTTAATGGACGGGATCATATACGTAAATACGTTATAGACCAAAGAACAGAATTTGATAAATCTTCAAGTGCCTTAACAAAAGTGCACAGATTTCAAATGAAACGAAGTCAAAACATTTAGAGTTGTTGGAAACACTTATAACAACGTTAGAAACATTATACTACCAACTCACAAAGCGATTCACTTCAAATTACGCAAGGTAAAGAAATCTTAAAACGATTAAGAAAAACCGTATATATTTCGGAGAGGCATGAGCTTGTCATATTTCTCCCAAATGAAGTAAATAAAATAGCCACTTTGACAAATCTCAGCTAATGAAGCAACAGAAGCAAAAATACAGATTCAGACAAACCCATCATGGCACAAAATAGTTGAATTTGAGGCAGCCTCTTCTCATTGCCAGAATTTGATGGACAAGCTCAAAACCTAAGAAGTTTCCTTGATGCACTAGTCCAGTAGAATCGTTGAAACGAACATGAAATTAATGCGTGAGCTTAATAAAAACAAAACGAAAGGCTATGCTAGAAACTTAATAAGTGACGAGCAGAGTATCAATGCTATCATCTCAAAGTTGTCAAGCTCAGTTAAGGGAGAATCGGTAGAAGTCATATCCGCTAAACCTAACCTTCAGCAAAAGGAAAAACACGGTCAATACACCCAAGAGGTGGAAAAATTGACTAAAGCACTGAAGGAGCACATTAACGACGGTTTGTCAATGGATTTAGCTAACAAATACAGCACTACACAAGCTGTAAAGGCAATGACAAAGAACTGCACAATAGATAAGGTAAAACTATCACAGGCAGGCACGTTCAATAATATGAACGATGCCATCCCAAGTTGTAAATAGTGTACGAGACACAGGACAGAACAACACGTCTGTACTATCAGCAACAAACAAACCCAGGATAAAAGAGGTAACCAGGTAACACCGGGAAGAGGTAATACCATCAAAACGGTAACCGAAATTATTACAGGGGCGAGGCCAAATAAGGAAACTTAGAGGCCGTCAACAACAAGGCCACAATACAAACAACGTCCGGGTAGCCCAAGATGTCGGAAACGAACAACCTTAGATACCCAACAATAAACACCAAGTTCACACAATAAATTTTAGTCTCAATATATTTGTTTCATTTGACCACGTGTCAACAGGTAAAAACTTACCTTTTAATAGATACAGGTGCAGACATCTCAATACTTAAAGAAACCGATGTCTCACGACATCAGCCTAATAATGTAATAAACATTCAAGGCATAAGTAAAGATATTTTAAAATCCAAAGGTCTAGCATCAATAGAGATTCAGACAGGAAAATATATAATCAACAACTTCATATAGTTGATTTAGATTTCGCTATACCATGTGATGGAATACTAGGCATTGATTTTATTAAAAAATACAATGCCAACTGGACTTCAAACCATCAAAGATGGTTTACAATTAGACCCAAATTTACAATATCCAATTCATGTTCCCATAACATATGATTCGGTAGAAACAATACTCACCAGCAAGATCAAATGCCGAAAAATTACGCTAACTTCAAAGAAAATAGCATATTTATTCCAAACCAGGAAATCAGACGGTGTATATGTTGCAAACACAATTGCAACATCCCAACATACGTTCGTCCGTTTACTAAATACAACTAACTCAGATCAATTAGTTACAATTAATAATTTGCAACAGAATCACTGAACACGATGTAGTTCAAACAAATCAGAAAGTAGAAAAGAGAACGTCTTATCTCAGCAGCCAAAAATCCGCCCAATTCAAACCTCAACTAAAAAGTTAGCACCGAGTAAGTGACGTATTCGGTCTCGAAACCGAATCGATCACAACAAATAACTCTATAAACAAAACTGAGACTAAAAGACAATGAACCAGTGTATATTAAAACTATCGAAGCCCACACAGCCAAACACGAAATCCAAAAACAAGTTGAAAGTTGATCAACGACAAAATAGTCGAACCATCTGTGTCAGAATAAAAGCCCACTTTATTAGTTCCAAAGAAAGGCCTTCCAGGCTCAGAAAAAGAAAATGGCGATTAGTAATTGACTATCGTCAAATAAATAAAATTACTGTCCGACAAATTCCACTGCCTAGAATTGATGACATATTAGATCAACTAGGCAGAGCAAAATACTTTTCATGCCTACTAATGTCAGGTTTCATCAAATCGAACTGAAGAAAGTTCAAGGGATATAACTTCATTTTCAACGAGCATGCTCATATCGCTTCACGCGATTACCATTTGGTTTAAAAATAGCGCCAAATTCATTTCAGAGAATGAACTATTGCATTCCGGCCGAATCCCAAGCATTCCTTATATGGATGATTTAATAGTTATTGGTTGTTCCGAAAACATATGCTCAAAAACTTAACAGATGTTTACAAATGTAGGAAATACAACCTTAAGTTACATCCACAAAAATGCTCATTTTTATGCATGAGTGACCTTTGGTCATAAATGCACTGATAAAGGAATCTGCCAGACGACAAAAGTACGACGTCATTAAAAACTACCCAGTCCACACGATGCGACAGCGCAGACGTTGTGCATTGCAATTATTATAGACGTTTCATAAATAACTTCCGACTATTCACGGCACATAACAAGATTATAAAAAGATGTCCTTTGAATGGACAGTGAACCAAAATGCATCCTATACCAAAAGAAAGCAATGCAGCCTACACTATTACAATACCCAGACTTCACAAAGAATTCATAATAACGGATGCAAAGAACTGGGAGCAGTTTAACCAAAACAATGGACCCAACTCCAATCAACCACACGTTCATTACAAGGGAAAGTAATAAGAGTACAACGGAACAAGAATAGCAGCATCATTGGCAAGTACATTGACCATATATTTAGGAAAACACAAGGAAACGACCAAGACCATTAACTATTATTTCTATGGTCAATCAAGTTCTAAACTTACACGCATGCGGCTGAGTAAGTACGACTTTACAGTCAGTATCTAAAGGGTAAAACAATAATCCAACGGATAACAATATCCGAATTAAAAGACATACAAAATAAAGTCGAAAGTACACCAGGCATCAAGTAAAAAAATCCCAGGAAAAACAAGAATCTGCTGGCAAATCGAAAGCTTCAAGCCCAACGTATAGAAGTCATCAGAACACGACAAAAGACCCAAAACTTATTTAAACAGGAAATAAAATCATAAGAATAAATACGATCTTATACAAGGAGCACAGGTCAATCAAAGCACGGTACACATACAAACAAAAAATCAACAAGTAAATAATTAAAAAAATGAATTAAATTTATTAAGAGTAGCGCTACTCAGCCGGTGACCATTATCTCAAAAGATAAAGAAAAAGAAGCAATATTGTCTACATTTCATGATAGTCCCACACAAGGAGGACATACTGGCATAACAAAACTTTGGCCAAAGTAAAAGACACTACTATTGGAAAATATGACTCGTCATATAAAAGAGTACGTACGTAGATGTCCAAATGCCAGATGTCAAAAACATTAGTTCATACTAAAACTCCTTGACAATAACAACACACCAATGTGTGCCTTGATCAGTAATTGTTGACACTATAGGTCCATTACCCAGATCCGAAAATGGTAACGAATACGCAGTTACACTTATTTGTATTTAACTAAATATCGTTGCCATTCCAATACCAAACAAGAATGCCAACACTGTTGCAAAAGCAATATTTGAGCAATTCATTCTAAATTGGCCCCATGAAAACGTTTATTACGGACATGGGCACCGAATATAAAAATACTATTATAACTGACTTTGCAAATATTTAAAAATAGACAAATAACGTCTACAGCACACCACCACCAGACCGTTGGCCAGTTGAAAGAAGTCACAGAACTTTCAACGAATATATACGCTCTTACATCTCAGTCGATAAACCGATTGGAAGCCCAATATTTCGTATACTGTTTCAACACGACCCCTTCTATGGCACATAATTATTGTCCATACGAATTAATTTTTGGCAAGCAAACAATTTGCCCCAACATTTTAATAAAATAGATAACATTAACCCCTTATATAATGTAGACGATTACGCTAAAGAAAGTAAGTTTAGATTAGAACAGGTTTATAAAGAGCAAGAATTATGTTAGAAAACATAAATCTAAAAATAAAGAATATTATGATAGGAAAACAATAGATTTTAATTTGAACATAGGAGATAAAGTACTTTTAAAAATGAAACAGGTCATAAGTTAGAAAGCAAATATATAGGACCTTAGTAAACATAACAGAACAGGATAATATAATAATAAAAATAAAAAGGAAAAAACAGACAGTTCATAGGATAGATTAAAAGTTTTCAATTCATAAAAGCTACTCTAATATCCAACTTAAAAAAAAAAAAAAAAATAAATAAAAATATATATATATATATTGAAATATAAAATTAAAATAAAATATATGTGTAATATAAAATAAATACCTAAGAAAAAAATTATTTTAAAACGGTCTGATCAGCCATATATTATATACCATAACACAAAAAAAACTTTCACTTTTAAATCTTTATACACTTATAGTTTTATATTATTCAATTTTTATATTTCTAATAATTACAATCATGTTTACTATAAATAACTACATATTCATAATATTACGTTATTTTTTTTTAAAGGGAGGTGTAGTGTATTCATACATGTAATGTCAAAACATATATTAAATACAACTTGCAACACTTTGTTGCAATTTTGAATAAACCTAAACACGCTCAGCATAAACATATATGTTATGCCATACCAAAGCACATACATACATATGTGCGCGTGTAGGTAATAGAAGCCTTTTAGAGGCACGCAAGCGCGAGACCGTTGCCCCACGGAAACGCTGCGCTTCACTAAGCCACCCCATATATGTACACTCGCCCTCCCTCTGTAGCTGTTAAACTATAACAGCATAAGCTTTATCAATGTTAAACATAGAATAAGTACTCAAAATTATTCAATAAAGATATTCATAAAACCCAAGTAGTGCCAGTGAATGATTGCTTATTTCACACGACCACGACGTTTTCCTACAATGTAATACCTTATATTTTTTTTATTATTTATATATATGTAATACCTTACATATTTATTTTTGTTATGGTTTAATAAATATGTAATACCTTACATATTTATTTTTATTATTTATATCTGTTAAATGTGTTGAGTAGGGGGCAATAATTAATATGTATTAATACATATTCACCCCCTTTTTTTTTCCAAAAAAAAACAAATCAACTAATGCTTTTTTTTTTTTATATAGGGGTGATGGAGATTCAGGTGAGTAAATGAGATACGTCACTAATGATGCCAATTATTAACCGCTCTTTTCTTTTCCAGATTTTCACCACCACAAAAAAAATTACTTTTTATTCTAGGGTCTTAAAATAATTTGTGACCCCAAAAATTTTTTTTTTATTGTCTCACCCGTTGTCCGTTCCGCCTCCGTGGGGTTTTATGTCGCCTATGTGCGCGGTCCGTTCTTTTTCCCAGTTTTCCCCTGTAATTTACAGATTACAGGTGATACAAAATTCATTATTGTATATGGTCCGGAAAATTTAGGAGCAAGCTTCGCAGCGAAGCCTTCCGCTGCATTTGACAGGTGGTGTTGTTTCACCCACACCTTGTCTCCTACGGATGGTTTCCACTGCCGTCTCCGTAGGTTGTAATGCCTTGCTTGGTCCTGAGAGGCCTTCTCTAAACTCCTGCGCACCAATTCAAAAACTTCTCTAAGTTTTTGCGCATTGTCGCTGGGTGTTTGTGTCGGTTGCCCTGTGCCGAGTGTAACGTTGTCGTACAGTGCATTTGGCAGCCTTGGTTCCCGCCCTTGCGTGATAAACGCTGCACTGTAGCCTGTAGACGCCGATACGCTGGTATTAACGGCCAGTGACAATTCTGGCAAAAATTCATCCCAGCACCGCTGGTTATCTTTGGTAAATTGTGCAATCATCGTTTTTACCGTGCGGTTCGCACGTTCTGTAGGATTCTCTTGCGGAGTGTATGGTGCCGTAAATTGGTGTCGCACTCCTAATTCTTCGAGAAAGCGTTTGAAGGCTTTACTCGTAAATTGTGTTCCGTTGTCCGTTATGAGAACTTTTGGCACCCCAAATCGTGCCAAAATTCTCTCTCTGAATCCCTTTTGCAAAGTGGCTGTGGTTGCGCTCCTCAGCGGAACTAACTCAGTCCACTTAGAGAACCGGTCAAACATCACCAACAGCATTGTGTTGCCGTGTTTTGATCTTGGCAGTGGACCAACAAAATCAGCACACACGGTACTCCATGGCTCTTCAGGGATTTGTGTCAACATCTTTCCTGCCGCTGCCATTTGACTTGGCTTATATTGTTGACACGTTTCGCAGTTGTGCACATATGTGCGTACGTCCCTGTACAAGCCTGGCCAGTAGTAGCGTGTCGCTACTCTTGCTATCGTTTTCCGGCTTCCCAAATGACCGGCTGTGGCTGCGTCGTGGTTCTCCAATAACACCTCCTTCCTTTTACCTTTGGGTACACAAAGCTTCCAAGCTTCCACATCTCCGCCTCCAGCGCGGTGTGGGATGTGTCTGTACAGGTTGCCATTTTCCTCCATGTAATCCGGATATTTCCTTGCATTTTGTGCGATTTCCTTTTTAATTTCTGAATCCATTTGCAATTTGCGTTGTCTGCCTCCATCCCTTCTGTGGCGATTTTCATTAGGCAGCATGTCTCGAAAGTGCATCGGCTACGACATTGAGGTTGCCTTTACGGTATTTGACTTCAAAGTCGTATTGTTGCAGTTCAAGCGCCCAACGCGCTATTCTGCCTGATGGACTCTCAATTGAGTTTAGCCACTTCAGCGCCATGTGGTCCGTTATGACCACAAAATGGTAGCCTTCCAGGTATGGCCTTAGCTTTCTGATTCCCCACACTATGGCTAGACACTCTTTTTCAGTTGCCGAATAGTTCCGTTCGGCACCGTTTAGTGTCCTACTGGCGTACGATATTACCCTTTCACCTTGCTCCGAAGGTTGGGTCAATATCGCACCCAGGCCATAGTTACTTGCATCCGTCTGCAAGCAAAATGTTTTTGAAAAATCTGGGCATGCCAATACTGGGGACTGAGTCAGCTTCTCTTTGACCGTGTCAAAAGCTACTTGCCGCTCCTCAGTCCACTCCCATTTTGCGCCTTTCTTCATCAATGCGTTCAGAGGTGCTACTTTCGTCGCAAAATCTGGTACGAAGCGCCTGTACCATGATGCTACGCCCAGGTATTGTCGTAATTCCTTTACGTTGCTTGGCGGCTTCAATTCTGCGATTGCAGCAACTTTCTCTGAATCTGTGCGAATTCCTTCTTCTGTGACTCTGTGACCCAAATATTTCAATTCCTTTTTAAAGAAATCGCATTTGTCCACGTTTATACGCAAATTTGCTTCCCTCAGCCGCCGAAATACCTCTTTGAGATTTTCCATATGCTCTTCGCGCGTTCTTCCGATGACTATAATGTCATCTAAATATGCAAACGCGTGTGGCATCATTTCGGGTCCAATAACACGATCCAAAGCCCTCTGAAAAGTTGCCGGTGCCGAGTGTAACCCAAATGGCATTACTTTCCACTGGTATAATCCTTTGCCTGAGACTGTAAAAGCTGTCAGTGGTCGGCTCGCTTTCTCCATCGGGATCTGCCAGTACCCATCTTTCAGATCCAAGCTAGTGATGAAGTGGGCTTCACGTAGCTGGTCTAAAATGTGGTGTACTCTTGGCAGTGGATACGCGTCCTTAACGGATCGGCTATTAAGTTGCCTAAAATCCACACATAACCGCCATTTGCCATTCTTATTTTTCACCATCACGATTGGTGCGCTGTGTGGGCTGTTGGATGGCTCTATGCAACCTTTCGCAAGTAGTTCCTCTACTTGCTGGTTAATTTCCGCTTGCATTTTTGGATTCTTCGGAAAATAACGCTGTTTTATAGGCCTGTCATCGCTCATCACAATTTTGTGTTCCGTAATTTGTGATGTGCCCTTTAGGTGTTCGAAGGCTGCGACTTCCCGCAAAAGAAATTCATTAATTTCTTGATCCTCGTGTAGATTTTTGGTTTCAATAGCTGGGTTTCTGACATCGTGTATTGCTTCGTCTTGTTCGGTTACATTCTGGACAACTGCCACTGACAGTCTCTCCTCCAGCTTTCCAACCTTGTGCCGTCGTGCTGGGATGGTGACCACCAATCCCGCACACTGCAACACTGTGCCCATGCCAGTCAGAAAATCCCAGCCCAGCACCAAATCGTCTATCACACCAGGCATAATTAGCAACGCTACTTGCAAACTGCGATGCCCGAGTCTTATTTCGACTGTTATTTGTTCCGTTGTCCTGCTGTTATGTCCGTCTGCTAACTTCACCTGTCTACTTGCGACGCTTCTCCGGCCTACAGTGCTCAGTCTACAAGCAAGCTCTTCGCTAACAAAGCTGCTTGTAGCCCCGGTATCGACTGTAGCCTTATACTGACACTCACCGATCCCTACGGTGGCAGTCAACTGCGTCCCTTCGTCCTTCAAGTGACCGACTAGCGTCTCGGGGCGGACCTTGGCGGCTCCCGCTCGCCCCTCGCTGGCGGACGCCGCTGGCCGTTTCCCGACTGACAACATAGGGCTGTCCGCTGACCGATCCTGCCACAGACCCAGCAGAACTCCAACATTGGGTTTCGGCACTCTATCGCCCAGTGTCCCTCCTGTCCACACACGCGACATGCCCTTCCTGGGTTGTTTATGTGTGTCCTGGCAGGATTTTGCTGGGTCCTAGGTGTTGGGGTTGGCCGTTCGTCCATTCTTCCAGTGTGTGTAACGAACCTAAAGTTACGCGGTTTTTTAGCTGGGCTAACTCTCGCGGTGCTGAGGGTACGTGCCAACAAATTTGTATTTGTGGCGGCTGCGGCAATAAGAACACAATTTGGTTTGGTTTTAATACATATATTTTAAACTGCACTCTCTGCTAGTTTTCACGTTGGGTTTTACAATTGCTTTGCACTTAATGATATTTCTTATTAGAGTTTAGTAAATCGTACGGCTCTTGTGTCGTGGTTTTATTTGCAATGCTGGCGCTCTCGTTGCATCAAATATTCAGAGTCAATGTTTCGCCTACTAAACGAGGTTTTAGCTAGCAACGCCCGAATTCGCCAGGCTCTACTATGGCCTCCTTGTTACCACAAGGATTTCGCCAGTAGTGTCGCCTACTCTCCGGCTCTGACTTTAGCTTCACCTGTCCTTTGCCAGGCTCACTTATCTGATACTTGGTTTTAATTCGAGGTTGCTT
>JAEIGR010000091.1:0-210000 GCA_018904305.1 Scaptomyza montana | reverse complement strand
AGGCTACAAAGTGCTACAGCCCAACAACAATTCAGCCAACATCAACAACAACAGCCACAACAACACCGAGATACACAGCAAAATGGACGCGATCACAACCAGAGTCGTGGAAATCGTACCCGATTTATGGCCATGGAGGAGCAGAGCCAGCACACTGGAAGAATGGACGAACGGCCAACCCCAACACCTAGGACCCAGCAAAATCCTGCCAGGACACACATAAACAACCCAGGAAGGGCATGTCGCGTGTGTGGACAGGAGGGACACTGGGCGATAGAGTGCCGAAACCCAATGTTGGAGTTCTGCTGGGTCTGTGGCAGGATCGGTCAGCGGACAGCCCTATGTTGTCAGTCGGGAAACGGCCAGCGGCATCCGCCAGCGAGGGGCGAGCGGGAGCCGCCAAGGTCCGCCCCGAGACGCTAGTCGGTCACTTGAAGGACGAAGGGACGCAGTTGACTGCCACCGTAGGGATCGGTGAGTGTCAGTATAAGGCTACAGTCGATACCGGGGCTACAAGCAGCTTTGTTAGCGAAGAGCTTGCTTGTAGACTGAGCACTGTAGGCCGGAGAAGCGTCGCAAGTAGACAGGTGAAGTTAGCAGACGGACATAACAGCAGGTTAGTTGCGTACAAGAGAGTTGCGTACAAGTTAGTCGAATACACGTCAGAGCGAATACAAAGTTAGTGTGAGTGCAAAGTAGAACGTCAACGCGGAACATAAAGTGAATACAGGACTCAGAGGGCAAGAAATCCTACGTGAAAGGATAACCTAAGAATCAAAAGGATTCATATCGCAATAAGGACAAGCAGATCGTGTCCTTAGCGAATTAACAAACATTGTGTGAGAAATCGATACGCGAAAGTTGTCAAGTCTTGTGCCGCGTTACATTTGCAAAGCAACCTCGAATTAAAACCAAGTATCAGATAAGTGAGCCTGGCGAAGGACAGGTGAAGCTAAAGTCAGAGCCGGAGAGTAGGCGACACTACTGGCGAAATCCTTGTGGTAACAAGGAGGCCATAGTAGAGCCTGGCGAATTCGGGCGTTGCTAGCTAAAACCTCGTTTAGTAGGCGAAACATTGACTCTGAATATTTGATGCAACGAGAGCGCCAGCATTGCAAATAAAACCACGACACAAGAGCCGTACGATTTACTAAACTCTAATAAGAAATATCATTAAGTGCAAAGCAATTGTAAAACCCAACGTGAAAACTAGCAGAGAGTGCAGTTTAAAATATATGTATTAAAAACCAAACCAAATTGTGTTCTTATTGCCGCAGCCGCCACAAATACAAATTTGTTGGCACGTACCCTCAGCACCGCGAGAGTTAGCCCAGCTAAAAAACCGCGTAACTTTAGGTTCGTTACAACTGTTTCGTGCAATATAGTGATCACCGTCACACCAACGACAGGCGTGATCAGCAACGAGGAACCGTTGTTGCTAGGCAAACCTCACTGGAACGATCACGCCACCTTTGCCCTTGGCGCGACATTGGCAGCGTTGACAGGCCCCGGTCCAGCGAGACAGCAGAAGAATATAAAAGGAGCCGCCTTGGGCAGAGCGGCAAGTTAGTTGCGTACAAGAGAGTTGCGTACAAGTTAGTCGAATACAAGTCAGAGCGAATACAAAGTTAGTGTGAGTGCAAAGTAGAACGTCAACGCGGAACATAAAGTGAATACAGGACTCAGAGGGCAAGAAATCCTACGTGAAAGGATAACCTAAGAATCAAAAGGATTCATATCGCAATAAGGACAAGCAGATCGTGTCCTTAGCGAATTAACAAACATTGTGTGAGAAATCGATACGCGAAAGTTGTCAAGTCTTGTGCCGCGTTACATTTGCAAAGCAACCTCGAATTAAAACCAAGTATCAGATACGTGAGCCTGGCGAAGGACAGGTGAAGCTAAAGTCAGAGCCGGAGAGTAGGCGACACTACTGGCGAAATCCTTGTGGTAACAAGGAGGCCATAGTAGAGCCTGGCGAATTCGGGCGTTGCTAGCTAAAACCTCGTTTAGTAGGCGAAACATTGACTCTGAATATTTGATGCAACGAGAGCGCCAGCATTGCAAATAAAACCACGACACAAGAGCCGTACGATTTACTAAACTCTAATAAGAAATATCATTAAGTGCAAAGCAATTGTAAAACCCAACGTGAAAACTAGCAGAGAGTGCAGTTTAAAATATATGTATTAAAACCAAACCAAATTGTGTTCTTATTGCCGCAGCCGCCACAAATACAAATTTGTTGGCACGTACCCTCAGCACCGCGAGAGTTAGCCCAGCTAAAAGACCGCGTAACTTTAGGTTCGTTACAACTGGCGCCCAACGTCTCGCTCTGACACAGGATGTCAGCGCTAAGGTACGTGTTTGGCACATGGGAGCCACAAAAACACGTACCGCAAAAGTCGTGGCAAAGTGCCGTTGGTGTGCGAGCGGTGCATATAGTGAGGAGCCATATTTACTTATAGCACCTCACAAAAAGCGATTGTATTTATAGCCGCAGCCGGACCTGAGCTGCGGCGAATTCGCATGCTGTCTCGCTCTGACACAGGATGTCAGCGCTAAGGTACGTGTTTGGCACATGGGAGCCACAAAACACGTACCGCAAAAGTCGTGGCAAAGTGCCGTTGGTGTGCGAGCGGTGCATCCACGAAATATAGTGATCACCGTCACACCAACGACAGGCGTGATCAGCAACGAGGAACCGTTGTTGCTAGGCAAACCTCACTGGAACGATCACGCCACCTTTGCCCTTGGCGCGACCTTTGGCAGCGTTGACAGGCCCCGGTCCAGTGAGACAGCACAAGGCTATAAAAAGAGCCGCCTTCGACAGAGCGGCAGGTTAGTTGCGTACAAGAGAGTTGCGTACAAGTTAGTCGAATACAAGTCAGAGCGAATACAAAGTTAGTGTGAGTGCAAAGTGGAACGTCAACACGGAACATAAAGTGAATACAGGACTCAGAGGGCAAGAAATCCTACGTGAAAGGATAACCTAAGAATCAAAAGGATTCATATCGCAATAAGGACAAGCAGATCGTGTCCTTAGCGAATTAACAAACATTTGTGTGAGAAATCGATACGCGAAAGTTGTCAAGTCTTGTGCCGCGTTACATTTGCAAAGCAACCTCGAATTAAAACCAAGTATCAGATAAGTGAGCCTGGCGAAGGACAGGTGAAGCTAAAGTCAGAGCCGGAGAGTAGGCGACACTACTGGCGAAATCCTTGTGGTAACAAGGAGGCCATAGTAGAGCCTGGCGAATTCGGGCGTTGCTAGCTAAAACCTCGTTTAGTAGGCGAAACATTGACTCTGAATATTTGGTGCAACGAGAGCGCCAGCATTGCAAATAAAACCACGACACAAGAGCCGTACGATTTACTAAACTCTAATAAGAAATATCATTAAGTGCAAAGCAATTGTAAAACCCAACGTGAAAACTAGCAGAGAGTGCAGTTTAAAATATATGTATTAAAACCAAACCAAATTGTGTTCTTATTGCCGCAGCCGCCACAAATATAAATTTGTTGGCACGTACCCTCAGCACCGCGAGAGTTAGCCCAGCTAAAAACCGCGTAACTTTAGGTTCGTTACAACTGGCGCCCAACTGTGGATCTACGGCTAATATCACATAGTTTGTTTTAATAAAATACATATAAATAATCGACAATATGGTTCGTTCGTGGGTGTACAATCTAAAAAAGGATGCACTAGTGAAATGCGGAGTGGAATTCGGTCTGGAGCTTGAAGGCACTGTCGAAAATATGAGAAGACAATTCGGAGACTGGGTAAGTCAAAATGAAAATACTCTTCCACACAGCGTTCGCATTAGCGAACTGGCGAAAATATACAGCCGACAGTCGCCGAATAAAGAACCCGAATTCATGCGCGAGGAAGGGGAATACGAAGAGGAAAAGGAGTTTGCCGGCATAGACGTAGCAAGGCTGAGCGTCCCATGCACCAGCGCGGCGGCTAGGGCGCGAGATTTACAGGAATCTCGCCGATCGCCCTGGAGTACAGCCCAACAGCCAGGAGAGCGTAGCCACACCCACACACATGATCAGACCAATGCAAGGGCAAGTGAATACCAAAAAGTAGCCAAACAAGTTCGAGAGTGGAGCTTTCGATTCGATGGACTATCGAAGCCTCTCGAATTCTTGGAGCAAGTGGAATGGTCGGCAGACACATATGAATTAAATTTACATTTAATTCCAAGAGCGATGCCGGAGTTGCTGAAAGGAATGGCACTTAAGTGGTACATAGCTAACAACAGGCATTGGACAACATGGGTGGATTTTGTCGACAGTTTTCAAGAATACTTTTTACCACGAGATTATTTTGAAAATTTGTACGACGAAGTACGCAGACGGCGGCAAGCTCTGGATGAGCCCTTTAAAGTCTATATGGTGGAGATGCAGACTCTGATGAGACCCCTACGACTCTCAACAGAGAAGGAAGTGCGCACCATTTATACCAACAGCCTTCCTGACTTGCGCGGATACGCACGGCCAAACCAGTTCTCGAATTTGACTCAGCTGATGCAACTGGCAGAAGAATTCGAAGAGTTAGAAAAAGATAGGCTGAAACTGAGGCTACAAAGTGCTACAGCCCAACAACAATTCAGCCAACATCAACAACAACAGCCACAACAACACCGAGATACACAGCAAAATGGACGCGATCACAACCAGAGTCGTGGAAATCGTACCCGATTTATGGCCATGGAGGAGCAGAGCCAGCACACTGGAAGAATGGACGAACGGCCAACCCCAACACCTAGGACCCAGCAAAATCCTGCCAGGACACACATAAACAACCCAGGAAGGGCATGTCGCGTGTGTGGACAGGAGGGACACTGGGCGATAGAGTGCCGAAACCCAATGTTGGAGTTCTGCTGGGTCTGTGGCAGGATCGGTCAGCGGACAGCCCTATGTTGTCAGTCGGGAAACGGCCAGCGGCGTCCGCCAGCGAGGGGCGAGCGGGAGCCGCCAAGGTCCGCCCCGAGACGCTAGTCGGTCACTTGAAGGACGAAGGGACGCAGTTGACTGCCACCGTAGGGATCGGTGAGTGTCAGTATAAGGCTACAGTCGATACCGGGGCTACAAGCAGCTTTGTTAGCGAAGAGCTTGCTTGTAGACTGAGCACTGTAGGCCGGAGAAGCGTCGCAAGTAGACAGGTGAAGTTAGCAGACGGACATAACAGCAGGACAACGGAACAAATAACAGTCGAAATAAGACTCGGGCATCGCAGTTTGCAAGTAGCGTTGCTAATTATGCCTGGTGTGATAGACGATTTGGTGCTGGGCTGGGATTTTCTGACTGGCATGGGCACAGTGTTGCAGTGTGCGGGATTGGTGGTCACCATCCCAGCACGACGGCACAAGGTTGGAAAGCTGGAGGAGAGACTGTCAGTGGCAGTTGTCCAGAATGTAACCGAACAAGACGAAGCAATACACGATGTCAGAAACCCAGCTATTGAAACCAAAAATCTACACGAGGATCAAGAAATTAATGAATTTCTTTTGCGGGAAGTCGCAGCCTTCGAACACCTAAAGGGCACATCACAAATTACGGAACACAAAATTGTGATGAGCGATGACAGGCCTATAAAACAGCGTTATTTTCCGAAGAATCCAAAAATGCAAGCGGAAATTAACCAGCAAGTAGAGGAACTACTTGCGAAAGGTTGCATAGAGCCATCCAACAGCCCACACAGCGCACCAATCGTGATGGTGAAAAAGAAGAATGGCAAATGGCGGTTATGTGTGGATTTTAGGCAACTTAATAGCCGATCCGTTAAGGACGCGTATCCATTGCCAAGAGTGCACCACATTTTAGACCAGCTACGTGAAGCCCACTTCATCACTAGCTTGGATCTGAAAGATGGGTACTGGCAGATCCCGATGGAGAAAGCGAGCCGACCACTGACAGCTTTTACAGTCCCAGGCAAAGGATTATACCAGTGGAAAGTAATGCCATTTGGGTTACACTCGGCACCGGCAACTTTTCAGAGGGCTTTGGATCGTGTTATTGGACCCGAAATGATGCCACACGCGTTTGCATATTTAGATGACATTATAGTCATCGGAAGAACGCGCGAAGAGCATATGGAAAATCTCAAAGAGGTATTTCGGCGGCTGAGGGAAGCAAATTTGCGTATAAACGTGGACAAATGCGATTTCTTTAAAAAGGAATTGAAATATTTGGGCCACAGAGTCACAGAAGAAGGAATTCGCACAGATTCAGAGAAAGTTGCTGCAATCGCAGAATTGAAGCCGCCAAGCAACGTAAAGGAATTACGACAATACCTGGGCGTAGCATCATGGTACAGGCGCTTCGTACCAGATTTTGCGACGAAAGTAGCACCTCTGAACGCATTGATGAAGAAAGGCGCAAAATGGGAGTGGACTGAGGAGCGGCAAGTAGCTTTTGACACGGTCAAAGAGAAGCTGACTCAGTCCCCAGTATTGGCATGCCCAGATTTTTCAAAAACATTTTGCTTGCAGACGGATGCAAGTAACTATGGCCTGGGTGCGATATTGACCCAACCTTCGGAGCAAGGTGAAAGGGTAATATCGTACGCCAGTAGGACACTAAACGGTGCCGAACGGAACTATTCGGCAACTGAAAAAGAGTGTCTAGCCATAGTGTGGGGAATCAGAAAGCTAAGGCCATACCTGGAAGGCTACCATTTTGTGGTCATAACGGACCACATGGCGCTGAAGTGGCTAAACTCAATTGAGAGTCCATCAGGCAGAATAGCGCGTTGGGCGCTTGAACTGCAACAATACGACTTTGAAGTCAAATACCGTAAAGGCAACCTCAATGTCGTAGCCGATGCACTTTCGAGACAGCCACTTCCGGAGACATGCTGCCTAATGAAAATCGCCACAGAAGGGATGGAGGCAGACAACGCAAATTGCAAATGGATTCAGAAATTAAAAAAGGAAATCGCACAAAATGCAAGGAAATATCCGGATTACATGGAGGAAAATGGCAACCTGTACAGACACATCCCACACCGCGCTGGAGGCGGAGATGTGGAAGCTTGGAAGCTTTGTGTACCCAAAGGTAAAAGGAAGGAGGTGTTATTGGAGAACCACGACGCAGCCACAGCCGGTCATTTGGGAAGCCGGAAAACGATAGCAAGAGTAGCGACACGCTACTACTGGCCAGGCTTGTACAGGGACGTACGCACA
This sequence comes from Scaptomyza montana, assembly GCA_018904305.1. Lineage (NCBI taxonomy): Eukaryota > Metazoa > Arthropoda > Insecta > Diptera > Drosophilidae > Scaptomyza > Scaptomyza montana. The sequence goes on along the minus strand of JAEIGR010000091.1, from coordinate 202,807 downwards.
TATGTGCACAACTGCGAAACGTGTCAACAATATAAGCCAAGTCAAATGGCAGCGGCAGGAAAGATGTTGACACAAATCCCTGAAGAGCCATGGAGTACCGTGTGTGCTGATTTTGTTGGTCCACTGCCAAGATCAAAACACGGCAACACAATGCTGTTGGTGATGTTTGACCGGTTCTCTAAGTGGACTGAGTTAGTTCCGCTGAGGAGCGCAACCACAGCCACTTTGCAAAAGGGATTCAGAGAGAGAATTTTGGCACGATTTGGGGTGCCAAAAGTTCTCATAACGGACAACGGAACACAATTTACGAGTAAAGCCTTCAAACGCTTTCTCGAAGAATTAGGAGTGCGACACCAATTTACGGCACCATACACTCCGCAAGAGAATCCTACAGAACGTGCGAACCGCACGGTAAAAACGATGATTGCACAATTTACCAAAGATAACCAGCGGTGCTGGGATGAATTTTTGCCAGAATTGTCACTGGCCGTTAATACCAGCGTATCGGCGTCTACAGGCTACAGTGCAGCGTTTATCACGCAAGGGCGGGAACCAAGGCTGCCAAATGCACTGTACGACAACGTTACACTCGGCACAGGGCAACCGACACAAACACCCAGCGACAATGCGCAAAAACTTAGAGAAGTTTTTGAATTGGTGCGCAGGAGTTTAGAGAAGGCCTCTCAGGACCAAGCAAGGCATTACAACCTACGGAGACGGCAGTGGAAACCATCCGTAGGAGACAAGGTGTGGGTGAAACAACACCACCTGTCAAATGCAGCGGAAGGCTTCGCTGCGAAGCTTGCTCCTAAATTTTCCGGACCATATACAATAATGAATTTTGTATCACCTGTAATCTGTAAATTACAGGGGAAAACTGGGGAAAAAGAACGGACCGCGCACATAGGCGACATAAAACCCCACGGAGGCGGAACGGACAACGGGTGAGACAATAAAAAAAAAAATTTTGGGGTCACAAATTATTTTAAGACCCTAGAACAAAAAGTAATTTTTTTTTGTGGTGAAAATCTGGAAAAGAAAAGAGCGGTTAATAAGTGGCCTTGTTAATGACGTATCTCATTTACTCACCTGAATCTCCATCACCTCCTATAAATAAAAAAAAAAATAATTAGTTAATTTGTTTTTTTTTCGGAAAAAAGGGGGTGAATATGTATTAATACATATTGAATATTGCCCCCTACTCAACACATTTAACAGATATAAATAATAAAAATAAATATGTAAGGTATTACATATTTATTAAACCATAACAAAATTAAATATGTAAGGTGTTACATATATATAAATAATAAAAATAAATATGTAAGGTATTACATATTTATTAAAGCATAACAAAAATAAATATGTAAGGTATTACATATATATAAATAATAAAAATAAATATGTAAGGTATTACATATTTATTAAACACATAACAAAAATAAATATGTAAGGTATTACATATATATAAATAATAAAAATAAATATGTAAGGTATTACATATTTATTAAACAATAACAAAAATAAATATGTAAGGTATTACATATTATATAAATAATAAAAATAAATATGTATGGTATTACATATTTACTAAAAATAACAGACAACAACGAATGTGTGGGCGGAGAGAAAAAAAAAAAAAAAATAACAATAAGAGCCACGGCCCAACCAAGGGCATTACAAAAACCGGACCTGAACGCGGCGAAAAGTGTGCGAAGCAAACGCTGCCAGGAAAACGGTTAATGAAAAAGGTTAGCGATATCGCAAAGAGAGCGCTGACAAAACATGGCTGTCGCAGACGGGAAGGATACCGTAACTTGGGCACCTACACTGTTGCACATGCGTACGGAGTAGGGGTATAAAAGGTGCCGACTACCATGCAGTCGGTCACTTTGAGAAAATTTTTAAATTCACGAAGTACTCACCGTTTAAAATGGAGCAAGGAAGCAACAGCAACACCGAGGGAAGGAGGGCAGTCCATGCGTCGAGCCGTGACCCACGTGCGCACTCTCGCACACCAGCGGGGGATGCGTGCGTGGTCGACGCGGCGGCCATGGGTGCCAGCGCCAGAGGGCGCAGAAACGTGGCGCGACGAGGGCGTTGGGCCGGACAGCCCTATGCGCGTGCCGAGCCGCAACGGGAGGCATCGCCAGATGTGTTGGAGCTGCGGGCTTCACCCATTTTAGAGTCCCCGGAAGAGCGAGAGGCGGCCGAGCGTGAGCGTTGTCGCCGCCAGGAGCTGGAAGAAGAGCGCGAGTGGGTGCGCCGGGCGTACGATGACGACTGGGATAGTAGCGACTGGGAGGTGGATGCCAGCGCTGGTCCAGTGGGCGAGGTTGAGGATTGAAGTAAACCCGGAATGGGTACGAATGTGCCATCCCGAGGCACCACCGACGCCAGAGGATGAGAATGTGGGCCCAGCCAGCCCGGAGCGGTTCGCCACACCACCACTACCCGAAACACCACCGCCAGACTGGCGCCCCGCTAGGCCACCGTCGCCATTCCCACGTGGGCTGGACGCTGCGGAGGATGAGGAGGATGAGGACGAGGTGATATATATATCGTCCGACGAAGAGGAGCAGTTGCCGCCGAACGATCCGGGTGAGTCGACACCACCGACGGCGACCATAACGAGGGAGAAACGGTTCGTGGATGGGCGGTGGCACCACACCGCGACGGTTGTCCTGGAATGGACAGAGGAGGTGGCACCGCCCCGCCCGAGGGTTTCATCAAAGAAATGACGCCACCACGACCGCGTACGCCAACGCCACCCCGAACACGGACGCCAACGCCACCACGAACACGGACGCCGACGCCGCCACCACGAACACGGACACCGACGCCGCCACCACCACGACCGCGCACGCCGTCACCACCACGCGCACTACCGGCACCAAGCAACGCGGCCACCAGTCCGGCAACAAGGACATCGCCGTGGGTGTGGCCAACACCGATGCAGGTGGGCACGCCGCCTCGCCCCAGGACACCGCCTCCGCCACCAACATGGGCGCCCAATGCGGCACGCCCAGCTTTCGGCCGGCAGGCTTCATGCCCATATGGGGAACGGCCGGCTCGCCCGGTACTGCAGCGGCAATCGTCCGCACCGCTGGCGACTCCAGGATGGAGAGAGGTGGCGCGGGCCGACTGGCCACCAGAGGTACTAGCTGCCGCAGCAGGAGGGAGCGACAGGCGCACGTCGCGCATTGTGTGGGCGCACGGCCAACGATACCGCGTGCGAATTTCGAACCGAGGCACGCGGGCCTTTGTGGCCGAATAAAAGAAAAAAAAAACACTAACACTGCACAATAAAAAAAAATAAAAAAAAAATTTATATTTGCATATTCATTTCGCGTAACCTGAAAAAAATATAAAGGAAAACAGGTGTATTAAAACTGCAGGAGGGGGGTGAAGTTTGCTGGAAACATACTCACATAAAATGTGTGTGTGATCCAGCGCGAGCGGCAAAACGGCATGGCCTGGAAAAAAGAGAACATGATTTAGGATATGGTGGATATGGCGCAAGGCGCAAAAATATGTTACTTACTTTTGCTTTTTAGATTCTTTTCAGCAACAACAAAACAATTGCAAACTGCAAATTGTGTGTCATGGCCGATTAGTGTTGGATAGTTGCGTGTGGCCATATCGATCTGGCCACATCGCAAATATCGATCAGGCCGTATCGAGTAACACCGGGCGATGCAAAGCTGGCTGCTATGGCGCAACGCACCACTAGATGGCGTTACACGACCGCCAGCTGATCGCTACAGCGACACTGCTAACGGACGCCAAGGTTCAAAACGGAGGCGCGCGATTTGAAAGACGCAAAATCAAGTGGAAGGCTTCCACTTCCGGAGAAAGAGGGGAGTGTGAGGAGCCATATTTACTTATAGCACCTCACAAAAAGCGATTGTATTTATAGCCGCAGCCGGACCTGAGCTGCGGCGAATTCGCATGCTGTCTCGCTCTGACACAGGATGTCAGCGCTAAGGTACGTGTTTGGCACATGGGAGCCACAAAACACGTACCGCAAAAGTCGTGGCAAAGTGCCGTTGGTGTGCGAGCGGTGCATCCACGAAATATAGTGATCACCGTCACACCAACGACAGGCGTGATCAGCAACGAGGAACCGTTGTTGCTAAGCAAACCTCACTGGAACGATCACGCCACCTTTGCCCTTGGCGCGACCTTTGGCAGCGTTGACAGGCCCCGGTCCAGTGAGACAGCAGAAGGCTATAAAAGGAGCCGCCTTCGACAGAGCGGCAAGTTAGTTGCGTACAAGTTAGTTGCGTACAAGTTAGTCGAATACAAGTCAGAGCGAATACAAAGTTAGTGTGAGTGCAAAGTGGAACGTCAACGCGGAACATAAAGTGAATACAGGACTCAGAGGGCAAGAAATCCTACGTGAAAGGATAACCTAAGAATCAAAAGGATTCATATCGCAATAAGGACAAGCAGATCGTGTCCTTAGCGAATTAACAAACATTGTGTGAGAAATCGATACGCGAAAGTTGTCAAGTCTTGTGCCGCGTTACATTTGCAAAGCAACCTCGAATTAAAACCAAGTATCAGATAAGTGAGCCTGGCGAAGGACAGGTGAAGCTAAAGTCAGAGCCGGAGAGTAGGCGACGCTACTGGCGAAATCCTTGTGGTAACAAGGAGGCCATAGTAGAGCCTGGCGAATTCGGGCGTTGCTAGCTAAAACCTCGTTTAGTAGGCGAAACATTGACTCTGAATATTGGGTGCAACGAGAGCGCCAGCATTGCATATAAAACCACGACACAAGAGCCGTACGATTTACTAAACTCTAATAAGAAATATCATTAAGTGCAAAGCAATTGTAAAACCCAACGTGAAAACTAGCAGAGAGTGCAGTTTAAAATATATGTATTAAAACCAAACCAAATTGTGTTCTTATTGCCGCAGCCGCCACAAATACAAATTTGTTGGCACGTACCCTCAGCACCGCGAGAGTTAGCCCAGCTAAAAAACCGCGTAACTTTAGGTTCGTTACAACTGGCGCCCAACTGTGGATCTACGGCTAATATCACATAGTTTGTTTTAATAAAATACATATAAATAATCGACAATATGGTTCGTTCGTGGGTGTACAATCTAAAAAGGGATGCACTAGTGAAATGCGGAGTGGAATTCGGTCTGGAGCTTGAAGGCACTGTCGAAAATATGAGAAGACAATTCGGAGACTGGGTAAGTCAAAATGAAAATACTCTTCCACACAGCGTTCGCATTAGCGAACTGGCGAAAATATACAGCCGACAGTCGCCGAATAAAGAACCAGAATTCATGCGCGAGGAAGGGGAATACGAAGAGGAAAAGGAGTTTGCCGGCATAGACGTAGCAAGGCTGAGCGTCCCATGCACCAGCGCGGCGGCTAGGGCGCGAGACTTACAGGAATCTCGCCGATCGCCCTGGAGTACAACCCAACAGCCAGGAGAGCGTAGCCACACCCACACACATGATCAGACCAATGCAAGGGCAAGTGAATACCAGAAAGTAGCCAAACAAGTTCGAGAGTGGAGCTTTCGATTCGATGGACTATCGAAGCCTCTCGAATTCTTGGAGCAAGTGGAATGGTCGGCAGACACATATGGATTAAATTTAAATTTAATTCCAAGAGCGATGCCGGAGTTGCTGAAAGGAATGGCACTTAAGTGGTACATAGCTAACAACAGCCATTGGACGACATGGGTGGATTTTGTCGACAGTTTTCAAGAATATTTTTTACCTCGATATTATTTTGAAAATTTGTACGACGAAGTACGCAGACGGCGGCAAGCTCTGGATGAGCCTTTTAAAGTCTATATGGTGGAGATGCAGACTCTGATGAGACCCCTACGACTCTCAACAGAGAAGGAAGTGCGCACCATTTACACCAACAGCCTTCCTGACTTGCGCGGATACGCACGGCCAAACCAGTTCTCGAATTTGACCCAGCTGATGCAACTGGCAGAAGAATTCGAAGAGTTAGAAAAAGATAGGCTGAAACTGAGGCTACAAAGTGCTACAGCCCAACAACAATTCAGCCAACATCAACAACAACAGCCTCAACAACACCGAGATACACAGCAAAATGGACGCGATCACAACCAGAGTCGTGGAAATCGTACCCGATTTATGGCCATGGAGGAGCAGAGCCAGCACACTGGAAGAATGGACGAACGGCCAACCCCAACACCTAGGACCCAGCAAAATCCTGCCAGGACACACATAAACAACCCAGGAAGGGCATGTCGCGTGTGTGGACAGGAGGGACACTGGGCGATAGAGTGCCGAAACCCAATGTTGGAGTTCTGCTGGGTCTGTGGCAGGATCGGTCAGCGGACAGCCCTATGTTGTCAGTCGGGAAACGGCCAGCGGCGTCCGCCAGCGAGGGGCGAGCGGGAGCCGCCAAGGTCCGCCCCGAGACGCTAGTCGGTCACTTGAAGGACGAAGGGACGCAGTTGACTGCCACCGTAGGGATCGGTGAGTGTCAGTATAAGGCTACAGTCGATACCGGGGCTACAAGCAGCTTTGTTAGCGAAGAGCTTGCTTGTAGACTGAGCACTGTAGGCCGGAGAAGCGTCGCAAGTAGACAGGTGAAGTTAGCAGACGGACATAACAGCAGGACAACGGAACAAATAACAGTCGAAATAAGACTCGGGCATCGCAGTTTGCAAGTAGCGTTGCTAATTATGCCTGGTGTGATAGACGATTTGGTGCTGGGCTGGGATTTTCTGACTGGCATGGGCACAGTGTTGCAGTGTGCGGGATTGGTGGTCACCATCCCAGCACGACGGCACAAGGTTGGAAAGCTGGAGGAGAGACTGTCAGTGGCAGTTGTCCAGAATGTAACCGAACAAGACGAAGCAATACACGATGTCAGAAACCCAGCTATTGAAACCAAAAATCTACACGAGGATCAAGAAATTAATGAATTTCTTTTGCGGGAAGTCGCAGCCTTCGAACACCTAAAGGGCACATCACAAATTACGGAACACAAAATTGTGATGAGCGATGACAGGCCTATAAAACAGCGTTATTTTCCGAAGAATCCAAAAATGCAAGCGGAAATTAACCAGCAAGTAGAGGAACTACTTGCGAAAGGTTGCATAGAGCCATCCAACAGCCCACACAGCGCACCAATCGTGATGGTGAAAAAGAAGAATGGCAAATGGCGGTTATGTGTGGATTTTAGGCAACTTAATAGCCGATCCGTTAAGGACGCGTATCCATTGCCAAGAGTGCACCACATTTTAGACCAGCTACGTGAAGCCCACTTCATCACTAGCTTGGATCTGAAAGATGGGTACTGGCAGATCCCGATGGAGAAAGCGAGCCGACCACTGACAGCTTTTACAGTCCCAGGCAAAGGATTATACCAGTGGAAAGTAATGCCATTTGGGTTACACTCGGCACCGGCAACTTTTCAGAGGGCTTTGGATCGTGTTATTGGACCCGAAATGATGCCACACGCGTTTGCATATTTAGATGACATTATAGTCATCGGAAGAACGCGCGAAGAGCATATGGAAAATCTCAAAGAGGTATTTCGGCGGCTGAGGGAAGCAAATTTGCGTATAAACGTGGACAAATGCGATTTCTTTAAAAAGGAATTGAAATATTTGGGCCACAGAGTCACAGAAGAAGGAATTCGCACAGATTCAGAGAAAGTTGCTGCAATCGCAGAATTGAAGCCGCCAAGCAACGTAAAGGAATTACGACAATACCTGGGCGTAGCATCATGGTACAGGCGCTTCGTACCAGATTTTGCGACGAAAGTAGCACCTCTGAACGCATTGATGAAGAAAGGCGCAAAATGGGAGTGGACTGAGGAGCGGCAAGTAGCTTTTGACACGGTCAAAGAGAAGCTGACTCAGTCCCCAGTATTGGCATGCCCAGATTTTTCAAAAACATTTTGCTTGCAGACGGATGCAAGTAACTATGGCCTGGGTGCGATATTGACCCAACCTTCGGAGCAAGGTGAAAGGGTAATATCGTACGCCAGTAGGACACTAAACGGTGCCGAACGGAACTATTCGGCAACTGAAAAAGAGTGTCTAGCCATAGTGTGGGGAATCAGAAAGCTAAGGCCATACCTGGAAGGCTACCATTTTGTGGTCATAACGGACCACATGGCGCTGAAGTGGCTAAACTCAATTGAGAGTCCATCAGGCAGAATAGCGCGTTGGGCGCTTGAACTGCAACAATACGACTTTGAAGTCAAATACCGTAAAGGCAACCTCAATGTCGTAGCCGATGCACTTTCGAGACAGCCACTTCCGGAGACATGCTGCCTAATGAAAATCGCCACAGAAGGGATGGAGGCAGACAACGCAAATTGCAAATGGATTCAGAAATTAAAAAAGGAAATCGCACAAAATGCAAGGAAATATCCGGATTACATGGAGGAAAATGGCAACCTGTACAGACACATCCCACACCGCGCTGGAGGCGGAGATGTGGAAGCTTGGAAGCTTTGTGTACCCAAAGGTAAAAGGAAGGAGGTGTTATTGGAGAACCACGACGCAGCCACAGCCGGTCATTTGGGAAGCCGGAAAACGATAGCAAGAGTAGCGACACGCTACTACTGGCCAGGCTTGTACAGGGACGTACGCACATATGTGCACAACTGCGAAACGTGTCAACAATATAAGCCAAGTCAAATGGCAGCGGCAGGAAAGATGTTGACACAAATCCCTGAAGAGCCATGGAGTACCGTGTGTGCTGATTTTGTTGGTCCACTGCCAAGATCAAAACACGGCAACACAATGCTGTTGGTGATGTTTGACCGGTTCTCTAAGTGGACTGAGTTAGTTCCGCTGAGGAGCGCAACCACAGCCACTTTGCAAAAGGGATTCAGAGAGAGAATTTTGGCACGATTTGGGGTGCCAAAAGTTCTCATAACGGACAACGGAACACAATTTACGAGTAAAGCCTTCAAACGCTTTCTCGAAGAATTAGGAGTGCGACACCAATTTACGGCACCATACACTCCGCAAGAGAATCCTACAGAACGTGCGAACCGCACGGTAAAAACGATGATTGCACAATTTACCAAAGATAACCAGCGGTGCTGGGATGAATTTTTGCCAGAATTGTCACTGGCCGTTAATACCAGCGTATCGGCGTCTACAGGCTACAGTGCAGCGTTTATCACGCAAGGGCGGGAACCAAGGCTGCCAAATGCACTGTACGACAACGTTACACTCGGCACAGGGCAACCGACACAAACACCCAGCGACAATGCGCAAAAACTTAGAGAAGTTTTTGAATTGGTGCGCAGGAGTTTAGAGAAGGCCTCTCAGGACCAAGCAAGGCATTACAACCTACGGAGACGGCAGTGGAAACCATCCGTAGGAGACAAGGTGTGGGTGAAACAACACCACCTGTCAAATGCAGCGGAAGGCTTCGCTGCGAAGCTTGCTCCTAAATTTTCCGGACCATATACAATAATGAATTTTGTATCACCTGTAATCTGTAAATTACAGGGGAAAACTGGGGAAAAAGAACGGACCGCGCACATAGGCGACATAAAACCCCACGGAGGCGGAACGGACAACGGGTGAGAGAAAAAAAAATTTTGGGGTCACAAATTATTTTAAGACCCTAGAACAAAAAGTAATTTTTTTTTTTGTGGTGAAAATCTGGAAAAGAAAAGAGCGGTTAATAAGTGGCCTTGTTAATGACGTATCTCATTTACTCACCTGAATCTCCATCACCTCCTACAAATATAAAAAAAAAATAATTAGTTAATTTGTTTTTTTTTTCGGAAAAAAAAGGGGGTGAATATGTATTAATACATATTGAATATTGCCCCTACTCAACACATTTAACAGATATAAATAATAAAAATAAATATGTAAGGTATTACATATTTATTAAACCATAACAAAATTAAATATGTAAGGTGTTACATATATATAAACAATAAAAATAAATATGTAAGGTATTACATATTTATTAAAGCATAACAAAAATAAATATGTAAGGTATTACATATATATAAATAATAAAAATAAATATGTAAGGTATTACATATTTATTAAAGCATAACAAAAATAAATATGTAAGGTATTACATATATATAAATAATAAAAATAAATATGTAAGGTATTACATATTTATTAAACAATAACAAAAATAAATATGTAAGGTATTACATATTATATAAATAATAAAAATAAATATGTATGGTATTACATATTTACTAAAAATAACAGACAACAACGAATGTGTGGGCGGAGAGAAAAAAAAAAAAATAATAATAAGAGCCACGGCCCAACCAAGGGCATTACAAAAACCGGACCTGAACGCGGCGAAAAGTGTGCGAAGCAAACGCTGTCAGGAAAACGGTTAATGAAAAAGGTTAGCGATATCGCAAAGAGAGCGCTGACAAAACATGGCGATCGCAGGCGGGAAGGATACCGTAACTTGCACACCTACACTGTTGCACATGCGTACGGAGTAGGGGTATAAAAGGTGCCGACCACTATGCAGTCGGTCACTTTGAGAAAATTCAGAAATTCACAAGTACTCACCGTTTAAAATGGAGCAAGGAAGCAACAGCAACACCGAGGGAAGGAGGGCAGTCCATGCGTCGAGCCGTGACCCACGTGCGCACTCTCGCACACCAGCGGGGGATGCGTGCGTGGTCGACGCGGCGGCCATGGGTGCCAGCGCCAGAGGGCGCAGAAACGTGGCGCGACGAGGACGTTGGGCCGGACAGCCCTATGCGCGTGCCGAGCCGCAACGGGAGGCATCTCCAGATGTGCTGGAGCTGCGGGCTTCGCCTATTTTAGAGTCCCCGGAAGAGCGAGAGGCGGCCGAGCGTGAGCGTTGTCGCCGCCAGGAGCTGGAAGAAGAGCGCGAGTGGGTGCGCCGGGCGTACGATGACGACTGGGATAGTAGCGACTGGGAGGTGGATGCCAGCGTTGGTCCAGTGGGCGAGGTTGAGGAGTCGCCGCCGCCAAGGGATTTCATTGAAGTAAACCCGGAATGGGTACGAATGTGCCATCCCGAGGCACCACCGACGCCAGAGGATGAGAATGTGGGCCCAGCCAGCCCGGAGCGGTTCGCCACACCACCACTACCCGAGACACCACCGCCAGACTGGCGCCCCGCTAGGCCACCGTCGCCATTCCCACGTGGGGTGGACGCTGCGGAGGATGAGGAGGATGAGGACGAGGTGATATATATATCGTCCGACGAAGAGGAAAAAGCAGGCCGCCGAACAGATGAGCCGACGGTGAGTCGACACCACCGACGGCGACCATTAATAGGGAGAAACGGTTCGTGGATGGGCGGTGGCAGCACACCGCGACAGTTGTCCTGGAATGGACAGAGGAGGTGGCACCGCCCCGCCCGAGGGTTTCATCAAAGAAATGACACCACCACGACCGCGTACGCCAACGCCACCCCGAACAGCGGACGCCAACGCCACCACGAACACGGACGCCGACGCCGCCACCAAGAACACGGACACCGACGCCACCACCACCACGACCACGCACGCCGTCACCACCACGAGCACTACCGGCACCAAACAACGCGGCCACCAGTCCGGCAACAAGGACATCGCCGTGGGTGTGGCCAACACCGATGCAGGTGGGCACGCCGCCTCGCCCCAGGACACCGCCTCCGCCACCAACATGGGCGCCCAATGCGGCACGCCCAGCTTTCGGCCGGCAGGCTTCATGCCCATACGGGGAACGGCCGGCTCGCCCGGTACTGCAACGGCAATCGTCCGCACCGCTGGGGACTCCAGGATGGAGAGAGGTGGCGCGGGCAGACTGGCCACCAGAAGTACTAGCAGCCACAACAGGAGGGAGCGACCGGCGCACGTCGCGCATTGTGTGGGCGCACGGGCAACGATACCGCGTGCGAATTTCGAACCGAGGCACGCGGGCCTTTGTGGCCGAATAGGGAAAAAAAAAAAGCAAAAAAAACACCACAATAAAAAAAAAAAAAAAAAATATTTATATCTGGCATATTCATTTAACCTGAAAAAAATATAAAGGAAAACAGGTGTATTAAAACTGCAGGAGGGGGGGTGAAAGTGACTGGAAGCATACTCACATAAAATGTGTGTGCGATCCAGCGCGAGCGGCAAAACGGCATGGCCTGGAAAAAAGAGAACATGAGTTAGGATATGGTGGAAATGGCGCAAGGCGCAAAAATATATTACTTACGTTTGCTTTTAGATTCTTTTCAGCAACAACAAAACAATTGCAAACTGCAAATTGTGTGTCATGGCCGATTAGTGTTGGATAGTTGCGTGTGGCCATATCGATCTGGCCACATCGCAAATATCGATCAGGCCGTAGCGAGTAACACCGGGCGATGCGAAGCTGGCTGCTATGGCGCAACGCCCCACTAGATGGCGTTACACGACCGCCAGCTGATCGCTACAGCGACACTGTTAACGGACACCAAAGTTCAAAACGGAGGCGCGCGATTTGAAAGACGCAAAATCAAGTGGAAGGCTTCCACTTCCGGAGAAAGAGGGGAGTGTGAGGAGCCATATTTACTTATAGCACCTCACAAAAAGCGATTGTATTTATAGCCGCAGCCGGACCTGAGCTGCGGCGAATTCGCATGCTGTCTCGCTCTGACACAGGATGTCAGCGCTAAGGTACGTGTTTGGCACATGGGAGCCACAAAACACGTACCGCAAAAGTCGTGGCAAAGTGCCGTTGGTGTGCGAGCGGTGCATCCACGAAATATAGTGATCACCGTCACACCAACGACAGGCGTGATCAGCAACGAGGAACCGTTGTTGCTAGGCAAACCTCACTGGAACGATCACGCCACCTTTGCCCTTGGCGCGACCTTTGGCAGCGTTGACAGGCCCCGGTCCAGTGAGACAGCACAAGGCTATAAAAGGAGCCGCCTTCGACAGAGCGGCAGGTTAGTTGCGTAAAGAAGTTGCGTACAAGTTAGTCGAATACACGTCAGAGCGAATACAAAGTTAGTGTGAGTGCAAAGTAGAACGTCAACGCGGAACATAAAGTGAATACAGGACTCAGATGGCAAGAAATCCTACGTGAAAGGATAACCTAAGAATCAAAAGGATTCATATCGCAATAAGGACAAGCAGATCGTGTCCTTAGCGAATTAACAAACATTGTGTGAGAAATCGATACGCGAAAGTTGTCAAGTCTTGTGCCGCGTTACATTTGCAAAGCAACCTCGAATTAAAACCAAGTATCAGATAAGTGAGCCTGGCGAAGGACAGGTGAAGCTAAAGTCAGAGCCGGAGAGTAGGCGACACTACTGGCGAAATCCTTGTGGTAACAAGGAGGCCATAGTAGAGCCTGGCGAATTCGGGCGTTGCTAGCTAAAACCTCGTTTAGTAGGCGAAACATTGACTCTGAATATTTGGTGCAACGAGAGCGCCAGCATTGCAAATAAAACCACGACACAAGAGCCGTACGATTTACTAAACTCTAATAAGAAATATCATTAAGTGCAAAGCAATTGTAAAACCCAACGTGAAAACTAGCAGAGAGTGCAGTTTAAAATATATGTATTAAAACCAAACCAAATTGTGTTCTTATTGCCGCAGCCGCCACAAATACAAATTTGTTGGCACGTACCCTCAGCACCGCGAGAGTTAGCCCAGCTAAAAAACCGCGTAACTTTAGGTTCGTTACAGTATTTTTTTTGTGACCCAGCGCGGGCGTCAAAACGGCATGGCCTGGAAAAAAGATAACATGATTGAGGATATGGTGGATATGGCGCAAGGCGCAAAAATATGTTACTTACTTTTGCTTTTTAGATTCTTTTCAGCAACAACAAAACAATTGCAAACTGCAAATTGTGTGTCATGGCCGATTAGTGTTGGATAGTTGCGTGTGGCCATATCGATCTGGCCACATCGCAAATATCGATCAGGCCGTATCGAGTAACACCGGGCGATGCAAAGCTGGCTGCTATGGCGCAACGCACCACTAGATGGCGTTACACGACCGCCGGCTGATCGCTACAGCAACACTGCTAACGGACGCCAAGGTTCAAAACGGGGGCGCGCGATTTGAAAAAGACACAAAATTAAGTGGAAGGCTTCCACTTCCGGAGAAAGAGGGGAGTGTGAGGAGCCATATTTACTTATAGCGCCTCACAAAAAGCGATTGTATTTATAGCCGCAGCCGGACCTGAGCTGCGGCGAATTCGCATGCTGTCTCGCTCTGACACAGGATGTCAGCGCTAAGGTACGTGTTTGGCACATGGGAGCCACAAAACACGTACCGCAAAAGTCGTGGCAAAGTGCCGTTGGTGTGCGAGCGGTGCATCCACGAAATATAGTGATCACCGTCACACCAACGACAGGCGTGATCAGCAACGAGGAACCGTTGTTGCTAGGCAAACCTCACTGGAACGATCACGCCACCTTTGCCCTTGGCGCGACATTGGCAGCGTTGACAGGCCCCGGTCCAGCGAGACAGCAGAAGAATATAAAAGGAGCCGCCTTGGGCAGAGCGGCAAGTTAGTCGAATACAAGTCAGAGCGAATACAAAGTTAGTGTGAGTGCAAAGTAGAACGTCAACGCGGAACATAAAGTGAATACAGGACTCAGAGGGCAAGAAATCCTACGTGAAAGGATAACCTAAGAATCAAAAGGATTCATATCGCAATAAGGACAAGCAGATCGTGTCCTTAGCGAATTAACAAACATTGTGTAAGAAATCGATACGCGAAAGTTGTCAAGTCTTGGGCCGCGTTACATTTGCAAAGCAACCTCGAATTAAAACCAAGTATCAGATAAGTGAGCCTGGCGAAGGACAGGTGAAGCTAAAGTCAGAGCCGGAGAGTAGGCGACACTACTGGCGAAATCCTTGTGGTAACAAGGAGGCCATAGTAGAGCCTGGCGAATTCGGGCGTTGCTAGCTAAAACCTCGTTTAGTAGGCGAAACATTGACTCTGAATATTTGATGCAACGAGAGCGCCAGCATTGCAAATAAAACCACGACACAAGAGCCGTACGATTTACTAAACTCTAATAAGAAATATCATTAAGTGCAAAGCAATTGTAAAACCCAACGTGAAAACTAGCAGAGAGTGCAGTTTAAAATATATGTATTAAAACCAAACCAAATTGTGTTCTTATTGCCGCAGCCGCCACAAATATAAATTTGTTGGCACGTACCCTCAGCACCGCGAGAGTTAGCCCAGCTAAAAACCGCGTAACTTTAGGTTCGTTACAACTGGCGCCCAACTGTGGATCTACGGCTAATATCACATAGTTTGTTTTAATAAAATACATACATGTACAATCTAAAAAAGGATGCACTAGTGAAATGCGGAGTGGAATTCGGTCTGGAGCTTGAAGGCACTGTCGAAAATATGAGAAGACAATTCGGAGACTGGGTAAGTCAAAATGAAAATACTCTTCCACACAGCGTTCGCATTAGCGAACTGGCGAAAATATACAGCCGACAGTCGCCGAATAAAGAACCCGAATTCATGCGCGAGGAAGGGGAATACGAAGAGAAAAAGGAGTTTGCCGGCATAGACGTAGCAAGGCTGAGCGTCCCATGCACCAGCGCGTCGGCTAGGGCGCGAGATTTACAGGAATCTCGCCGATCGCCCTGGAGTACAGCCCAACAGCCAGGAGAGCGTAGCCACACCCACACACATGATCAGACCAATGCAAGGGCAAGTGAATACCAGAAAGTAGCCAAACAAGTTCGAGAGTGGAGCTTTCGATTCGATGGACTATCGAAGCCTCTCGAATTCTTGGAGCAAGTGGAATGGTCGGCAGACACATATGGATTAAATTTAAATTTAATTCCAAGAGCGATGCCGGAGTTGCTGAAAGGAATGGCACTTAAGTGGTACATAGCTAACAACAGGCATTGGACGACATGGGTGGATTTTGTCGACAGTTTTCAAGAATATTTTTTACCTCGAGATTATTTTGAAAATTTGTACGACGAAGTACGCAGACGGCGGCAAGCTCTGGATGAGCCTTTTAAAGTCTATATGGTGGAGATGCAGACTCTGATGAGACCCCTACGACTCTCAACAGAGAAGGAAGTGCGCACCATTTATACCAACAGCCTTCCTGACTTGCGCGGATACGCACGGCCAAACCAGTTCTCGAATTTGACTCAGCTGATGCAACTGGCAGAAGAATTCGAAGAGTTAGAAAAAGATAGGCTGAAACTGAGGCTACAAAGTGCTACAGCCCAACAACAATTCAGCCAACATCAACAACAACAGCCACAACAACACCGAGATACACAGCAAAATGGACGCGATCACAACCAGAGTCGTAGAAATCGTACCCGATTTATGGCCATGGAGGAGCAGAGCCAGCACACTAGAAGAATGGACGAACGGCCAACCCCAACACCTAGGACCCAGAAAAATCCTGCCAGGACACACATAAACAACCCAGGAAGGGCATGTCGCGTGTGTGGACAGGAGGGACACTGGACGATAGAGTGCCGAAACCCAATGTTGGAGTTCTGCTGGGTCTGTGGCAGGATCGGTCAGCGGACAGCCCTATGTTGTCAGTCGGGAAACGGCCAGCGGCGTCCGCCAGCGAGGGGCGAGCGGGAGCCGCCAAGGTCCGCCCCGAGACGCTAGTCGGTCACTTGAAGGACGAAGGGACGCAGTTGACTGCCACCGTAGGGATCGGTGAGTGTCAGTATAAGGCTACAGTCGATACCGGGGCTACAAGCAGCTTTGTTAGCGAAGAGCTTGCTTGTAGACTGAGCACTGTAGGCCGGAGAAGCGTCGCAAGTAGACAGGTGAAGTTAGCAGACGGACATAACAGCAGGACAACGGAACAAATAACAGTCGAAATAAGACTCGGGCATCGCAGTTTGCAAGTAGCGTTGCTAATTATGCCTGGTGTGATAGACGATTTGGTGCTGGGCTGGGATTTTCTGACTGGCATGGGCACAGTGTTGCAGTGTGCGGGATTGGTGGTCACCATCCCAGCACGACGGCACAAGGTTGGAAAGCTGGAGGAGAGACTGTCAGTGGCAGTTGTCCAGAATGTAACCGAACAAGACGAAGCAATACACGATGTCAGAAACCCAGCTATTGAAACCAAAAATCTACACGAGGATCAAGAAATTAATGAATTTCTTTTGCGGGAAGTCGCAGCCTTCGAACACCTAAAGGGCACATCACAAATTACGGAACACAAAATTGTGATGAGCGATGACAGGCCTATAAAACAGCGTTATTTTCCGAAGAATCCAAAAATGCAAGCGGAAATTAACCAGCAAGTAGAGGAACTACTTGCGAAAGGTTGCATAGAGCCATCCAACAGCCCACACAGCGCACCAATCGTGATGGTGAAAAAGAAGAATGGCAAATGGAGGTTATGTGTGGATTTTAGGCAACTTAATAGCCGATCCGTTAAGGACGCGTATCCACTGCCAAGAGTACACCACATTTTAGACCAGCTACGTGAAGCCCACTTCATCACTAGCTTGGATCTGAAAGATGGGTACTGGCAGATCCCGATGGAGAAAGCGAGCCGACCACTGACAGCTTTTACAGTCCTAGGCAAAGGATTATACCAGTGGAAAGTAATGCCATTTGGGTTACACTCGGCACCGGCAACTTTTCAGAGGGCTTTGGATCGTGTTATTGGACCCGAAATGATGCCACACGCGTTTGCATATTTAGATGACATTATAGTCATCGGAAGAACGCGCGAAGAGCATATGGAAAATCTCAAAGAGGTATTTCGGCGGCTGAGGGAAGCAAATTTGCGTATAAACGTGGACAAATGCGATTTCTTTAAAAAGGAATTGAAATATTTGGGCCACAGAGTCACAGAAGAAGGAATTCGCACAGATTCAGAGAAAGTTGCTGCAATCGCAGAATTGAAGCCGCCAAGCAACGTAAAGGAATTACGACAATACCTGGGCGTAGCATCATGGTACAGGCGCTTCGTACCAGATTTTGCGACGAAAGTAGCACCTCTGAACGCATTGATGAAGAAAGGCGCAAAATGGGAGTGGACTGAGGAGCGGCAAGTAGCTTTTGACACGGTCAAAGAGAAGCTGACTCAGTCCCCAGTATTGGCATGCCCAGATTTTTCAAAAACATTTTGCTTGCAGACGGATGCAAGTAACTATGGCCTGGGTGCGATATTGACCCAACCTTCGGAGCAAGGTGAAAGGGTAATATCGTACGCCAGTAGGACACTAAACGGTGCCGAACGGAACTATTCGGCAACTGAAAAAGAGTGTCTAGCCATAGTGTGGGGAATCAGAAAGCTAAGGCCATACCTGGAAGGCTACCATTTTGTGGTCATAACGAACCACATGGCGCTGAAGTGGCTAAACTCAATTGAGAGTCCATCAGGCAGAATAGCGCGTTGGGCGCTTGAACTGCAACAATACGACTTTGAAGTCAAATACCGTAAAGGCAACCTCAATGTCGTAGCCGATGCACTTTCGAGACAGCCACTTCCGGAGACATGCTGCCTAATGAAAATCGCCACAGAAGGGATGGAGGCAGACAACGCAAATTGCAAATGGATCCAGAAATTAAAAAAGGAAATCGCACAAAATGCAAGGAAATATCCGGATTACATGGAGGAAAATGGCAACCTGTACAGACACATCCCACACCGCGCTGGAGGCGGAGATGTGGAAGCTTGGAAGCTTTGTGTACCCAAAGGTAAAAGGAAGGAGGTGTTATTGGAGAACCACGACGCAGCCACAGCCGGTCATTTGGGAAGCCGGAAAACGATAGCAAGAGTAGCGACACGCTACTACTGGCCAGGCTTGTACAGGGACGTACGCACATATGTGCACAACTGCGAAACGTGTCAACAATATAAGCCAAGTCAAATGGCAGCGGCAGGAAAGATGTTGACACAAATCCCTGAAGAGCCATGGAGTACCGTGTGTGCTGATTTTGTTGGTCCACTGCCAAGATCAAAACACGGCAACACAATGCTGTTGGTGATGTTTGACCGGTTCTCTAAGTGGACTGAGTTAGTTCCGCTGAGGAGCGCAACCACAGCCACTTTGCAAAAGGGATTCAGAGAGAGAATTTTGGCACGATTTGGGGTGCCAAAAGTTCTCATAACGGACAACGGAACACAATTTACGAGTAAAGCCTTCAAACGCTTTCTCGAAGAATTAGGAGTGCGACACCAATTTACGGCACCATACACTCCGCAAGAGAATCCTACAGAACGTGCGAACCGCACGGTAAAAACGATGATTGCACAATTTACCAAAGATAACCAGCGGTGCTGGGATGAATTTTTGCCAGAATTGTCACTGGCCGTTAATACCAGCGTATCGGCGTCTACAGGCTACAGTGCAGCGTTTATCACGCAAGGGCGGGAACCAAGGCTGCCAAATGCACTGTACGACAACGTTACACTCGGCACAGGGCAACCGACACAAACACCCAGCGACAATGCGCAAAAACTTAGAGAAGTTTTTGAATTGGTGCGCAGGAGTTTAGAGAAGGCCTCTCAGGACCAAGCAAGGCATTACAACCTACGGAGACGGCAGTGGAAACCATCCGTAGGAGACAAGGTGTGGGTGAAACAACACCACCTGTCAAATGCAGCGGAAGGCTTCGCTGCGAAGCTTGCTCCTAAATTTTCCGGACCATATACAATAATGAATTTTGTATCACCTGTAATCTGTAAATTACAGGGGAAAACTGGGGAAAAAGAACGGACCGCGCACATAGGCGACATAAAACCCCACGGAGGCGGAACGGACAACGGGTGAGAGAAAAAAAAATTTTGGGGTCACAAATTATTTTAAGACCCTAGAACAAAAAGTAATTTTTTTTTTGTGGTGAAAATCTGGAAAAGAAAAGAGCGGTTAATAAGTGGCCTTGTTAATGACGTATCTCATTTACTCACCTGAATCTCCATCACCTCCTACAAATATAAAAAAAAAAATAATTAGTTAATTTGTTTTTTTTTCGGAAAAAAAGGGGTGAATATGTATTAATACATATTGAATATTGCCCCTACTCAACACATTTAACAGATATAAATAATAAAAATAAATATGTAAGGTATTACATATTTATTAAACCATAACAAAATTAAATATGTAAGGTGTTACATATATAATAAAAAAAACAATTAAAAATAAATATATGTAAGGTATTACATATTTATTAAACAATAACAAAAATAAATAAATATGTAAGGTATTACATATATATAAACAATAACAAAAATAAATATGTATGGTATTACATATTTACTAAAAATAAAACAGACAACAACGAATGTGTGGGCGGAGAGAAAAAAAAAAAAAATAAGAGCCACGGCCCAACCAAGGGCATTACAAAAACCGGACCTGAACCTGTATAGGTTGCCATTTTCCTCCATGTAATCCGGATATTTCCTGGGATTTTGCGCGATTTCCTTTTTTAATTTCTGAATCCATTTGCAATTTGCGTTGTCTGCCTCCATCCCTTCTGTGGCGATTTTCATTAGGCAGCATGTCTCCGGAAGTGGCTGTCTCGAAAGTGCATCGGCTACGACATTGAGGTTGCCTTTACGGTATTTGACTTCAAAGTCGTATTGTTGCAGTTCAAGCGCCCAACGCGCTATTCTGCCTGATGGACTCTCAATTGAGTTTAGCCACTTCAGCGCCATGTGGTCCGTTATGACCACAAAATGGTAGCCTTCCAGGTATGGCCTTAGCTTTCTGATTCCCCACACTATGGCTAGACACTCTTTTTCAGTTGCCGAATAGTTCCGTTCGGCACCGTTTAGTGTCCTACTGGCGTACGATATTACCCTTTCACCTTGCTCCGAAGGTTGGGTCAATATCGCACCCAGGCCATAGTTACTTGCATCCGTCTGCAAGCAAAATGTTTTTGAAAAATCTGGGCATGCCAATACTGGGGACTGAGTCAGCTTCTCTTTGACCGTGTCAAAAGCTACTTGCCGCTCCTCAGTCCACTCCCATTTTGCGCCTTTCTTCATCAATGCGTTCAGAGGTGCTACTTTCGTCGCAAAATCTGGTACGAAGCGCCTGTACCATGATGCTACGCCCAGGTATTGTCGTAATTCCTTTACGTTGCTTGGCGGCTTCAATTCTGCGATTGCAGCAACTTTCTCTGAATCTGTGCGAATTCCTTCTTCAGTGAATCTGTGACCCAAATATTTCAATTCCTTTTAAAGAAATCGCATTTGTCCACGTTTATACGCAAATTTGCTTCCCTCAGCCGCCGAAATACCTCTTTGAGATTTTCCATATGCTCTTCGCGCGTTCTTCCGATGACTATAATGTCATCTAAATATGCAAACGCGTGTGGCATCATTTCGGGTCCAATAACACGATCCAAAGCCCTCTGAAAAGTTGCCGGTGCCGAGTGTAACCCAAATGGAATTACTTTCCACTGGTATAATCCTTTGCCTAGGACTGTAAAAGCTGTCAGTGGTCGGCTCGCTTTCTCCATCGGGATCTGCCAGTACCCATCTTTCAGATCCAAGCTAGTGATGAAGTGGGCTTCACGTAGCTGGTCTAAAATGTGGTGTACTCTTGGCAGTGGATACGCGTCCTTAACGGATCGGCTATTAAGTTGCCTAAAATCCACACATAACCTCCATTTGCCATTCTTCTTTTTCACCATCACGATTGGTGCGCTGTGTGGGCTGTTGGATGGCTCTATGCAACCTTTCGCAAGTAGTTCCTCTACTTGCTGGTTAATTTCCGCTTGCATTTTTGGATTCTTCGGAAAATAACGCTGTTTTATAGGCCTGTCATCGCTCATCACAATTTTGTGTTCCGTAATTTGTGATGTGCCCTTTAGGTGTTCGAAGGCTGCGACTTCCCGCAAAAGAAATTCATTAATTTCTTGATCCTCGTGTAGATTTTTGGTTTCAATAGCTGGGTTTCTGACATCGTGTATTGCTTCGTCTTGTTCGGTTACATTCTGGACAACTGCCACTGACAGTCTCTCCTCCAGCTTTCCAACCTTGTGCCGTCGTGCTGGGATGGTGACCACCAATCCCGCACACTGCAACACTGTGCCCATGCCAGTCAGAAAATCCCAGCCCAGCACCAAATCGTCTATCACACCAGGCATAATTAGCAACGCTACTTGCAAACTGCGATGCCCGAGTCTTATTTCGACTGTTATTTGTTCCGTTGTCCTGCTGTTATGTCCGTCTGCTAACTTCACCTGTCTACTTGCGACGCTTCTCCGGCCTACAGTGCTCAGTCTACAAGCAAGCTCTTCGCTAACAAAGCTGCTTGTAGCCCCGGTATCGACTGTAGCCTTATACTGACACTCACCGATCCCTACGGTGGCAGTCAACTGCGTCCCTTCGTCCTTCAAGTGACCGACTAGCGTCTCGGGGCGGACCTTGGCGGCTCCCGCTCGCCCCTCGCTGGCGGACGCCGCTGGCCGTTTCCCGACTGACAACATAGGGCTGTCCGCTGACCGATCCTGCCACAGACCCAGCAGAACTCCAACATTGGGTTTCGGCACTCTATCGCCCAGTGTCCCTCCTGTCCACACACGCGACATGCCCTTCCTGGGTTGTTTATGTGTGTCCTGGCAGGATTTTGCTGGGTCCTAGGTGTTGGGGTTGGCCGTTCGTCCATTCTTCCAGTGTGCTGGCTCTGCTCCTCCATGGCCATAAATCGGGTACGATTTCCACGACTCTGGTTGTGATCGCGTCCATTTTGCTGTGTATCTCGGTGTTGTTGTGGCTGTTGTTGTTGATGTTGGCTGAATTGTTGTTGGGCTGTAGCACTTTGTAGCCTCAGTTTCAGCCTATCTTTTTTCTAACTCTTCGAATTCTTCTGCCAGTTGCATCAGCTGAGTCAAATTCGAGAACTGGTTTGGCCGTGCGTATCCGCGCAAGTCAGGAAGGCTGTTGGTATAAATGGTGCGCACTTCCTTCTCTGTTGAGAGTCGTAGGGGTCTCATCAGAGTCTGCATCTCCACCATATAGACTTTAAAAGGCTCATCCAGAGCTTGCCGCCGTCTGCGTACTTCGTCGTACAAATTTTCAAAATAATCTCGAGGTAAAAAATATTCTTGAAAACTGTCGACAAAATCCACCCATGTCGTCCAATGCCTGTTGTTAGCTATGTACCACTTAAGTGCCATTCCTTTCAGCAACTCCGGCATCGCTCTTGGAATTAAATTTAAATTTAATCCATATGTGTCTGCCGACCATTCCACTTGCTCCAAGAATTCGAGAGGCTTCGATAGTCCATCGAATCGAAAGCTCCACTCTCGAACTTGTTTGGTTACTTTCTGGTATTCACTTGCCCTTGCATTGGTCTGATCATGTGTGTGGGTGTGGCTACGCTCTCCTGGCTGTTGGGTTGTACTCCAGGGCGATCGGCGAGATTCCTGTAAGTCTCGCGCCCTAGCCGCCGCGCTGGTGCATGGGACGCTCAGCCTTGCTACGTCTATGCCGGCAAACTCCTTTTCCTCTTCGTATTCCCCTTCCTCGCGCATGAATTCTGGTTCTTTATTCGGCGACTGTCGGCTGTATATTTTCGCCAGTTCGCTAATGCGAACGCTGTGTGGAAGAGTATTTTCATTTTGACTTACCCAGTCTCCGAATTGTCTTCTCATATTTTCGACAGTGCCTTCAAGCTCCAGACCGAATTCCACTCCGCATTTCACTAGTGCATCCTTTTTAGATTGTACACCCACGAACGAACCATATTGTCGATTATTTCTATGTATTTTATTAAAACAAACTATGTGATATTAGCCGTAGATCCACAGTTGGGCGCCAGTTGTAACGAACCTAAAGTTACGCGGTTTTTTAGCTGGGCTAACTCTCGCGGTGCTGAGGGTACGTGCCAACAAATTTGTATTTGTGGCGGCTGCGGCAATAAGAACACAATTTGGTTTGGTTTTAATACATATATTTTAAACTGCACTCTCTGCTAGTTTTCACGTTGGGTTTTACAATTGCTTTGCACTTAATGATATTTCTTATTAGAGTTTAGTAAATCGTACGGCTCTTGTGTCGTGGTTTTATTTGCAATGCTGGCGCTCTCGTTGCACCAAATATTCAGAGTCAATGTTTCGCCTACTAAACGAGGTTTTAGCTAGCAACGCCCGAATTCGCCAGGCTCTACTATGGCCTCCTTGTTACCACAAGGATTTCGCCAGTAGTGTCGCCTACTCTCCGGCTCTGACTTTAGCTTCACCTGTCCTTCGCCAGGCTCACGTATCTGATACTTGGTTTTAATTCGAGGTTGCTTTGCAAATGTAACGCGGCACAAGACTTGACAACTTTCGCGTATCGATTTCTCACACAATGTTTGTTAATTCGCTAAGGACACGATCTGCTTGTCCTTATTGCGATATGAATCCTTTTGATTCTTAGGTTATCCTTTCACGTAGGATTTCTTGCCCTCTGAGTCCTGTATTCACTTTATGTTCCGCGTTGACGTTCTACTTTGCACTCACACTAACTTTGTATTCGCTCTGACGTGTATTCGACTAACTTGTACGCAACTCTCTTGTACGCAACTAACCTGCCGCTCTGTCGAAGGCGGCTCTTTTTATAGCCTTGTGCTGTCTCACTGGACCGGGGCCTGTCAACGCTGCCAAAGGTCGCGCCAAGGGCAAAGGTGGCGTGATCGTTCCAGTGAGGTTTGCCTAGCAACAACGGTTCCTCGTTGCTGATCACGCCTGTCGTTGGTGTGACGGTGATCACTATATTTTTCGTGGATGCACCGCTCGCACACCAACGGCACTTTGCCACGACTTTTGCGGTACGTTTTTGCTGGCAACTCCTGCGGTCTTTTGAGGCTCCCATGTGCCAAACAAGTACCTCTAGCGCTGACATCCTGTGTCAGAGCGAGACGTTGGGCGCCAGTTGTAACGAACCTAAAGTTACGCGGTTTTTTAGCTGGGCTAACTCTCGCGGTGCTGAGGGTACGTGCCAACAAATTTGTATTTGTGGCGGCTGCGGCAATAAGAACACAATTTGGTTTGGTTTTAATACATATATTTTAAACTGCACTCTCTGCTAGTTTTCACGTTGGGTTTTACAATTGCTTTGCACTTAATGATATTTCTTATTAGAGTTTAGTAAATCGTACGGCTCTTGTGTCGTGGTTTTATTTGCAATGATGGCGCTCTCGTTGCACCAAATATTCAGAGTCAATGTTTCGCCTACTAAACGAGGTTTTAGCTAGCAACGCCCGAATTCGCCAGGCTCTACTATGGCCTCCTTGTTACCACAAGGATTTCGCCAGTAGTGTCGCCTACTCTCCGGCTCTGACTTTAGCTTCACCTGTCCTTCGCCAGGCTCACTTATCTGATACTTGGTTTTAATTCGAGGTTGCTTTGCAAATGTAACGCGGCACAAGACTTGACAACTTTCGCGTATCGATTTCTCACACAATGTTTGTTAATTCGCTAAGGACACGATCTGCTTGTCCTTATTGCGATATGAATCCTTTTGATTCTTAGGTTATCCTTTCACGTAGGATTTCTTGCCCTCTGAGTCCTGTATTCACTTTATGTTCCGCGTTGACGTTCCACTTTGCACTCACACTAACTTTGTATTCGCTCTGACTTGTATTCCACTTACTTGTACGCAACTCTCTTGTACGCAACTAACCTGCCGCTCTGCCCAAGGCGGCTCCTTTTATATTCTTCTGCTGTCTCGCTGGACCGGGGCCTGTCAACGCTGCCAAAGGTCGCGCCAAGGGCAAAGGTGGCGTGATCGTTCCAGTGGTGTTTGCCTAGCAACAACGGTTCCTCGTTGCTGATCACGCCTGTCGCTGGTGTGACGGTGATCACCATATTTCGTGGATGCACCGCTCGCACACCAACGGCACTTTGCCACGACTTTTGCGGTACGTGTTTTGTGGCTCCCATGTGCCAAACACGTACCTTAGCGCTGACATCCTGTGTCAGAGCGAGACAGCATGCGAATTCGCCGCAGCTCAGGTCCGGCTGCGGCTATAAATACAATCGCTTTTTGTGAGGTGCTATAAGTAAATATGGCTCCTCACACTCCCCTCTTTCTCCGGAAGTGGAAGCCTTCCACTTGATTTTGCGTCTTTCAAATCGCGCGCCTCCGTTTTGAACTTTGGTGTCCGTTAACAGTGTCGCTGTAGCGATCAGCTGGCGGTCGTGTAACGCCATCTAGTGGGGCGTTGCGCCATAGCAGCCAGCTTCGCATCGCCCGGTGTTACTCGCTACGGCCTGATCGATATTTGCGATGTGGCCAGATCGATATGGCCACACGCAACTATCCAACACTAATCGGCCATGACACACAATTTGCAGTTTGCAATTGTTTTGTTGTTGCTGAAAAGAATCTAAAAGCAAACGTAAGTAATATATTTTTGCGCCTTGCGCCATTTCCACCATATCCTAACTCATGTTCTCTTTTTTCCAGGCCATGCCGTTTTGCCGCTCGCGCTGGATCGCACACACATTTTATGTGAGTATGCTTCCAGTCACTTTCACCCCCCCTCCTGCAGTTTTAATACACCTGTTTTCCTTTATATTTTTTTCAGGTTAAATGAATATGCCAGATATAAATATTTTTTCATTTTTTTTTTATTGTGGTGTTTTTTTTTTTTTTTTTCCCTCATTCGGCCACAAAGGCCCGCGTGCCTCGGGTTGAAATACGCACGCGGTATCGTTGGCCGTGCGCCCACACGATGCGCGACGTGCGTCGGTCGCTACCTCCAGCTGCGGCAGCTACGACCTCTAATGGCCAGTCGGCTCGCGCCACCTCTCTCCATCCCGGAATCGCCAGTGGTGCGGACGACTGCCGCTGCAGTACCGGGCGAGCCGGCCGTTCCCCGTATGGGCATGAAGCCTGCCGGCCGAAAGCTGGGCGTGCCGCATTGGGCGCCCATGTTGGTGGCGGAGGCGGTGTCCTGGGGCGAGGCGGCGTGCCCACCTGCATCGGTGTTGGCCACACCCACGGCGATGTCCTTGTTGCCGGACTGGTGGCCGCGTTGTTTGGTGCCGGTAATGCGCGTGGTGGTGACGGCGTGCGCGGTCGTGGTGGTGGCGGCGTCGGTGTCCGTGTTCGTGGTGGCGGCGTCGGCGTCCGTGTTCGTGGTGGCGTTGGCGTACGCTGTCGGGGTGGCGTTGGCGTACGCGGTCGTGGTGGCGTCATTTCCTTAATAAACTCGGGGCGTGGCAGCGCCACCTCCTCTGCCCACTTCACGACAATCGTCGCGGTGTGCTGCCATCGCCCATCCACAAAGCACCTCTCCCGCGTTATGGTCGCCGTCGGTGGTGTCGACTCACCCGGATCGGCCGTTGGCATCTGCTCCTCGGCCTGCGGTGTTGCTTCCTCCTCGTCGGACGATATATAAATTATATCCTCGTCCTCATCCTCCTCATCCTCCGAAGCGTCCAGCCCACGTGGGAATGGCGACGGTGGCCTAGCGGGGCGCCAGTCTGGCGGTGGTGTCTCGGGTAGTGGTGGTGTGGCGAACCGCTCCGGGCTGGCTGGGCCCACATGCTCATCCTCTGGCGTCGGTGGTGCCTCGGGATGGCACATGCGTACCCATTCCGGGTTCACTTCAATGAAGTCCCTTGGCGGTGGCGACTCCTCAATCTCGTCCACTGGACCAGCGCTGGCATCCACCTCCCAGTCGCTGCTGTCGAAGTCCTCACCGTATGCCCGACGCACCCACTCCCGCTCTTCCTCCAGCTCCTGGCGGCGACCACGCTCGCGCTCGGCTGCCTCCCGCTCCTCAGGCGATTCTATAATAGGCGACGCCCGCAGCTCCAACACGTCTGGCGACGCCTCCCGTTGCGGTCCGGCACGCGCATAGGGCTGTCCGGCCCAACGCCCTCGTCGCGCCACGTTTCTGCGCCCTCTGGCGCTGGCACCCATGGCCGCCGCGTCGACCACGCACACATCCCCCGCTGGTGTGCGAGAGTGCGCACGTGGGTCACGGCTCGACGCATGGACTGCCCTCCTTCCCTCGGTGTTGCTGTTAACGTTCTCCATCTTGTAAGTGTTTCCTTGTTTAAAAAAAATATCGCAAAGTGACCGACTGCATGGTAGTCGGCTCCTTTTATACCCCTACTCCGTACGCATGTGCAACAGTGTAGGTGTGCAAGTTACGGTACCCTTCCCGCCTGCGACCGCCATGTTTTGTCAGCGCTCTCTTTGCGATATCGCTAACCTTTTTCATTAACCGTTTTCCTGGCAGCGTATGCTTCGCACACCTTTCGCCGCGTTCAGGTCCGGTTTTTGTAATGCCCTTGGTTGGGCCGTGGCTCTTATTATTATTTTTTTTCCCCGCCATCCATTCTCCCCGCCCACACATTCGTTGTTGTCTGTTATTTTTAATAAATATGTAATACCATACATATTTATTTTTTTTAATAAATATGTAATACCTTATTTTTATAAATATGTTATCCCTACATATTTATTTTTATTATTTATATATATATGTAATACCTTACATATTTATTTTTGTTATGCTTTAATAAATATGTAATACCCTACATATTTATTTTTGTTATGGCTTTAATAAATATGTAATACCTTACATATTTATTTTTATTATTTATATATATATATGTACTACCTTACATATTTATTTTTGTTATGCTTTAATAAATATGTAATACCTTACATATTTATTTTTATTATTTATATATATATGTAATACCTTACATATTTATTTTTGTTATGCTTTAATAAATATGTAATACCTTACATATTTATTTTTATTATTTATATATATGTAATACCTTACATATTTATTTTTGTTATGGTTTAATAAATATGTAATACCTTACATATTTATTTTTATTATTTATATCTGTTAAATGTGTTGAGTAGGGGGCAATAATTAATATGTATTAATACATATTCACCCCCTTTTTTTTTCCAAAAAAAAACAAATCAACTAATGCTTTTTTTTTTTATAGGGGTGATGGAGATTCAGGTGAGTAAATGAGATACGTCACTAATAATGCCAATTATTAACCGCTCTTTTCTTTTCCAGATTTTCACCACCACAAAAAAAATTACTTTTTATTCTAGGGTCTTAAAATAATTTGTGACCCCAAAATTTTTTTTTTTTTTTATTGTCTCACCCGTTGTCCGTTCCGCCTCCGTGGGGTTTTATGTCGCCTATGTGCGCGGTCCGTTCTTTTTCCCCAGTTTTCCCCTGTAATTTACAGATTACAGGTGATACAAAATTCATTATTGTATATGGTCCGGAAAATTTAGGAGCAAGCTTCGCAGCGAAGCCTTCCGCTGCATTTGACAGGTGGTGTTGTTTCACCCACACCTTGTCTCCTACGGATGGTTTCCACTGCCGTCTCCGTAGGTTGTAATGCCTTGCTTGGTCCTGAGAGGCCTTCTCTAAACTCCTGCGCACCAATTCAAAAACTTCTCTAAGTTTTTGCGCATTGTCGCTGGGTGTTTGTGTCGGTTGCCCTGTGCCGAGTGTAACGTTGTCGTACAGTGCATTTGGCAGCCTTGGTTCCCGCCCTTGCGTGATAAACGCTGCACTGTAGCCTGTAGACGCCGATACGCTGGTATTAACGGCCAGTGACAATTCTGGCAAAAATTCATCCCAGCACCGCTGGTTATCTTTGGTAAATTGTGCAATCATCGTTTTTACCGTGCGGTTCGCACGTTCTGTAGGATTCTCTTGCGGAGTGTATGGTGCCGTAAATTGGTGTCGCACTCCTAATTCTTCGAGAAAGCGTTTGAAGGCTTTACTCGTAAATTGTGTTCCGTTGTCCGTTATGAGAACTTTTTGGCACCCCAAATCGTGCCAAAATTCTCTCTCTGAATCCCTTTTGCAAAGTGGCTGTGGTTGCGCTCCTCAGCGGAACTAACTCAGTCCACTTAGAGAACCGGTCAAACATCACCAACAGCATTGTGTTGCCGTGTTTTGATCTTGGCAGTGGACCAACAAAATCAGCACACACGGTACTCCATGGCTCTTCAGGGATTTGTGTCAACATCTTTCCTGCCGCTGCCATTTGACTTGGCTTATATTGTTGACACGTTTCGCAGTTGTGCACATATGTGCGTACGTCCCTGTACAAGCCTGGCCAGTAGTAGCGTGTCGCTACTCTTGCTATCGTTTTCCGGCTTCCCAAATGACCGGCTGTGGCTGCGTCGTGGTTCTCCAATAACACCTCCTTCCTTTTACCTTTGGGTACACAAAGCTTCCAAGCTTCCACATCTCCGCCTCCAGCGCGGTGTGGGATGTGTCTGTACAGGTTGCCATTTTCCTCCATGTAATCCGGATATTTCCTTGCATTTTGTGCGATTTCCTTTTTTAATTTCTGAATCCATTTGCAATTTGCGTTGTCTGCCTCCATCCCTTCTGTGGCGATTTTCATTAGGCAGCATGTCTCCGGAAGTGGCTGTCTCGAAAGTGCATCGGCTACGACATTGAGGTTGCCTTTACGGTATTTGACTTCAAAGTCGTATTGTTGCAGTTCAAGCGCCCAACGCGCTATTCTGCCTGATGGACTCTCAATTGAGTTTAGCCACTTCAGCGCCATGTGGTCCGTTATGACCACAAAATGGTAGCCTTCCAGGTATGGCCTTAGCTTTCTGATTCCCCACACTATGGCTAGACACTCTTTTTCAGTTGCCGAATAGTTCCGTTCGGCACCGTTTAGTGTCCTACTGGCGTACGATGACGACTGGGATAGTAGCGACTGGGAGGTGGATGCCAGCGTTGGTCCAGTGGGCGAGGTTGAGGAGTCGCCGCCGCCAAGGGATTTCATTGAAGTAAACCCGGAATGGGTACGAATGTGCCATCCCGAGGCACCACCGACGCCAGAGGATGAGAATGTGGGCCCAGCCAGCCCGGAGCGGTTCGCCACACCACCACTACCCGAAACACCACCGCCAGACTGGCGCCCCGCTAGGCCACCGTCGCCATTCCCACGTGGGCTGGACGCTGCGGAGGATGAGGAGGATGAGGACGAGGTGATATATATATCGTCCGACGAAGAGGAGCAGTTGCCGCCGAACGATCCGGGTGAGTCGACACCACCGACGGCGACCATTAATAGGGAGAAACGGTTCGTAGACGGGCGGTGGCACCACACCGCGACAGTTGTCCTGGAATGGACAGAGGAGGTGGCACCGCCCCGCGAGGGTTTCATCAAAGAAATGACACCACCACGACCGCGTACGCCAACGCCACCCCGAACACGGACGCCAACGCCACCACGAACACGGACGCCGACGCCGCCACCAAGAACACGGACACCGACGCCGCCACCACCACGACCGCGCACGCCGTCACCACCACGCGCACTACCGGCACCAAGCCACGCAGCCACCAGTCCGGCAACAAGGACATCGCCGTGGGTGTGGCCAACACCGATGCAGGTGGGCACGCCGCCTCGCCCCAGGACACCGCCTCCGCCACCAACATGGGCGCCCAATGCGGCACGCCCAGCTTTCGGCCGGCAGGCTTCATGCCCATATGGGGAACGGCCGGCTCGCCCGGTACTGCAACGGCAATCGTCCGCACCGTTGGGGACTCCAGGATGGAGAGAGGTGGCGCGGGCAGACTGGCCACCAGAAGTACTAGCAGCCACAACAGGAGGGAGCGAGAGGCGCACGTCGCGCATTGTGTGGGCGCACGGGCAGCGATACCGCGTGCGAATTTCGAACCGAGGCACGCGGGCCTTTGTGGCCGAATAAAAGGGAAAAAAAAAAAACACTAACACTGCACAATAAAAAAAAAAAATAATAGAAAAAAATAGTATTTGCATATTATTTCGCGTAACCTGAAAAAAATATAAAGAAAACAGGTGTATTAAAACTGCAGGAGGGGGGGTGAAGTTTGCTGGAAGCATACTCACATAAAATGTGTGTGTGACCCAGCGCGGGCGTCAAAACGGCATGGCCTGGAAAAAAGAGAACATGATTGAGGATATGGTGGATATGGCGCAAGGCGCAAAAATATGTTACTTACTTTTGCTTTTTAGATTCTTTTCAGCAACAACAAAACAATTGCAAACTGCAAATTGTGTGTCATGGCCGATTAGTGTTGGATAGTTGCGTGTGGCCATATCGATCTGGCCACATCGCAAATATCGATCAGGCCGTATCGAGTAACACCGGGCGATGCAAAGCTGGCTGCTATGGCGCAACGCACCACTAGATGGCGTTACACGACCGCCGGCTGATCGCTACAGCAACACTGCTAACGGACGCCAAGGTTCAAAACGGAGGCGCGCGATTTGAAAGACGCAAAATCAAGTGGAAGGCTTCCACTTCCGGAGAAAGAGGGGAGTGTGAGGAGCCATATTTACTTATAGCGCCTCACAAAAAGCGATTGTATTTATAGCCGCAGCCGGACCTGAGCTGCGGCGAATTCGCATGCTGTCTCGCTCTGACACAGGATGTCAGCGCTAAGGTACGTGTTTGGCACATGGGAGCCACAAAACACGTACCGCAAAAGTCGTGGCAAAGTGCCGTTGGTGTGCGAGCGGTGCATCCACGAAATATAGTGATCACCGTCACACCAACGACAGGCGTGATCAGCAACGAGGAACCGTTGTTGCTAGGCAAACCTCACTGGAACGATCACGCCACCTTTGCCCTTGGCGCGACATTGGCAGCGTTGACAGGCCCCGGTCCAGCGAGACAGCAGAAGAATATAAAAGGAGCCGCCTTGGGCAGAGCGGCAAGTTAGTCGAATACAAGTCAGAGCGAATACAAAGTTAGTGTGAGTGCAAAGTAGAACGTCAACGCGGAACATAAAGTGAATACAGGACTCAGAGGGCAAGAAATCCTACGTGAAAGGATAACCTAAGAATCAAAGGATTCATATCGCAATAAGGACAAGCAGATCGTGTCCTTAGCGAATTAACAAACATTGTGTGAGAAATCGATACGCGAAAGTTGTCAAGTCTTGTGCCGCGTTACATTTGCAAAGCAACCTCGAATTAAAACCAAGTATCAGATAAGTGAGCCTGGCGAAGGACAGGTGAAGCTAAAGTCAGAGCCGGAGAGTAGGCGACACTACTGGCGAAATCCTTGTGGTAACAAGGAGGCCATAGTAGAGCCTGGCGAATTCGGGCGTTGCTAGCTAAAACCTCGTTTAGTAGGCGAAACATTGACTCTGAATATTTGATGCAACGAGAGCGCCAGCATTGCAAATAAAACCACGACACAAGAGCCGTACGATTTACTAAACTCTAATAAGAAATATCATTAAGTGCAAAGCAATTGTAAAACCCAACGTGAAAACTAGCAGAGAGTGCAGTTTAAAATATATGTATTAAAACCAAACCAAATTGTGTTCTTATTGCCGCAGCCGCCACAAATACAAATTTGTTGGCACGTACCCTCAGCACCGCGAGAGTTAGCCCAGCTAAAAACCCGCGTAACTTTAGGTTCGTTACAACTTTTTTTTTTTTTTTTTTTAAAGTATTCTTGAAAACTGTCGACAAAATCCACCCATGTTGTCCAATGCCTGTTGTTAGCTATGTACCACTTAAGTGCCATTCCTTTCAGCAACTCCGGCATCGCTCTTGGAATTAAATTTAAATTTAATCCATATGTGTCTGCCGACCATTCCACTTGCTCCAAGAATTCGAGAGGCTTCGATAGTCCATCGAATCGAAAGCTCCACTCTCGAACTTGTTTGGCTACTTTTTGGTATTCACTTGCCCTTGCATTGGTCTGATCATGTGTGTGGGTGTGGCTACGCTCTCCTGGCTGTTGGGCTGTACTCCAGGGCGATCGGCGAGATTCCTGTAAATCTCGCGCCCTAGCCGCCGCGCTGGTGCATGGGACGCTCAGCCTTGCTACGTCTATGCCGGCAAACTCCTTTTCCTCTTCGTATTCCCCTTCCTCGCGCATGAATTCGGGTTCTTTATTCGGCGACTGTCGGCTGTATATTTTCGCCAGTTCGCTAATGCGAACGCTGTGTGGAAGAGTATTTTCATTTTGACTTACCCAGTCTCCGAATTGTCTTCTCATATTTTCGACAGTGCCTTCAAGCTCCAGACCGAATTCCACTCCGCATTTCACTAGTGCATCCTTTTTTAGATTGTACACCCACGAACGAACCATATTGTCGATTATTTATATGTATTTTATTAAAACAAACTATGTGATATTAGCCGTAGATCCACAGTTGGGCGCCAGTTGTAACGAACCTAAAGTTACGCGGTTTTTTAGCTGGGCTAACTCTCGCGGTGCTGAGGGTACGTGCCAACAAATTTGTATTTGTGGCGGCTGCGGCAATAAGAACACAATTTGGTTTGGTTTTAATACATATATTTTAAACTGCACTCTCTGCTAGTTTTCACGTTGGGTTTTACAATTGCTTTGCACTTAATGATATTTCTTATTAGAGTTTAGTAAATCGTACGGCTCTTGTGTCGTGGTTTTATTTGCAATGCTGGCGCTCTCGTTGCATCAAATATTCAGAGTCAATGTTTCGCCTACTAAACGAGGTTTTAGCTAGCAACGCCCGAATTCGCCAGGCTCTACTATGGCCTCCTTGTTGCCACAAGGATTTCGCCAGTAGTGTCGCCTACTCTCCGGCTCTGACTTTAGCTTCACCTGTCCTTCGCCAGGCTCACGTATCTGATACTTGGTTTTAATTCGAGGTTGCTTTGCAAATGTAACGCGGCACAAGACTTGACAACTTTCGCGTATCGATTTCTCACACAATGTTTGTTAATTCGCTAAGGACACGATCTGCTTGTCCTTATTGCGATATGAATCCTTTTGATTCTTAGGTTATCCTTTCACGTAGGATTTCTTGCCCTCTGAGTCCTGTATTCACTTTATGTTCCGCGTTGACGTTCTACTTTGCACTCACACTAACTTTGTATTCGCTCTGACTTGTATTCGACTAACTTGTACGCAACTCTCTTGTACGCAACTAACTTAGGTTAGGTTCTCTTTGACGTTAGGAGTGCGACACCAATTTACGGCACTTTGCCACGACTTTTAAGGTACGTGTTTGGCACATGGGAATCACAAAAACACGTACCGCAAAAGTCGTGGCAAAGTGCCGTAAATTGGTGTCGCACTCCTAATTCTTCGAGAAAGCGTTTGAAGGCTTTACTCGTAAATTGTGCTCCGTTGTCCGTTATGAGAACTTTTGGCACCCCAAATCGTGCCAAAATTCTCTCTCTGAATCCCTTTTGCAAAGTGGCTGTGGTTGCGCTCCTCAGCGGAACTAACTCAGTCCACTTAGAGAACCGGTCAAACATCACCAACAGCATTGTGTTGCCGTGTTTTGATCTTGGCAGTGGACCAACAAAATCAGCACACACGGTACTCCATGGCTCTTCAGGGATTTGTGTCAACATCTTTCCTGCCGCTGCCATTTGACTTGGCTTATATTGTTGACACGTTTCGCAGTTGTGCACATATGTGCGTACGTCCCTGTACAAGCCTGGCCAGTAGTAGCGTGTCGCTACTCTTGCTATCGTTTTCCGGCTTCCCAAATGACCGGCTGTGGCTGCGTCGTGGTTCTCCAATAACACCTCCTTCCTTTTACCTTTGGGTACACAAAGCTTCCAAGCTTCCACATCTCCGCCTCCAGCGCGATGTGGGATGTGTCTGTATAGGTTGCCATTTTCCTCCATGTAATCCGGATATTTCCTTGCATTTTGTGCGATTTCCTTTTTAATTTCTGAATCCATTTGCAATTTGCGTTGTCTGCCTCGATCCCTTCTGTGGCGATTTTCATTAGGCAGCATGTCTCCGGAAGTGGCTGTCTCGAAAGTGCATCGGCTACGACATTGAGGTTGCCTTTACGGTATTTGACTTCAAAGTCGTATTGTTGCAGTTCAAGCGCCCAACGCGCTATTCTGCCTGATGGACTCTCAATTGAGTTTAGCCACTTCAGCGCCATGTGGTCCGTTATGACCACAAAATGGTAGCCTTCCAGGTATGGCCTTAGCTTTCTGATTCCCCACACTATGACTAGACACTCTTTTTCAGTTGCCGAATAGTTCCGTTCGGCACCGTTTAGTGTCCTACTGGCGTACGATATTACCCTTTCATTCCTTCTTCTGTGACTCTGTGACCCAAATATTTCAATTCCTTTTTAAAGAAATCGCATTTGTCCACGTTTATACGCAAATTTGCTTCCCTCAGCCGCCGAAATACCTCTTTGAGATTTTCCATATGCTCTTCGCGCGTTCTTCCGATGACTATAATGTCATCTAAATATGCAAACGCGTGTGGCATCATTTCGGGTCCAATAACACGATCCAAAGCCCTCTGAAAAGTTGCCGGTGCCGAGTGTAACCCAAATGGCATTACTTTCCACTGGTATAATCCTTTGCCTGGGACTGTAAAAGCTGTCAGTGGTCGGCTCGCTTTCTCCATCGGGATCTGCCAGTACCCATCTTTCAGATCCAAGCTAGTGATGAAGTGGGCTTCACGTAGATGGTCTAAAATGTGGTGTACTCTTGGCAGTGGATACGCGTCCTTAACGGATCGGCTATTAAGTTGCCTAAAATCCACACATAACCGCCATTTGCCATTCTTCTTTTTCACCATCACGATTGGTGCGCTGTGTGGGCTGTTGGATGGCTCTATGCAACCTTTCGCAAGTAGTTCCTCTACTTGCTGGTTAATTTCCGCTTGCATTTTTGGATTCTTCGGAAAATAACGCTGTTTTATAGGCCTGTCATCGCTCATCACAATTTTGTGTTCCGTAATTTGTGATGTGCCCTTTAGGTGTTCGAAGGCTGCGACTTCCCGCAAAAGAAATTCATTAATTTCTTGATCCTCGTGTAGATTTTTGGTTTCAATAGCTGGGTTTCTGACATCGTGTATTGCTTCGTCTTGTTCGGTTACATTCTGGACAACTGCCACTGACAGTCTCTCCTCCAGCTTTCCAACCTTGTGCCGTCGTGCTGGGATGGTGACCACCAATCCCGCACACTGCAACACTGTGCCCATGCCAGTCAGAAAATCCCAGCCCAGCACCAAATCGTCTATCACACCAGGCATAATTAGCAACGCTACTTGCAAACTGCGATGCCCGAGTCTTATTTCGACTGTTATTTGTTCCGTTGTCCTGCTGTTATGTCCGTCTGCTAACTTCACCTGTCTACTTGCGACGCTTCTCCGGCCTACAGTGCTCAGTCTACAAGCAAGCTCTTCGCTAACAAAGCTGCTTGTAGCCCCGGTATCGACTGTAGCCTTATACTGACACTCACCGATCCCTACGGTGGCAGTCAACTGCGTCCCTTCGTCCTTCAAGTGACAGACTAGCGTCTCGGGGCGGACCTTGGCGGCTCCCGCTCGCCCCTCGCTGGCGGACGCCGCTGGCCGTTTCCCGACTGACAACATAGGGCTGTTCGCTGACCGATCCTGCCACAGACCCAGCAGAACTCCAACATTGGGTTTCGGCACTCTATCGCCCAGTGTCCCTCCTGTCCACACACGCGACATGCCCTTCCTGGGTTGTTTATGTGTGTCCTGGCAGGATTTTGCTGGGTCCTAGTTGTTGGGGTTGGCCGTTCGTCCATTCTTCCAGTGTGCTGGCTCTGCTCCTCCATGGCCATAAATCGGGTACGATTTCCACGACTCTGGTTGTGATCGCGTCCATTTTGCTGTGTATCTCGGTGTTGTTGAGGCTGTTGTTGTTGATGTTGGCTGAATTTTTGTTGGGCTGTAGCACTTTGTAGCCTCAGTTTCAGCCTATCTTTTTCTAACTCTTCGAATTCTTCTGCCAGTTGCATCAGCTGAGTCAAATTCGAGAACTGGTTTGGCCGTGCGTATCCGCGCAAGTCAGGAAGGCTGTTGGTATAAATGGTGCGCACTTCCTTCTCTGTTGAGAGTCGTAGGGGTCTGTCTCATCAGAGTCTGCATCTCCACCATATAGACTTTAAAAGGCTCATCCGGAGCTTGCCGCCGTCTGCGTACTTCGTCGTACAAATTTTCAAAATAATCTCGAGGTAAAAAATATTCTTGAAAACTGTCGACAAAATCCACCCATGTCGTCCAATGCCTGTTGTTAGCTATGTACCACTTAAGTGCCATTCCTTTCAGCAACTCCGGCATCGCTCTTGGAATTAAATTTAAATTTAATCCATATGTGTCTGCCGACCATTCCACTTGCTCCAAGAATTCGAGAGGCTTCGATAGTCCATCGAATCGAAAGCTCCACTCTCGAACTTGTTTGGCTACTTTCTGGTATTCACTTGCCCTTGCATTGGTCTGATCATGTGTGTGGGTGTGGCTACGCTCTCCTGGCTGTTGGGTTGTACTCCAGGGCGATCGGCGAGATTCCTGTAAGTCTCGCGCCCTAGCCGCCGCGCTGGTGCATGGGACGCTCAGCCTTGCTACGTCTATGCCGGCAAACTCCTTTTCCTCTTCGTATTCCCCTTCCTCGCGCATGAATTCTGGTTCTTTATTCGGCGACTGTCGGCTGTATATTTTCGCCAGTTCGCTAATGCGAACGCTGTGTGGAAGAGTATTTTCATTTTGACTTACCCAGTCTCCGAATTGTCTTCTCATATTTTCGACAGTGCCTTCAAGCTCCAGACCGAATTCCACTCCGCATTTCACTAGTGCATCCTTTTTTAGATTGTATACCCACGAACGAACCATATTGTCGATTATTTCTATGTATTTTATTAAAACAAACTATGTGATATTAGCCGTAGATCCACAGTTGGGCGCCAGTTGTAACGAACCTAAAGTTACGCGGTTTTTTAGCTGGGCTAACTCTCGCGGTGCTGAGGGTACGTGCCAACAAATTTATATTTGTGGCGGCTGCGGCAATAAGAACACAATTTGGTTTGGTTTTAATACATATATTTTAAACTGCACTCTCTGCTAGTTTTCACGTTGGGTTTTACAATTGCTTTGCACTTAATGATATTTCTTATTAGAGTTTTGTAAATCGTACGGCTCTTGTGTCGTGGTTTTATTTGCAATGCTGGCGCTCTCGTTGCACCAAATATTCAGAGTCAATGTTTCGCCTACTAAACGAGGTTTTAGCTAGCAACGCCCGAATTCGCCAGGCTCTACTATGGCCTCCTTGTTACCACAAGGATTTCGCCAGTAGTGTCGCCTACTCTCCGGCTCTGACTTTAGCTTCACCTGTCCTTCGCCAGGCTCACTTATCTGATACTTGGTTTTAATTCGAGGTTGCTTTGCAAATGTAACGCGGCACAAGACTTGACAACTTTCGCGTATCGATTTCTCAAACAATGTTTGTTAATTCGCTAAGGACACGATCTGCTTGTCCTTATTGCGATATGAATCCTTTTGATTCTTAGGTTATCCTTTCACGTAGGATTTCTTGCCCTCTGAGTCCTGTATTCACTTTATGTTCCGCGTTGACGTTCTACTTTGCACTCACACTAACTTTGTATTCGCTCTGACGTGTATTCGACTAACTTGTACGCAACTAACCTGCCGCTCTGCCCAAGGCGGCTCCTTTTATATTCTTCTGCTGTCTCGCTGGACCGGGGCCTGTCAACGCTGCCAATGTCGCGCCAAGGGCAAAGGTGGCGTGATCGTTCCAGTGAGGTTTGCCTAGCAACAACGGTTCCTCGTTGCTGATCACGCCTGTCGTTGGTGTGACGGTGATCACTATATTTCGTGGATGCACCGCTCGCACACCAACGGCACTTTGCCACGACTTTTGCGGTACGTGTTTTTGTGGCTCCCATGTGCCAAACACGTACCTTAGCGCTGACATCCTGTGTCAGAGCGAGACAGCATGCGAATTCGCCGCAGCTCAGGTCCGGCTGCGGCTATAAATACAATCGCTTTTTGTGAGGTGCTATAAGTAAATATGGCTCGTTACAACTGGCGCCCAACTGTGGATCTACGGCTAATATCACATAGTTTGTTTTAATAAAATACATAGAAATAATCGACAATATGGTTCGTTCGTGGGCGTACAAGAGAGTTGCGTACAAGTTAGTCGAATACAAGTCAGAGCGAATACAAAGTTAGTGTGAGTGCAAAGTAGAACGTCAACGCGGAACATAAAGTGAATACAGGACTCAGAGGGCAAGAAATCCTACGTGAAAGGATAACCTAAGAATCAAAAGGATTCATATCGCAATAAGGACAAGCAGATCGTGTCCTTAGCGAATTAACAAACATTGTGTGAGAAATCGATACGCGAAAGTTGTCAAGTCTTGTGCCGCGTTACATTTGCAAAGCAACCTCGAATTAAAACCAAGTATCAGATAAGTGAGCCTGGCGAAGGACAGGTGAAGCTAAAGTCAGAGCCGGAGAGTAGGCGACACTACTGGCGAAATCCTTGTGGTAACAAGGAGGCCATAGTAGAGCCTGGCGAATTCGGGCGTTGCTAGCTAAAACCTCGTTTAGTAGGCGAAACATTGACTCTGAATATTTGGTGCAACGAGAGCGCCAGCAGTGCAAATAAAACCACGACACAAGAGCCGTACGATTTACTAAACTCTAATAAGAAATATCATTAAGTGCAAAGCAATTGTAAAACCCAACGTGAAAACTAGCAGAGAGTGCAGTTTAAAATATATGTATTAAAACCAAACCAAATTGTGTTCTTATTGCCGCAGCCGCCACAAATACAAATTTGTTGGCACGTACCCTCAGCACCGCGAGAGTTAGCCCAGCTAAAAAACCGCGTAACTTTAGGTTCGTTACAACTGGCGCCCAACTGTGGATCTACGGCTAATATCACATAGTTTGTTTTAATAAAATACATAGAAATAATCGACAATATGGTTCGTTCGTGGGTGTACAATCTAAAAAAGGATGCACTAGTGAAATGCGGAGTGGAATTCGGTCTGGAGCTTGAAGGCACTGTCGAAAATATGAGAAGACAATTCGGAGACTGGGTAAGTCAAAATGAAAATACTCTTCCACACAGCGTTCGCATTAGCGAACTGGCGAAAATATACAGCCGACAGTCGCCGAATAAAGAACCAGAATTCATGCGCGAGGAAGGGGAATACGAAGAGGAAAAGGAGTTTGCCGGCATAGACGTAGCAAGGCTGAGCGTCCCATGCACCAGCGCGGCGGCTAGGGCGCGAGACTTACAGGAATCTCGCCGATCGCCCTGGAGTACAACCCAACAGCCAGGAGAGCGTAGCCACACCCACACACATGATCAGACCAATGCAAGGGCAAGTGAATACCAGAAAGTAGCCAAACAAGTTCGAGAGTGGAGCTTTCGATTCGATGGACTATCGAAGCCTCTCGAATTCTTGGAGCAAGTGGAATGGTCGGCAGACACATATGGATTAAATTTAAATTTAATTCCAAGAGCGATGCCGGAGTTGCTGAAAGGAATGGCACTTAAGTGGTACATAGCTAACAACAGGCATTGGACGACATGGGTGGATTTTGTCGACAGTTTTCAAGAATATTTTTTACCTCGAGATTATTTTGAAAATTTGTACGACGAAGTACGCAGACGGCGGCAAGCTCTGGATGAGCCTTTTAAAGTCTATATGGTGGAGATGCAGACTCTGATGAGACCCCCCTACGACTCTCAACAGAGAAGGAAGTGCGCACCATTTATACCAACAGCCTTCCTGACTTGCGCGGATACGCACGGCCAAACCAGTTCTCGAATTTGACTCAGCTGATGCAACTGGCAGAAGAATTCGAAGAGTTAGAAAAAGATAGGCTGAAACTGAGGCTACAAAGTGCTACAGCCCAACAAAAATTCAGCCAACATCAACAACAACAGCCTCAACAACACCGAGATACACAGCAAAATGGACGCGATCACAACCAGAGTCGTGGAAATCGTACCCGATTTATGGCCATGGAGGAGCAGAGCCAGCACACTGGAAGAATGGACGAACGGCCAACCCCAACACCTAGGACCCAGCAAAATCCTGCCAGGACACACATAAACAACCCAGGAAGGGCATGTCGCGTGTGTGGACAGGAGGGACACTGGGCGATAGAGTGCCGAAACCCAATGTTGGAGTTCTGCTGGGTCTGTGGCAGGATCGGTCAGCGGACAGCCCTATGTTGTCAGTCGGGAAACGGCCAGCGGCGTCCGCCAGCGAGGGGCGAGCGGGAGCCGCCAAGGTCCGCCCCGAGACGCTAGTCGGTCACTTGAAGGACGAAGGGACGCAGTTGACTGCCACCGTAGGGATCGGTGAGTGTCAGTATAAGGCTACAGTCGATACCGGGGCTACAAGCAGCTTTGTTAGCGAAGAGCTTGCTTGTAGACTGAGCACTGTAGGCCGGAGAAGCGTCGCAAGTAGACAGGTGAAGTTAGCAGACGGACATAACAGCAGGACAACGGAACAAATAACAGTCGAAATAAGACTCGGGCATCGCAGTTTGCAAGTAGCGTTGCTAATTATGCCTGGTGTGATAGACGATTTGGTGCTGGGCTGGGATTTTCTGACTGGCATGGGCACAGTGTTGCAGTGTGCGGGATTGGTGGTCACCATCCCAGCACGACGGCACAAGGTTGGAAAGCTGGAGGAGAGACTGTCAGTGGCAGTTGTCCAGAATGTAACCGAACAAGACGAAGCAATACACGATGTCAGAAACCCAGCTATTGAAACCAAAAATCTACACGAGGATCAAGAAATTAATGAATTTCTTTTGCGGGAAGTCGCAGCCTTCGAACACCTAAAGGGCACATCACAAATTACGGAACACAAAATTGTGATGAGCGATGACAGGCCTATAAAACAGCGTTATTTTCCGAAGAATCCAAAAATGCAAGCGGAAATTAACCAGCAAGTAGAGGAACTACTTGCGAAAGGTTGCATAGAGCCATCCAACAGCCCACACAGCGCACCAATCGTGATGGTGAAAAAGAAGAATGGCAAATGGCGGTTATGTGTGGATTTTAGGCAACTTAATAGCCGATCCGTTAAGGACGCGTATCCACTGCCAAGAGTACACCACATTTTAGACCAGCTACGTGAAGCCCACTTCATCACTAGCTT
The DNA here is from genome assembly GCA_018904305.1 of Scaptomyza montana. Lineage (NCBI taxonomy): Eukaryota > Metazoa > Arthropoda > Insecta > Diptera > Drosophilidae > Scaptomyza > Scaptomyza montana. The sequence continues at coordinate 159,964 of JAEIGR010000091.1, read as the reverse complement.
GGATCTGAAAGATGGGTACTGGCAGATCCCGATGGAGAAAGCGAGCCGACCACTGACAGCTTTTACAGTCCCAGGCAAAGGATTATACCAGTGGAAAGTAATGCCATTTGGGTTACACTCGGCACCGGCAACTTTTCAGAGGGCTTTGGATCGTGTTATTGGACCCGAAATGATGCCACACGCGTTTGCATATTTAGATGACATTATAGTCATCGGAAGAACGCGCGAAGAGCATATGGAAAATCTCAAAGAGGTATTTCGGCGGCTGAGGGAAGCAAATTTGCGTATAAACGTGGACAAATGCGATTTCTTTAAAAGGAATTGAAATATTTGGGCCACAGAGTCACAGAAGAAGGAATTCGCACAGATTCAGAGAAAGTTGCTGCAATCGCAGAATTGAAGCCGCCAAGCAACGTAAAGGAATTACGACAATACCTGGGCGTAGCATCATGGTACAGGCGCTTCGTACCAGATTTTGCGACGAAAGTAGCACCTCTGAACGCATTGATGAAGAAAGGCGCAAAATGGGAGTGGACTGAGGAGCGGCAAGTAGCTTTTGACACGGTCAAAGAGAAGCTGACTCAGTCCCCAGTATTGGCATGCCCAGATTTTTCAAAAACATTTTGCTTGCAGACGGATGCAAGTAACTATGGCCTGGGTGCGATATTGACCCAACCTTCGGAGCAAGGTGAAAGGGTAATATCGTACGCCAGTAGGACACTAAACGGTGCCGAACGGAACTATTCGGCAACTGAAAAAGAGTGTCTAGCCATAGTGTGGGGAATCAGAAAGCTAAGGCCATACCTGGAAGGCTACCATTTTGTGGTCATAACGGACCACATGGCGCTGAAGTGGCTAAACTCAATTGAGAGTCCATCAGGCAGAATAGCGCGTTGGGCGCTTGAACTGCAACAATACGACTTTGAAGTCAAATACCGTAAAGGCAACCTCAATGTCGTAGCCGATGCACTTTCGAGACAGCCACTTCCGGAGACATGCTGCCTAATGAAAATCGCCACAGAAGGGATGGAGGCAGACAACGCAAATTGCAAATGGATCCAGAAATTAAAAAAGGAAATCGCACAAAATGCAAGGAAATATCCGGATTACATGGAGGAAAATGGCAACCTGTACAGACACATCCCACACCGCGCTGGAGGCGGAGATGTGGAAGCTTGGAAGCTTTGTGTACCCAAAGGTAAAAGGAAGGAGGTGTTATTGGAGAACCACGACGCAGCCACAGCCGGTCATTTGGGAAGCCGGAAAACGATAGCAAGAGTAGCGACACGCTACTACTGGCCAGGCTTGTACAGGGACGTACGCACATATGTGCACAACTGCGAAACGTGTCAACAATATAAGCCAAGTCAAATGGCAGCGGCAGGAAAGATGTTGACACAAATCCCTGAAGAGCCATGGAGTACCGTGTGTGCTGATTTTGTTGGTCCACTGCCAAGATCAAAACACGGCAACACAATGCTGTTGGTGATGTTTGACCGGTTCTCTAAGTGGACTGAGTTAGTTCCGCTGAGGAGCGCAACCACAGCCACTTTGCAAAAGGGATTCAGAGAGAGAATTTTGGCACGATTTGGGGTGCCAAAAGTTCTCATAACGGACAACGGAACACAATTTACGAGTAAAGCCTTCAAACGCTTTCTCGAAGAATTAGGAGTGCGACACCAATTTACGGCACCATACACTCCGCAAGAGAATCCTACAGAACGTGCGAACCGCACGGTAAAAACGATGATTGCACAATTTACCAAAGATAACCAGCGGTGCTGGGATGAATTTTTGCCAGAATTGTCACTGGCCGTTAATACCAGCGTATCGGCGTCTACAGGCTACAGTGCAGCGTTTATCACGCAAGGGCGGGAACCAAGGCTGCCAAATGCACTGTACGACAACGTTACACTCGGCACAGGGCAACCGACACAAACACCCAGCGACAATGCGCAAAAACTTAGAGAAGTTTTTGAATTGGTGCGCAGGAGTTTAGAGAAGGCCTCTCAGGACCAAGCAAGGCATTACAACCTACGGAGACGGCAGTGGAAACCATCCGTAGGAGACAAGGTGTGGGTGAAACAACACCACCTGTCAAATGCAGCGGAAGGCTTCGCTGCGAAGCTTGCTCCTAAATTTTCCGGACCATATACAATAATGAATTTTGTATCACCTGTAATCTGTAAATTACAGGGGAAAACTGGGGAAAAAGAACGGACCGCGCACATAGGCGACATAAAACCCCACGGAGGCGGAACGGACAACGGGTGAGAGAAAAAAAAAAAATTTTTTGGGGTCACAAATTATTTTAAGACCCTAGAACAAAAAGTAATTTTTTTTTTGGTGGTGAAAATCTGGAAAAGAAAAGAGCGGTTAATAATTGGCCTTGTTAATGACGTATCTCATTTACTCACCTGAATCTCCATCACCTCCTATAAAAAAAAAAAATTAGTTAATTTTTTTTTTTTTCGAAAAAAAAAAAAAGGGGGGTGAATATGTATTAATACATATTGAATATTGCCCCTACTCAACACATTTAACAGATATAAATAATAAAAATAAATATGTAAGGTATTACATATTTATTAAACCATAACAAAATTAAATATGTAAGGTGTTACATATATATAAACAATAAAAATAAATATGTAAGGTATTACATATTTATTAAAGCATAACAAAAATAAATATGTAAGGTATTACATATATATAAATAATAAAAATAAATATGTAAGGTATTACATATTTATTAAAGCATAACAAAAATAAATATGTAAGGTATTACATATATATAAATAATAAAAATAAATATGTAAGGTATTACATATTTATTAAACAATAACAAAAATAAATATGTAAGGTATTACATATATATATAAATAATAAAAATAAATATGTATGGTATTACATATTTACTAAAAATAACAGACAACAACGAATGTGTGGGCGGAGAGAAAAAAAAAAAATAATAATAAGAGCCACGGCCCAACCAAGGGCATTACAAAAACCGGACCTGAACGCGGCGAAAAGTGTGCGAAGCAAACGCTGTCAGGAAAACGGTTAATGAAAAAGGTTAGCGATATCGCAAAGAGAGCGCTGACAAAACATGGCGATCGCAGGCGGGAAGGATACCGTAACTTGCACACCTACACTGTTGCACATGCGTACGGAGTAGGGGTATAAAGGTGCCGACCACTATGCAGTCGGTCACTTTGAGAAAATTCAGAAATTCACAAGTACTCACCGTTTAAAATGGAGCAAGGAAGCAACAGCAACACCGAGGGAAGGAGGGCAGTCCATGCGTCGAGCCGTGACCCACGTGCGCACTCTCGCACACCAGCGGGGGATGCGTGCGTGGTCGACGCGGCGGCCATGGGTGCCAGCGCCAGAGGGCGCAGAAACGTGGCGCGACGAGGACGTTGGGCCGGACAGCCCTATGCGCGTGCCGAGCCGCAACGGGAGGCATCTCCAGATGTGCTGGAGCTGCGGGCTTCACCAATTTTAGAGTCCCCGGAAGAGCGAGAGGCGGCCGAGCGTGAGCGTTGTCGCCGCCAGGAGCTGGAAGAAGAGCGCGAGTGGGTGCGCCGGGCGTACGATGACGACTGGGAGGTGGATGCCAGCGTTGGTCCAGTGGGCGAGGTTGAGGAGTCGCCGCCGCCAAGGGATTTCATTGAAGTAAACCCGGAATGGGTATGAATGTGCCATCCCGAGGCACCACCGACGCCAGAGGATGAGAATGTGGGCCCAGCCAGCCCGGAGCGGTTCGCCACACCACCACTACCCGAAACACCACCGCCAGACTGGCGCCCCGCTAGGCCACCGTCGCCATTCCCACGTGGGCTGGACGCTGCGGAGGATGAGGAGGATGAGGACGAGGTGATATATATATCGTCCGACGAAGAGGAGCAGTTGCCGCCGAACGATCCGGGTGAGTCGACACCACCGACGGCGACCATTAATAGGGAGAAACGGTTCGTAGACGGGCGGTGGCACCACACCGCGACAGTTGTCCTGGAATGGACAGAGGAGGTGGCACCGCCCCGCGAGGGTTTCATCAAAGAAATGACACCACCACGACCGCGTACGCCAACGCCACCCCGAACACGGACGCCAACGCCACCACGAACACGGACGCCGACGCCGCCACCAAGAACACGGACACCGACGCCGCCACCACCACGACCGCGCACGCCGTCACCACCACGCGCACTACCGGCACCAAGCCACGCGGCCACCAGTCCGGCAACAAGGACATCGCCGTGGGTGTGGCCAACACCGATGCAGGTGGGCACGCCGCCTCGCCCCAGGACACCGCCTCCGCCACCAACATGGGCGCCCAATGCGGCACGCCCAGCTTTCGGCCGGCAGGCTTCATGCCCATATGGGGAACGGCCGGCTCGCCCGGTACTGCAACGGCAATCGTCCGCACCGTTGGGGACTCCAGGATGGAGAGAGGTGGCGCGGGCAGACTGGCCACCAGAAGTACTAGCAGCCACAACAGGAGGGAGCGAGAGGCGCACGTCGCGCATTGTGTGGGCGCACGGGCAGCGATACCGCGTGCGAATTTCGAACCGAGGCACGCGGGCCTTTGTGGCCGAATAAAAGGGAAAAAAAAAAAACACTAACACTGCACAATAAAAAAAAAATAATAGAAAAAAAATAGTATTTGCATATTATTTCGCGTAACCTGAAAAAAATATAAAGAAAACAGGTGTATTAAAACTGCAGGAGGGGGGGTGAAGTTTGCTGGAAGCATACTCACATAAAATGTGTGTGTGACCCAGCGCGGGCGTCAAAACGGCATGGCCTGGAAAAAAGAGAACATGATTGAGGATATGGTGGATATGGCGCAAGGCGCAAAAATATGTTACTTACTCTTTGCTTTTTAGATTCTTTTCAGCAACAACAAAACAATTGCAAACTGCAAATTGTGTGTCATGGCCGATTAGTGTTGGATAGTTGCGTGTGGCCATATCGATCTGGCCACATCGCAAATATCGATCAGGCCGTATCGAGTAACACCGGGCGATGCAAAGCTGGCTGCTATGGCGCAACGCCCCACTAGATGGCGTTACACGACCGCCAGCTGATCGCTACAGCGACACTGCTAACGGACGCCAAAGTTCAAAACGGAGGCGCGCGATTTGAAAAGACGCAAAATCAAGTGGAAGGCTTCCACTTCCGGAGAAAGAGGGGAGTGTGAGGAGCCATATTTACTTATAGCACCTCACAAAAAGCGATTGTATTTATAGCCGCAGCCGGACCTGAGCTGCGGCGAATTCGCATGCTGTCTCGCTCTGACACAGGATGTCAGCGCTAAGGTACGTGTTTGGCACATGGGAGCCACAAAAACACGTACCGCAAAAGTCGTGGCAAAGTGCCGTTGGTGTGCGAGCGGTGCATCCACGAAATATAGTGATCACCGTCACACCAACGACAGGCGTGATCAGCAACGAGGAACCGTTGTTGCTAGGCAAACCTCACTGGAACGATCACGCCACCTTTGCCCTTGGCGCGACATTGGCAGCGTTGACAGGCCCCGGTCCAGCGAGACAGCAGAAGAATATAAAAGGAGCCGCCTTGGGCAGAGCGGCAGGTTAGTTGCGTACAAGTTAGTCGAATACACGTCAGAGCGAATACAAAGTTAGTGTGAGTGCAAAGTAGAACGTCAACGCGGAACATAAAGTGAATACAGGACTCAGAGGGCAAGAAATCCTACGTGAAAGGATAACCTAAGAATCAAAAGGATTCATATCGCAATAAGGACAAGCAGATCGTGTCCTTAGCGAATTAACAAACATTGTGTGAGAAATCGATACGCGAAAGTTGTCAAGTCTTGTGCCGCGTTACATTTGCAAAGCAACCTCGAATTAAAACCAAGTATCAGATAAGTGAGCCTGGCGAAGGACAGGTGAAGCTAAAGTCAGAGCCGGAGAGTAGGCGACACTACTGGCGAAATCCTTGTGGTAACAAGGAGGCCATAGTAGAGCCTGGCGAATTCGGGCGTTGCTAGCTAAAACCTCGTTTAGTAGGCGAAACATTGACTCTGAATATTTGGTGCAACGAGAGCGCCAGCATTGCAAATAAAACCACGACACAAGAGCCGTACGATTTACTAAACTCTAATAAGAAATATCATTAAGTGCAAAGCAATTGTAAAACCCAACGTGAAAACTAGCAGAGAGTGCAGTTTAAAATATATGTATTAAAACCAAACCAAATTGTGTTCTTATTGCCGCAGCCGCCACAAATATAAATTTGTTGGCACGTACCCTCAGCACCGCGAGAGTTAGCCCAGCTAAAAACCGCGTAACTTTAGGTTCGTTACAATATCCAATTCCAAAAACACATTTGTCAGGATTCCATCAAATAGAACTTGAAGAAAATTCAAGAAATATAACGTCTTTTTCAACGAGCAATGGCTCTTATCGCTTCACGCGATTACCTTATGGTTTAAAAATAGCGCCTAATTCTTTTCAAAGAATGATGACAATTGCATTTTCTGGTCTTGAACCATCACAGGCATTCCTTTACATGGATGACCTAATTGTCATCGGTTGTTCCGAACAACATATGATCAAAAACCTTAAAAACATTTTTGACTTATGCAGAAAGAACAATCTAAAATTGCACCCAGACAAGTGCACATTTTTCATGCCTGAAGTGACCTTCCTAGGTCATAAATGTACTGACAAAGGTATTCTCCCAGATGACAAAAAGTATGCTGTCATTCAGAAATACCCAGTCCCAACGGACGCAGACAGCGCTAGACGATTCGTTGCATTTTGCAATTATTATAGACGTTTTATTAAAAATTTTGCAGAATATTCACGTCACATAACAAATTTATGTAAAACAAGTGGAAACGTTGCAGTCGGTCGCAACCGACTGCGGCATACTCCATACCAGTATTAAACCGGTAAAAAGAGGCCTGATTGCAAAGGGGTACGGACGCGGCAGGGGTGTATGCTGCCTTAAAGAGTTTCCGATGCAGATGGGGATGCCACAAGCTATCTTCCTTACAAATTTGGTGACTCTAGCTCAAAGTTTGTAAAAGGTGAGGAAAGGGTGGGCTGGGGGCGGTATGGAAAGTTGTGGCATCAAAATTTTTGATGCAGATCTTTGTGAAATGTCAATTGCTATCTTCATACCAAATTTGGTGACTCTAGCTCGAAATTTGTAAAAACTGGGAATGGGAGGCTGGGGGCGGTATGGGTGGGCGTGGCATCCAAATTTTTGATGCAGATCTTTGTGGAATGTCAATTGCTACCTTCATACCAAATTTGGTGACTCTAGCTCAAAGTTTGTAAAAGGTGGGGAAAGGGGGGTGGAAGGGGTGGGCGTGACTCCAAAACTTTGATGCAGATCTTTGGGGGTCGTTGCCAGCTATCTTCCTACCAAATTTGGTGGCTCTAGCTTCACGACTCTGGAAGATACACGCATTCCTGTTTTTGACGAATCGTTGGGGCGGATGCGGGCGGCTAGGGCAGTATTGGTTGGCGTGGCATCCAAACTTTTGATGCAGTTTTTGGGGGGTCATCACCACTTATCTTGGCACCAAATTTGGTGGCTATAGCTCAAAAACTGTGGGAGATATGGGCTTTTCTGATTTCAAAATGCGGGGGGGCTGGGGGCGGAATGGGTGGGCGTGGCTCCAAAATTTTGCAGTTTGTTGGGGGCTGCTAGTAGCTATCTGCTTACCGAATTTGGTAGTTCTAGCTGTAAGGATTTGCGAAATATGTGGATTTATCGGTTTTGGGTTATCGAATTTATCGATTTGCCAGCCCCCCAGTTATCGTAGAACCCCAATCTTGACACTTTTATTTACTTTCCCATAGATTAAGAGAATTGGAAAGTTGCAAGTCTCTAGCTTGAAGGGTGTGGAAAAAAGTTGCGAACATACGGACGGACGGACGGACGGACAGACGGACAGACGGACGGACACCATGACGGACATTGCACAAACTCAATATACTCTTTACCTTCGGTATCGAGTATAAAAAAGATGTCAAATTTGACTGGACACCTAGTTGTCAAAATGCCTTTGAATATTTAAAAGAAAAATTAATGAGTCCTACATTATTACAATACCCAGATTTTAGCAAAGAATTTTGCATAATCACAGATGCAAGCAAAGAAGCTTGTGGAGCAGTATTAACCCAAAATTATAATGGTATTCAATTACCTGTAGCATATGCATCTCGCAGTTTCACTAAAGGTGAAAGTAATAAATCAACAACAGAGCAAGAATTATCAGCAATTCATTGGGCAATTAATCACTTCAGACCATATATATATGGTAGACACTTCACTGTCAAAACAGATCATAGACCCCTTACATATTTATTTTCAATGGTAAACCCAAACTCGAAATTAACTAGAATGCGACTTGACTTGGAGGAATACGAATTTACGGTGGAATATCTTAAGGGTAAGGATAATTTTGTAGCCGATGCGTTATCAAGAATAACCATTAAAGAGCTAAAAGACATGAGAAATCAAATATTAAAAGTCACTACTAGACAAGACAAAAGACAGAAAATTTCCTGCGCAGGAAATGAAAAAGATATAGAAAAAGAGAATTTGAAAAATAAATCTCTAAATAAAGCTTCAAAGCCCAACGTATATGAAGTCATAACAAATGACGATGTACGAAAAGTAGTGACCTTGCAAACGAAAGATATGCTGTGTTGCTTTAAGCATGGTAAACAAATCATTGCAAGAATAGATGTTAGCGATCTGTATGCAAATGGAGTTATTGATTTAGGTCAATTTTTCCAACGGCTTGAAAGCAGAGCCGGTGTACACGATATACGCGAACTAAAAATGGCACCGAATGACATAATCTTTGAACAAGTTTCAATAGAATTATTCAAGAAAATGGGCAATAATGTATTAAAATTATTAAGAGTAGCGCTACTCAAGCCGGTGACCAATATATCAAATGATATAGAAAAAGAAGCTATACTGTCTAAATTTCATGATGATCCAATGCAAGGAGGTCATACTGGCATATCAAAAACTTTAGCTAAAGTACAAAGACATTACAAATGGAAAAATATGCGAAAAGACATAATAGAATACATACGTAAATGTCAAAAATGCCAAATGTCTAAAACGACATTACATACAAAGACCCCTTTAACACTGACAGAGACACCAATATATGCTTTCGACAGGGTAATTGTTGACACTATTGGTCCATTACCAAGATCCGAACATGGTAACGAATATGCAATAACGCTTATTTGCGATTTAACAAAATATCTCGTTGCCATTCCGATCCCAAACAAAAATGCTAGTACTGTCGCTAAAGCTATATTTGAATCTTTTATATTGCAGTTTGGTCCAATGAAGACGTTCATTACGGACATGGGAACTGAATATAAAAATTCGATTATTAATGAATTGTGCAAAAATTTGAAAATAGACAATATAACGTCTACAGCACACCACCACCAGACAGTTGGAACAGTAGAAAGAAGTCATAGAACTTTTAACGAATATATTCGCTCATACATTTCAGTTGATAAAACCGACTGGGATGTGTGGCTGAAATATTTTGTGTACTGTTTCAACACGACCCCCTCTATGGCACATAACTATTGTCCATACGAGTTAGTATTTAATAAACAAAATAATTTACCTAAATACTTTAACACAAAAGAAAATATAAGCCCATTATACAACATAGAAGATTATGCTAAGGAGAGTAAATTTAGATTAGAACAGGCTTACAAAAGAGTTAGAATAAGTTTAGAAAAACATAAGACTAGGAATAAAGAATATTATGATAGAAATATTACTAATTTCGAATTAAAAATAGGAGATAAAGTTTAACTAAAAAATGAAACTGGCCATAAGCTAGACTCAGTATATTTAGGACCATTTAGCGTAGAAAAAATAGAAGATAAAGACAATATAATTATAAAAGGTAAACACAATAAAACACAAAAAGTTCATAAGAATAGGTTAAAACAAGTGGAAACGTTGCAGTCGGTCGCAACCGACTGCGGCATACTCGATACCAGTATTAAAACCGGTAAAAAGAGGCCAGATTGCAAAGGGGTACGGATGCGGCAGGGGTGTACGCTGCCTTAAAGATTCTCCGATGCAGATGGGGATGCCACGGCGAGGCATCCAAATTTTTGATGCAGATCTATGTGGAATGTCAATTGCTATCTACATACCAAATTTAATGACTCTAGCTCGAAGTTTGTAAAAAGTGGGGCAAGGGGGGCTGGGGGCGTTATGGGTGGGCGTGGCATCAAAAATTTTTATGCAGATCTTTGTGAAATATCAACTTCTATCTTCATACCAAATTTGGTGATTCTAGGTCGAAATTTGTAAAAAGTCGGGAAAGGGGGGCTGGGGGCGGTATGGGTGGGCGTGGCATCCAAATTTGTGATGCAGATCTTTGTGGAATGTCAATTGCTATCTTCATACCAAATTTGGTGACTGTAGCTCGAAAATTGTAAAAAGTGGGGAAAGGGGGGCGAAATGGAGGGCGTGGCTCCAAAACTTTGATGCAGATTTTTGGGGGATATCGATTGCCAGCTATTTTCCTACCAAATTTGGTGGCTTTAGCTCCACAACTCTGGAAGATACACTCATTCCCGTTTTTGACGAAGCGTTGGGGTGGATGGGGGTGGCTAGGGCAGTATTGGTGGGCGTGGCATCCAAACTTTTGGTGCAGTTTTTTGGGAGTCATCATCACCTATCTTCATACCAAATTTGGTGGCTATAGCTCAAAAACTGTGGGAGATATAGCCATTTCTGATTTCTAAATGCGGGGGAGCTGGGGGCGTAATGGGTGGGCGTGGCTCCAAAACTTTGATGCAGATTTTTGGGGGTCGTTAACAGCTATCTTCCCACCAAATTTGGAGGCTCTAGCTCCACAACTCTGGAAGATACACGCATTCCCGTTTTTGACGAAGCGTTGGGGTGGATGGGGGCGGCTAGGGCAGTATCGGTGGGTGTGGCATCCAAACTTTTGGTGCAGTTTTTAGGGGGTCATCATCACCTATCTTGGCACCAAATTTGGTGGCTATAGCTCAAAAACTGTGGGAGATATAGTTTTTTTTGACTTTAAAATGCGGGGGGGCTGGGGGCGGAATGGGGGGGCGTGGCTCCAAAATTTTTGATGTAGATTTTTGGGGGTTGCTAATAGCTATCTTCTTACCAAATTTGCTAGTTCTAGCTGTAAGGATGTGCGAAATATGTGGATTTATCGGTATTGGGTTATCGAATTTATCGATTTGCCAGCCCCCCAGTTATCGTAGAACCCCCATCTTGACACTTCAATTTACTATCCCATAGATAAAGAGAATTGGAAAGTTTCAAGTCTCTAGCTTGAAGGGTGTGGAAAAAACTTGCATACATACGGACGGACAGACGGACAGACGGACAGACACCATGACGGACATTGCACAAAACCAATATACTCTTTACCTTCGGTATCGAGTATAATAACTAAAAACTTTCATGAAAGCACAGTCTGATTAACTGTTATTATATCAAAAAAAAACTAAAAATTTTTTTTATTACTTCCCATTTCAAAAAAAAAACACAAAACAATTTCAATTTTTATTAATTTTTAATACTTTTTTAGACACATAAAAATAACAATATAATTAATTAATTATACATCTATATTGTAAAACATAAACATAAATACACTATTAAAATAACTTCATATTATTACGTTATTTTTCAAAAGGAGGGAGATGTAGTATACACATATATTCATATATATTCAAATGTAATAAACAGCAACACTTTGTTGTTGTCTAAACATTAAATCGAGCAACGACACTTTGTCGTTGCATAAACAATAAGCCAAGCACCCAGTGCTGGTAACATGATCGCGTAAGAATGCAACGCGCACAACGATGCCGCGTCAGCGTTCTCACGCTTTGACCATGTACTATACATATGTGTATCCTCTCACTCTTTACATTATATATTAAACTATGTACGGCTCTCGCGCTGACTTCTCTGCCGAAGCAGTGGCCAGCCAAAAACTTAGAATAAAAAGAATCAAAAGATTATTCAATAAATGAACATGAAGCGCAACAGTTATGCTTTCGATCACTTCATAAGTCTGCTGGATTAGAATCCGTTGGAACGTGACGCCACATTACTCCAGTTGACAACTCTTGGGCTTTTGCAACTCGATTCGCGACAAATGTACCCAACGTACCCGAATCACGCTCCAACCAATATAATGTGACCTGCGAGTCTGACCAGAAATTCACGCTTTCTATCGTGAATTTGGTCATCGTTCTCGACACTTGTTGCCAAAGTTTGGCCAGCAAAAGTGCTGCACAAAGCTCTAACCGGGGTATTGTTTTAACATTAAGTGGAGTTACCCTAGATTTTGCGGTGAGCAAAGAAACGCCAACGCCTTCATTGTTGACTGTTCGCACGTAAATGCAACAACCATAGGCTTGACTGGAGGCGTCAGCAAAGCCGTGGACTTGAACACTTTGGTACAAAGACAAACACACGTACCGAGGGATCGAAATTTTGTGCAAACACGCAAAGTCGCAGTCCACGCAGTGTGTAGATTCATAGGGATTGCCTCATCCCAATCTACCTTGAGCCTCCATAATTCCTGCAACAACATTTTTGCCTTAGTGACAATTGGACACAATAATCCAAGAGGGTCAAACAAACGAGAGGCTATAGACAAGATGTTACGTTTGGTTGGTTTAAGGGAGGCAAAACTATCCACGTCAAGATGATATTTAAAAACATCCTCTTGAGGTGCCCAACGCATTCCAGGCGTCTTAACCGAGCTTTGCTCATCAATTTTTATACAAATTTCTCCACTGGCGTTCCTGTCACCAGACCGATTCTGGCAATTGGAAGCCCACTTGGCCAGTGGAAATCCTCCTTCGGACAATATGTCACTAACCTGGCTGCAAATGGTGTCCAGTTCTTTTAAACTGTCTGCACCTGCCAGCATATCGTCGACATAAAAATAATTTTGAATCACTTTCGCACCAATGGGATGTGATTGTGCGTATATATTTGCCAATTCGAATAAACAACGTACAGCCAGAAAGGGTGCTGACGCTGTACCATATGTAACAGTATTCAACCTGTATGCCTGTAGACCTTGTGATTTATTTTCTCTCCACAAGACAAGTTGAAAGTTTCTGTCTTGCTCAGAAACATTTATCTGCCTGTACATTTTTGAAATATCGGCAGTTACGGCATATTTGTTCAACCGAAAGTTGACCAACGTTGAATACAACTCCCTCTGAATCGTTGGCCCCACCATAAGTGTTTCGTTGAGCGAAACTGCTGTTGATGTTTTGCTAGACGCGTCAAAAACAACTCGAAGCTTGGTTGAGGTACTTTCAGGTCGCAGAACGCATTGATGAGGAATGTAGTAATGCTGTTCTGGAGGAGCAGACTTCAGAATGGACATATGTCCCAAATCCAAATACTCTTTCATGAAGTCATGATACATATTTTTAAGGGTTTCATCCCTTGACAGTTTGCGCTCAAGTTGCAAAAACCGCCTTTCAGCAGTTTGAAAGGACAGGCCAAGAACCTTGGGATCGGTCTTAAAGGGAAGATTAACTTGAAAGCGACCGGTAGTTAACCGTTGCACAGTTTTTGTGAAATGCAATTCACAGGCCTGCTGTTCAGCTGTTTGTCGGACAGCCTTCGACTCGATTGGACATTGATCCAATTCCCAAAAACGATTAACTAAAGAGTCGAGAGAACAGATAGAAACTTGAGCTACTGCACTATTACTATACTGTTGCCGAGGCACTTGTCCAGTATATTTGCCCGCTACAATCCAGCCGAGCAATGTTTTTTGCATGATGGGCAGCTCGGAATGTAGTTTTATTTGCCCAACGCACAATAATCCATAAAACAATTCCGCTCCCAATAGCACATCTACCTTCGCTGGCTTATACAATTCGGGATCTGCCAACTTAATATTTTTTGGAATTTTCCAATTCAATATGGATAGAGCCTGTCCAGGCTGAGATGTGGATATTGATTGCAGTACCCAGCACTCAGCGGAAAACGTGTGGGAATTCACACGAGATTGAAATGATGCACAAACCTTATTGTTGCTATTAGTGGTTGCCCCACCTACCATTGAGATAGCAAGGGAAACAGACATCAAATTTATCTGCGAGCCACTGTCCAGCAACACTCGTGCTGGATGCAACTGTCCAAATCTATCTTTTATATTTACGATGACGGTAGCATGTGACCAACATATGCCTCTGAAGTTGAGGCTTGAAGTGCAGCTGCCTCACTTTGTACTGGTGTGTTATACCTATGAAGCAAAGAGTGATGAGGCTTTGAACACACACGACACTTCGATGCCTTGCAGTTCGAAACTATGTGTCCCACGGTCAAACAGTTCAGACACATCTTTTAAGTTTTGACTTACTCAAATCTTTGCATCACAGAAATAGCACTGAATGACGGACAAGAATATATATTGTGATCTGCAAACTTGCAATAAGTGCATGCAGACGACGACCTATGCGCTGAGCTAGCACATGCAAATGAAGATTTTTGTTGAGGTTTTCCACTTCATTGCGTACTTTTGATTTGTCAGCCAAATATTGGTATCTCCTATTTAACTGCTTAGCACAATCTTCCCAAGATGGCAGCTTATCATAATCAAGCTGCTCCTCAAAACGAGACTTAGTCTTATGGTCTACTTTAGCCATGACCATATGAATAATCATTGCATTTGCAATGTCTTTGTCTTCACCCAGAGACGACAACGATGCATATATAGCAGACACTGTATCTATTATCGATCTTAAACTCGACGCAGATGGTTTGGTCATGCTTGCCAAATCAAACAATTGAGCAACTGGTTCCAACAAGCAACAAGCCAACTTCCCTTGCTATCTCAATGGTAGGTGGGGCAACCACTAATAGCAACAATAAGGTTTGTGCATCATTTCAATCTCGTGTGAATTCCCACACGTTTTCCGCTGAGTGCTGGGTACTGCAATCAATATCCACATCTCAGCCTGGACAGGCTCTATCCATATTGAATTGGAAAATTCCAAAAAATATTAAGTTGGCAGATCCCGAATTGTATAAGCCAGCGAAGGTAGATGTGCTATTGGGAGCGGAATTGTTTTATGGATTATTGTGCGTTGGGCAAATAAAACTACATTCCGAGCTGCCCATCATGCAAAAAACATTGCTCGGCTGGATTGTAGCGGGCAAATATACTGGACAAGTGCCTCGGCAACAGTATAGTAATAGTGCAGTAGCTCAAGTTTCTATCTGTTCTCTCGACTCTTTAGTTAATCGTTTTTGGGAATTGGATCAATGTCCAATCGAGTCGAAGGCTGTCCGACAAACAGCTGAACAGCAGGCCTGTGAATTGCATTTCACAAAAACTGTGCAACGGTTAACTACCGGTCGCTTTCAAGTTAATCTTCCCTTTAAGACCGATCCCAAGGTTCTTGGCCTGTCCTTTCAAACTGCTGAAAGGCGGTTTTTGCAACTTGAGCGCAAACTGTCAAGGGATGAAACCCTTAAAAATATGTATCATGACTTCATGAAAGAGTATTTGGATTTGGGACATATGTCCATTCTGAAGTCTGCTCCTCCAGAACAGCATTACTACATTCCTCATCAATGCGTTCTGCGACCTGAAAGTACCTCAACCAAGCTTCGAGTTGTTTTTGACGCGTCTAGCAAAACATCAACAGCAGTTTCGCTCAACGAAACACTTATGGTGGGGCCAACGATTCAGAGGGAGTTGTATTCAACGTTGGTCAACTTTCGGTTGAACAAATATGCCGTAACTGCCGATATTTCAAAAATGTACAGGCAGATAAATGTTTCTGAGCAAGACAGAAACTTTCAACTTGTCTTGTGGAGAGAAAATAAATCACAAGGTCTACAGGCATACAGGTTGAATACTGTTACATATGGTACAGCGTCAGCACCCTTTCTGGCTGTACGTTGTTTATTCGAATTGGCAAATATATACGCACAATCACATCCCATTGGTGCGAAAGTGATTCAAAATTGTTTTTATGTCGACGATATGCTGGCAGGTGCAGACAGTTTAAAAGAACTGGACACCATTTGCAGCCAGGTTAGTGACATATTGTCCGAAGGAGGATTTCCACTGGCCAAGTGGGCTTCCAATTGCCAGAATCGGTCTGGTGACAGGAACGCCAGTGGAGAAATTTGTATAAAAATTGATGAGCAAAGCTCGGTTAAGACGCCTGGAATGCGTTGGGCACCTCAAGAGGATGTTTATACTCGATACCGAAGGTAAAGAGTATATTGGGTTTGTGCAATGTCCGTCATGGTGTCCGTCCGTCCGTCCGTCCGTCCGTCCGTCTGTATGTTCGCAACTTTTTTCCACACCCTTCAAGCTAGAGACTTGAAACTTTCCAATTCTCTTTATCTATGGGATAGTAAATTAAAGTGTCAAGATGGGGGTTCTACGATAACTGGGGGGCTGGCAAATCGATAAATTCGATAACCCAATACCGATAAATCCACATATTTCGCACATCCTTACAGCTAGAACTAGCAAATTTGGTAAGAAGATAGCTATTAGCAACCCCCAAAAAACTGCATCAAAAATTTTGGAGCCACGCCCCCCCATTCCGCCCCCAACCCCCCAGCATTTAAAAGTCAAAAAAACCTAATTCTCCCACAGCTTTTGAGCTATAGCCACCAAATTTGGTGCCAAGATAGGTGATGATGACCCCCCCAAAAACTGCATCAAAAGTTTGGATGCCACGCCCACCAATACTGCCCTAGCCGCCCCCATCCACCCCAACGATTCGTCAAAAACGGGAATACGTGTATCTTCTAGAGTTGTGATGCTAGCCACCAAATTTGGAAGGAAGATAGCTGGCAACGACCCCCAAAAACTGCATCAAAGTTTTGGAGCCACGCCCACCCATTCCGCCCCCAGCCCCCCCTTATTTTGAAATCAGAAATGGCTATATCTCCCACAGTTTTTGAGCTAGAGCCACCAAATTGGGTGCCAAGATAGGTGATGAGTACCCCCCAAAAACTGCATCAAAAGTTTGGATGCCACGCCCACCGATACTGCCCTAGCCACCCCATCCACCCCAACGCTTCGTCAAAAACGGGAATGCGTGTATCTTCCAGAGTTGTGGAGCTAGAGCCTCCAAATTTGGTAGGAATATAGCTGGCAACGACCCCCAAAAATCTGCATCAAAGTTTTGGAGCCACGCCCACCCATTTCGCCCCCCTTTCCCCACCTTTTACAATTTTTTAGCTAGAGTCACCAAATTTGGTATGAAGATAGCAACTGACATTCCAGATAGATCTGCGTCAAAAATTTGGATGCCACGCCCACCCATACCACCCCCAGCCCCCCTTTCACAACTTTTTACAAATTTCGAGCTAGGTTCACCAAATTTGGTTTGAAGATTGCAATTTACATTTCACAAAGATCTGCATCAAAAAATGTGATGCCACAACTACCCATACCGCCCCCAGCCCCCCTTTCCCAACCTTTTACAAACTTTGAGCAAGAGTCACCAAATTTGTAAGGAAGATAGCTTGTGGCATCCTCATCTGCATCGGAATATCTTTAGAGCAGCGTACACCCCTGCCGCATCCGTACCCCTCTGCAATCAGGCCTCTTTTTACCGGTTTTAATACTGGTATCGAGTATGCCGCAGTCGGTTGCGTCCGACTGCAACGTTTCCACTAGTTTTTTTTTTTTTTTTTTTTTTTTTTTTATTTTTGCTAATTTATTATAATATTTAACTCCAATAAACCTTAGTCTAATTATTTACATGGTCTTACTCTAATGGTCCCAAATGGGCTCTCTAGAATTAAATTATATTAATAAATGGATCCTTTTCCGATTAACTTATATTTTAACATCTTAAATAGATGTGAAGCGATTTCCACTAGTTTTAAATATCATCTTGACGTGGATAGTTTTGCCTCCCTTAAACCAACCAAACGTAACATCTTGTCTATAGCCTCTCGTTTGTTTGACCCTCTTGGATTATTGTGTCCAATTGTCACTAAGGCAAAAATGTTGTTGCAGGAATTATGGAGGCTCAAGGTAGATTGGGATGAGGCAATCCCTATGAATCTACACACTGCGTGGAACAAGTTTACCACGACTTTGCGTGATTTGCACAAAATTTCGATCCCTCGGTACGTGTGTTTGTCTTTGTACCAAAGTGTTCAAGTCCACGGCTTTGCTGACGCCTCCAGTCAAGCCTATGGTTGTTGCATTTACGTGCGAACAGTCAACAATGAAGGCGTTGGCGTTTCTTTGCTCACCGCAAAATCTAGGGTAACTCCACTTAATGTTAAAACAATACCCCGGTTAGAGCTTTGTGCAGCACTTTTGCTGGCCAAACTTTGGCAACAAGTGTCGAGCACGATGACCAAATTCACGATAGAAAGCGTGAATTTCTGGTCAGACTCGCAGGTCACATTATATTGGTTGGAGCGTGATTCGGGTACGTTGGGTACATTTGTCGCGAATCGAGTTGCAGAAGCCCAAGAGTTGTCAACTGGAGTAATGTGGCGTCACGTTCCAACGGATTCTAATCCAGCAGACTTATGAAGTGATCGAAAGCATAACTGTTGCGCTTCATGTTCATTTATTGAATAATCTTTTGATTCTTTTTATTCTAAGTTTTTGGCTGGCCACTGCTTCGGCAGAGAAGTCAGCGCGAGAGCCGTACATAGTTTAATATATAATGTAAAGAGTGAGAGGATACACATATGTATAGTACATGGTCAAAGCGTGAGAACGCTGACGCGGCATCGTTGTGCGCGTTGCATTCTTACGCGATCATGTTACCAGCACTGGGTGCTTGGCTTATTGTTTATGCAACGACAAAGTGTCGTTGCTCGATTTAATGTTTAGACAACAACAAAGTGTTGCTGTTTATTACATTTGAATATATATGAATATATGTGTATACTACATCTCCCTCCTTTTGAAAAATAACGTAATAATATGAAGTTATTTTAATAGTGTATTTATGTTTATGTTTTACAATATAGATGTATAATTAATTAATTGTATTGTTATATTTATGTGTCTAAAACAGTATTAAAAATTAAAAAAAATTGAAATTGTTTTGTGTTCTTTTTTTTTTGAAATGGGAAGTAATAAAAATAAATTTTTTTTTTTTTTTTTTGCTTTTGTTTTTTTTTTTAACCAAGAAGTCCATCAGCTCTTAATTCTACTGCGAAGCCCCCCTACATTTTCATGGTCCTTCGAGCCGGATTTTTAAGGAATTCGATATAGTTTTCGGCAACAGTAGAAGAAACCAAAAGTTAAGTACAACATACACAAGTACATAACCATAATCCGCCATATTTGTTCTGTCCGCCAAAGTTTTTTTTGTCAAGTGAAAAGGAAAAGCATTCCTTTTGTGGTCCGCTGTCTTCGTTAGACCGCATAAAACAATATTCCGAGCGGCTGAACAAAATAGGCAAAAGTCTGTCTGCGCTATTTAAATAATTTCCTATATGTATGTACATACGTACATACATACATACCTGCGCGCAGCTGAGATCCGTTCTGCTTTATGCGCGCAAGCGTACGTGCATGTATGTGTGTATGTACATAAATTCATACAGAACACATAGCATTTCTACATTAATTGCTTTATTACATATATTCAACACACAATAATTAAATATACACATAAACGCAGTAAGCGCCGCACTTGCAGGTGAATTATTTCCAGCACCTGTCAAGTCGCCGGCACTCCATAACTTAAACAAAATACAAGTGCTATATAACATTTACTAAAAGACATAAAACAAAACACTGGCCAAGTACACAAAGAGATTAAAATTTAATAAAAAATTTATTTTTGCCGGCATAAACTACAACAGCTCAATATAAACAAATACATGCATATGTAAGCTTTGCTAGTTCCGCTCTGGTGAACTGGTAAAGGTAACAACGATTTCTTTGTCATAGAAGCGCTTGAAGCGCTAAAGTGTGTAATGCAATACATCGTGATCGCCACAGTCCGACACTTAAATTAATTTAAAAGTATTAATTATAATCTATAATTAATTTCTTATTTTCCGTTCTGTTTTTTTCCGTTCGCAATTGTTCTCTGTTGCGATTCCATTCCGTTCCGGGTGGAACATTCCAAAATAATTTATAAATATTCTTTTATAAATTATTTTAGTTCCGTTAACGGGGGAAATTGTAAATATCCTTTTACAATTTTAATTTTTTCTGTTCCGTTTCCATTCCGTTCCGGGTGGAATAAGCCAAATAATTTATTTAAGTTCTTTTCTGTTATAAATTATTTTAGTTCCGTTAACGGGGAAATTGTAAATATTCTTTTACAATTTTAATATTTTCTGTTCCGTTTCCAGTCCGTTCCGGGTGGAATATTCTAAATAATACATATTCTTTTATAAATTATTTTAGTTCCGTTAACGGGGGAAATTGTAAATATCCTTTTACAATTTTAATTTTTTCTGTTCCGTTTCCATTCCGTTCCGGGTGGAATAAGCCAAATAATTTATTTAAGTTCTTTTCTGTTATAAATTATTTTAGTTCCGTTAACGGGGGAAATTGTAAATATTCTTTTACAATTTTAATTTTTCTCTGTTCCGTTTCATTTCCGTTCCGGGTGGAAGATTCCAATAATTTATAAATATTCTTTTATAAATTATTTAAGTTCCGTTAACGGGGGAAATTGTAAATATCCTTTTACAAATTTTCATTTTCTTTGTTCCGTTTTCCATTTCCGTTCCGGGTGGAAGATTCCAAATAATTTATAAATATTCTTTTATAAATTATTTTAAGTTCCGTTAACGGAGGGAAATTGTAAATATCCTTTTACAATTTTCATTTCTTTGTTCCGTTTCCTCCATTTAATCGTTCCATTCCGTTCCGGTGGAATATTCCAAATAATTTATAAATGTTCTTTTATAAATTATTTTAGTTCCGTTAACGGGGGGAAATTGTAAATATCCTTTTACAATTTTCATTTCTTTCGTTTCCGTTTCCATTCCGTTCCGGGTGGAATATTCCAAAATAATTTATAAATATTCTTTTTATAAATTATTTTAGTTCCGTTAACGGGGGAAATTGTAAATATCCTTTTACAATTTTAATTTTTTCTGTTCCGTTTCCAGTCCGTTCCGGGTGGAATATTTTTAAATATTTTTATAAATTATTAAAACTCGTCAAATAATAAATATTCTTTTATAAATTATTTTAGTTCCGTTAACGGGGGAAATTGTAAATATCCTTTTACAATTTTAATTTTTTCTGTTCCGTTTCCAGTCCGTTCCGGGTGGAATATTCTAAATAATAAATATTCTTTTATAAATTATTTTAGTTCCGTTAACGGGGGAAATTGTAAATATTCTTTTACAATTTTAATATTTTCTGTTCCGTTTCCAGTCCGTTCCGGGTGGAATATTCTAAATAATAAATATTCTTTTATAAATTATTTTAGTTCCGTTAACGGGGGAAATTGTAAATATCCTTTTACAATTTTAATTTTTTCTGTTCCGTTTCCATTCCGTTCCGAGTGGAATAAGCCAAATAATTTATTTAAGTTCTTTTCTTTTATAAATTATTTTAGTTCCGTTAACGGGGGAAATTGTAAATATCCTTTTACAATTTTAATTCTTTCTGTTCCGTTTTCCATTCCGTTCCGGGTGGAAGATTCCAGAATAATTTATAAATATTCTTTTATAAATTATTTTAAGTCCGTTAACGGAGGAAATTGTAAATATCCTTTTACAATTTTCATTTCTTTGTTCCGTTTTCCATTCCGTTCCGGGTGGAATATTCCAAATAGTTTATAAATGTTCTTTTACAAATTATTTTAGTTCCGTTAACGGGGGGAAATTGTAAATATCCTTTTACAATTTTCATTTCTTTGTTCCATTTTCCATTCCGTTCCGGGTGGAATATTCCAAATAATTTATAAATATTCTTTTATAAATTATTTTAGTTCCGTTAACGGGGGGAAATTGTAAATATCCTTTTACAATTTTCATTTCTTTGTTCCGTTTTCCATTTCGTTCCGAGTGGAAGATTCCAGAATAATTTATAAATATTCTTTTGTAAATTATCTTAAGTCCGTTAACGGAGGGAAGTTGTAAATATCCTTTTACAATTTTCATTTCTTTGTTCCGTTTTCCATTCCGTTCCGGGTGGAATATTCCAAATAGTTTATAAATGTTCTTTTACAAATTATTTTAGTTCCGTTAACGGGGGGAAATTGTAAATATCCTTTTACAATTTTCATTTCTTTGTTCCGTTTCCAGTCCGTTCCGGGTGGAATATTCCAAAATAATTTATAAATATTCTTTTATAAATTATTTTAGTTCCGTTAACGGGGGAAATTGTAAATATCCTTTTACAATTTTAATTTTTTCTGTTCCGTTTCCAGTCCGTTCCGGGTGGAATATTCTAAATAATAAATATTCTTTTATAAATTATTTTAGTTCCGTTAACGGGGGAAATTGTAAATATCCTTTTACAATTTTAATTTTTTCTGTTCCGTTTCCAGTCCGTTCCGTGGTGGAATATTCTAAATAATACATATTCTTTTATAAATTATTTTAGTTCCGTTAACGGGGGAAATTGTAAATATCCTTTTACAATTTTAATTTTTTCTGTTCCGTTTCCATTCCGTTCCGGGTGGAATAAGCCAAATAATTTATTTAAGTTCTTTTCTGTTATAAATTATTTTAGTTCCGTTAACGGGGGAAATTGTAAATATTCTTTTACAATTTTAATTTTTCTCTGTTCCGTTTCCATTCCGTTCCGGGTGGAAGATTCCAATAATTTATAAATATTCTTTTATAAATTATTTTAAGTCCGTTAACGGGGGAAACTGTAAATATCATTTTACAATTTTCATTTCTTTGTTCCGTTTTCCATTCCGTTCCGGGTGGAATATTCCAAATAGTTTATAAATATTCTTTTATAAATTATTTTAGTTCCGTTAACGGGGGAAATTGTAAATATCCTTTTACAATTTTTCATTTCTTTGTTCCGTTTCCAGTCTGTTCCGGGTGGAAGATTCCAAAATAATTTATAAATATTCTTTTATAAATTATTTTAGTTCCGTTAACGGGGGAAATTGTAAATATTCTTTTACAATTTTAATTTTTCTCTGTCCCGTTTCCATTCCGTTCCGGGTGGAAGATTCCAATAATTTATATATATTCTTTTATAAATTATTTTAGTTCCGTTAACGGGGGAAATTGTAAATATCCTTTTACAATTTTTCATTTCTATGTTCCATTTTCCATTCCGTTCCGGGTGGAATATTCCAAATAATTTATAAATATTCTTTTATAAATTATTTTAGTTCCGTTAACGGGGGAAATTGTAAATATCCTTTTACAATTTTCATTTCTTTGTTCCGTTTTCCATTTCGTTCCGAGTGGAAGATTCCAGAATAATTTATAAATATTCTTTTGTAAATTATCTTAAGTCCGTTAACGGGGGAAGTTGTAAATATCCTTTTACAATTTTCATTTCTTTGTTCCGTGTTCCATTTCGTTCCGAGTGGAATATTCCAGAATAATTTATAAATATTCTTTTATAAATTATTTTAAGTCTGTTATCGTGTAAAATTGTAAATATTCTTTTACAATTTAATATTCTCTGATCCGATTCCATTTCATTCCAAGTGAGTGGAATATCCGAATAATTTATAAATATTCTTTTATAAGTTATTCGTAAGTCCATCTAGCGGGGCTATATTTGTAAATATTCTTTTACAAATATTTTTCGATAGTATTTTATTGTGGTCAATCCTGACTACAATAAATATTCCCACAAATCCCAGAATTTGTTTCCTTGCTTGTCACCTGTTCCAACTCATAAAAAATAGTTAATTATTTTTTGTTGAGGACAGATAATGCCGATAGGGCCAGGTCAAGGAGAGAAAAAACAGCTGAACGTTCCGTCCGTGAAGAGCACAAAAAGAAGTTCGCTTTCTTCACCAAATCTCCCGGTGAAGAAAACCTCTGTTACACCCAAATCCAAGCCAATTGCCAAACTTTCCAGCGCCGTCACACCACTTGCTAAACCCCCCATTCCGAGTTTGAAGCAGATAGCCACTCGGGCCGCTACCAAACTAGCCTCCAAGGCAAATATGACAATGGCCGATTTTATCTCCGCTTCCGATAAGCTGATCCAATTCGAGTCACGAATTAATGGTCCGTCAGCTACAGAACCATCCCTCTACACACTACAGGTCCGTCGCGACCATGTAAAGGTTCTGTGGGAGAAAGTTGAAAAAGAGTACGAGACCAGCTCAAGGGCCCTTAGCCAAGGTTGTGGGAGTAGCGATGCTACGTCGTTAACGACGACATACGAGTGGTGTACGGCACAATTATGCGAGCAAATAGAAAGGCTTAGCTCCATTAATAGGCAACCAGCAGTTCCGATAGCGTCTGTTTCTCGGGGCTGTAGTCTCCCGCCTGTCGACACAGAAGTGTTCCATGGAGACTATTTGAAATGGCCAACCTTCCGCGACCTGTTTACGGCGATCTACATTGATAACCCTCGACTCACTCCAGTCGAAAAATTGTTTCACCTCAATTCCAAAATGGGAAGTGAAGCTAAGGCAATTGTTTCGAAGTCTCCGCTCACCCATGACGGTTTTGCCTCTGCGTGGCAGGCGTTGTATGTGCGTTTCCAAAATAAGCGGCTTCTGGTTAATAGCCAACTTAAAATCCTGTTCAATTTGCCTACTGTTAATGTAGAAACCGGTTCCACCCTGAAAGAGATTCAGACTACTATCCAGAGTTGTCTCACAGCTCTGGAGCATTCCGAGGTATCGACTGAAAATTGGGACGGCCTCCTTGTGTTCTTGTGCTCTTCCAAATTACCAAAGGGCACACTGTCTCTGTGGGAACAGTCCCTTTCAGATAAAGCGGCAATTCCAAAATGGGAGGACTTAAATAGTTTCCTGGGTGAACGCTACAGGACGCTGGAAGCTATCGAGTATGTCAAGCCTAGTTCCAGCGTTCAATCCAATTCAAGGCCGTCCAAGCCTCAAGCGTCTTCGAGGAATCTCCAAACCTTTGAAGCAAAGGTACATTCCAAGGTAAACTCTTGCAATGTATGTTCCAAAGAAAACCACCCAATCCGCTTATGTCCGAAGTTCCTTAAAATGTCAGTTACCGAAAGAGCCAACCTCGTGAATCGGCGGAGTCTATGTTGGAATTGTTTCGCAAAGAACCACCAACTTAAAGACTGCACAAGTGCTCACAATTGCTTCACGTGCAAGGGCCGCCATAACACGCTTTTGCATAAGGGCAGCCCTCTTTCAGTGACCGCTAATGCAGTTCCTCAAACGCAAAATAATAATCCAGTTCAAATACAGTTCACTTCGAACCAACCCTGCGTTCAAAACTATTTTGCTACTGATACGCGGGGTGTGCTCTTAGGTACCGCATTAATAACTGTTATCCATCTGGGCACTAAGTTCACAGCGAGAGCGCTGATAGATTCAGGCTCAGAAGCCACTTTCATTTCAAAGAGATTGTTTGACAAAATCAAATTGCCTTTCCAAAGGGTTGAAGTCAACGTCTCAGGGCTCAATCAAGCGGTTGCAGCCCAACCCCGAAAGCTATGCCATTTCCTTATCGGGTCTCCTATAAGGCCCAGACTTCAAATTGAAGTTTCGGCATATGTGCTCCCAGAACAGTCGGGAAATCTCCCGTCATATTCAATTCCTCAAACCTTACTAAAGGATCTACCAGACTTGCAACTGGCAGATCCATTATTCTTTCAAAGTGCACAAATTGATGTGCTTTTAGGGGCGGATATCCTTCCGTCCATTCTCCAGGGTGCTTCTCGTCCGAATGTGTGTGGCAGTCTGTTGGGGCAAGAGACGGTCTTTGGCTGGATACTAACCGGCCCAATCTCAAAGACCACACCCAATTCCATCTCGTCCTTCTCCACACGCGTTTCTGTTAATTCCGAGTCACGACTAGAGCAGCTTCTTTGGGAGGTGGAGGATTTGCCGGCGAGACCGGTTAAAGAATCTGACTCTTTTTGTGAGAAAAACTTTGTCAAAACGACCACGAGAGACGCAAAGGGGAGATATGTGGTGACGCTTCCATTTCGCGACCAAGTTCATTGCAAAGTAGGTCATTCCAGATCCATGGCACTGGCTCAATTCCTGAAGAATGAGAGCTGTCTAAAGAGAGACCTTTCCCTCAAGGAGCAATATGACTCCGTTATTCAAGAATATTTGGATTTAGGCCACATGCGGCAAGTCAGCCCGAACGATGCAGTGACCAATTTCTTTTTGCCCCACCATGCAGTTTTCAAACCCGACAGCACCACGACAAAGGTCCACGTCGTGTTCAACGCTTCCAATCCCTCATCGAACGGTCGCAGCTTGAATGATATCCTTCATCCGGGGCCCATTCTGCAGTCTGACTTGACCGTACAAATTCTCAAGTGGCGCTTCTTTCGATATGTCTTCAATGCCGACATAACAAAAATGTATCGGCAGATACTGGTCCATTCAGATCACACACCGTTCCAAAGAATTCTCTTCCGGGATAACCACGAGAATATCTGTGATTATGAATTAAATACAGTCACTTTCGGTGTCAATTGTGCTCCATTCCTTGCTATTCGGGTCTTACAGCAGCTTGCTGAGGATGTGAAGACCGAATATCCGCTGGCAAGTGAAATAATCACAAGTTTCATGTATGTCGATGATGTTCTGGCCGGAGCGCATTCCAAGCCACGAGCCGTAGCAGCCATTGCGGAACTACAATCCGCTCTCGAAAGCTCTGGCTTTCCTATCCGTAAGTGGACACTTTCGTTCCTAGATCCTAACGACTTTCCGCGTACTCCTAATATTTGCAATATCCATGGTGCAAACTTGAGTACATTTTTTCTTGTTTTGTTTTCGTTATACAGAATGGCACCAAGGAAGGCACAAGCGCTGGAATCCCGTCGGGTACGCGGAGTAAATTCTTTCCGCTGCCGTGTTTGCAGTGGCATCCACCCACTGCGTAAATGCAAAAGGTTCTTGCGGCTGCCGGGCGACAAGCGTCTTCGGGCGGTCCTAATAAACAAGTACTGCCCAAATTGCTTGGCCCACCAGCACTCGGGAGACGCCTGCCGCAGCAAGGACAAGTGCCGCAAGTGCAAAAAGGACCACCACACGCTGCTCCACTTCTCGGAAACAACCCGACCAGCAGCATCCACGTCCGGCACCCCATCCACAATCCGGCGTCGATTGGAAGTATCCAGGGAGGAAACCACAACCCCAGCGGAGAGTCCCCAGCCAGCGATGTCAACTTCGTTGGTCTCGCTGCTGGAGTTCAAGTGGATAACGCTCCTGCCTACCGTCTCCCTCTTCCTGAATAACGGAAAGAAATCGTTCAAGGTGGCTGCGCTCGTGGACCCGTGTAGTCCGATAAGCCGCATCGGCACTTCACTGGCAAAAGGCTTCGGTCTTTCCGTCACCAGCGTCGGTGCGGATGAGGCCTGCACGGTGTTCCTCCACAGCAAAGCGGCTACCTTCATGAGGGAGGTGGTGTTAAAGGTGGAAGAGGGCACCAATATGAGGACGCCAGCCAAAACGATCCCGGAGAGCGTCCAGGCACGATTCGTCGGGATCGTTTTGGCTGGCGTCCTCATATTGGTGCCCTCTTCCACCTTTAACACCACCTCCCTCATGAAGGTAGCCGCTTTGTTGTGGAGGAACACCGTGCAGGCCTCATCCGCACCGACGCTGGTGACGGAAAGACTGAAGCCTTTTGGCGGTCCTAATAAACAAGTACTGCCCAAATTGCTTGGCCCACCAGCACTCGGGAGACGCCTGCCGCAGCAAGGACAAGTGCCGCAATATTGGTGCCCTCTTCCACCTTTAACACCACCTCCCTCATGAAGGTAGCCGCTTTGTTGTGGAGGAACACCGTGCAGGCCTCATCCGCACCGACGCTGGTGACGGAAAGACCGAAGCCTTTTGGCGGTCCTAATAAACAAGTACTGCCCAAATTGCTTGGCCCACCAGCACTCGGGAGACGCCTGCCGCAGCAAGGACAAGTGCCGCAATATTGGTGCCCTCTTCCACCTTTAACACCACCTCCCTCATGAAGGTAGCCGCTTTGTTGTGGAGGAACACCGTGCAGGCCTCATCCGCACCGACGCTGGTGACGGAAAGACCGAAGCCTTTTGGCGGTCCTAATAAACAAGTACTGCCCAAATTGCTTGGCCCACCAGCACTCGGGAGACGCCTGCCGCAGCAAGGACAAGTGCCGCAATATTGGTGCCCTCTTCCACCTTTAACACCACCTCCCTCATGAAGGTAGCCGCTTTGTTGTGGAGGAACACCGTGCAGGCCTCATCCGCACCGACGCTGGTGACGGAAAGACCGAAGCCTTTTGGCGGTCCTAATAAACAAGTACTGCCCAAATTGCTTGGCCCACCAGCACTCGGGAGACGCCTGCCGCAGCAAGGACAAGTGCCGCAATATTGGTGCCCTCTTCCACCTTTAACACCACCTCCCTCATGAAGGTAGCCGCTTTGTTGTGGAGGAACACCGTGCATGCCTCATCCGCACCGACGCTGGTGACGGAAAGACCGAAGCCTTTTGGCGGTCCTAATAAACAAGTACTGCCCAAATTGCTTGGCCCACCAGCACTCGGGAGACGCCTGCCGCAGCAAGGACAAGTGCCGTAATATTGGTGCCCTCTTCCACCTTTAACACCACCTCCCTCATGAAGGTAGCCGCTTTGTTGTGGAGGAACACCGTGCAGGCCTCATCCGCACCGACGCTGGTGACGGAAAGACCGAAGCCTTTTGGCGGTCCTAATAAACAAGTACTGCCCAAATTGCTTGGCCCACCAGCACTCGGGAGACGCCTGCCGCAGCAAGGACAAGTGCCGCAATATTGGTGCCCTCTTCCACCTTTAACACCACCTCCCTCATGAAGGTAGCCGCTTTGTTGTGGAGGAACACCGTGCAGGCCTCATCCGCACCGACGCTGGTGACGGAAAGACCGAAGCCTTTTGGCGGTCCTAATAAACAAGTACTGCCCAAATTGCTTGGCCCACCAGCACTCGGGAGACGCCTGCCGCAGCAAGGACCAGCGCCGAAATACTTGTCGCCCGGCAGCCTGCAAGAACCTTTTGCATTTAGCGCAGTGGTGTGGATGCCACTGCAAGCACGGCAGCGGAAAGAATTTACTCCGCGTACCCGACGGGATTCCAGCGCTTGTGCCTTCCTTGGTGCCATTCTGTATAACGAAAACAAAACAAGAAAAAGTGACTCCAAACAATATGAGTACGCGGAAAGTCGTTAGGATCTAGGAACAAAAGTGTCCACTTACGGATAGGAAAGCCAGAGCTTTCGAGAGCGGATTAAAGTTCCGCAAATGGCTGCTACGGCTCGTGGCTTGGAATGCGCTCCGGCCAGAACATCATCGACATACATGAAACTTGTGATTATTTCACTTGCCAGCGGATATTCGGTCTTCACATCCTCAGCAAGCTGCTGTAAGACCCGAATAGCAAGGAATGGAGCACAATTGTCACCGAAAGTGACTGTATTTAATTCATAATCACAGACGGCAAATCCTCCACCTCCCAAAATTTTGTGAGAAGCTGCTTTAGTCGTGACTCGGAATTAACAGAAACGCGTGTGGAGAAGGACGAGATGGAATTGGGTGTGGTCTTTGAGATTGGGCCGGTTAGTATCCAGCCAAAGACCGTCTCTTGCCCCAACAGACTGCCACACACATTCGGACGAGAAGCACCCTGGAGAATGGACGGAAGGATATCCGCCCCTAAAAGCACATCAATTTGTGCACTTTGAAAGAATAATGGATCTGCCAGTTGCAAGTCTGGTAGATCCTTTAGTAAGGTTTGAGGAATTGAATATGACGGGAGATTTCCCGACAGTTCTGGGAGCACATATGCCGAAACTTCAATTTGAAGTCTGGGCCTCATAGGAGACCCGATAAGGAAATGGCATAGCTTTCGGGGTTGGGCTGCAACCGCTTGATTGAGCCCTGAGACGTTGACTTCAACCCTTTGGAAAGGCAATTTGATTTTGTCAAACAATCTCTTTGAAATGAAAGTGGCTTCTGAGCCTGAATCTATCAGCGCTCTCGCCGTGAACTTAGTGCCCAGATGGATAACAGTTATTAATGCGGTACCTAAGAGCACACCCCGCGTATCAGTAGCAAAATAGTTTTGAATAGATTGGTTCGAAGTGGACTGTATTTGAACTGGATTATTATTTTGCGTTTGAGGAACTGAATTAGCGGTCACTGAAAGAGGGCTGCCCTTATGCAAAAGCGTGTTATGGCGGCCCTTGCACGTGAAGCAATTGTGAGCACTTGTGCAGTCTTTAAGTTGGTGGTTCTTTGCGAAACAATTCCAACATAGACTCCGCCGATTCACGAGGTTGGCTCTTTCGGTAACTGACATTTTAAGGAACTTCGGACATAAGCGGATTGGGTGGTTTTCTTTGGAACATACATTGCAAGAGTTTACCTTGGAATGTACCTTTGCTTCAAAGGTTTGGAGATTCCTCGAAGACGCTTGAGGCTTGGACGGCCTTGAATTGGATGGAACGCTGGAACTAGGCTTGACATACTCGATAGCTTCCAGCGTCCTGTAGCGTTCACCCAGGAAACTATTTAAGTCCTCCCATTTTGGAATTGCCGCTTTATCTGAAAGGGAATGTTCCCACAGAGACAGTGTGCCCTTTGGTAATTTGGAAGAGCACAAGAACACAAGGAGGCCGTCCCAATTTTCAGTCGATACCTCGGAATGCTCCAGAGCTGTGAGACAACTCTGGATAGTAGTCTGAATCTCTTTCAGGGTGGAACCGGTTTCTACATTAACAGTAGGCAAATTGAACAGGATTTTAAGTTGGCTATTAACCAGAAGCCGCTTATTTTGGAAACGCACATACAACGCCTGCCACGCAGAGGCAAAACCGTCATGGGTGAGCGGAGACTTCGAAACAATTGCCTTAGCTTCACCCCCAGTTTTGGAATTGAGGTGAAACAATTTCTCGACCGGAGTGAGTCGAGGGTTATCAATGTAGATCGCCGTAAACAGGTCGCGGAAGGTTGGCCATTTCAAATAGTCTCCATGGAACACTTCTGTGTCGACAGGCGGGAGACTACAGCCCCGAGAAACAGACGCTATCGGAACTGCTGGTTGCCTATTAATGGAGCTAAGCCTTTCTATTTGCTCGCATAATTGTGCCGTACACCGCTCGTATACGGAGTAGCAACGGTCGTATGTCGTCGTTAACGACGTAGCATCGCTACTCCCACAACCTTGGCTAAGGGCCCGAGCTGGTCTCGTATTCTTTTTCAACCTTCTCCCACAGAACCTTTACATGGTCGCGACGGACCTGTAGTGTGTAGAGGGATGGTTCTGTAGCTGACGGACCATTAATTCGTGACTCGAATTGGATCAGCTTATCGGAAGCGGAGATAAAATCGGCCATTGTCATATTTGCCTAGGAGGCTAGTTTGGTAGCGGCCCGAGTGGCTATCTGCTTCAAACTCGGAATGGGGGGTTTAGCAAGTGGTGTGACGGCGCTGGAAAGTTTGGCAATTGGCTTGGATTTGGGTGTAACAGAGGTTTTCTTCACCGGGAGATTTGGTGAAGAAAGCGAACTTCTTTTTGTGCTCTTCACGGACGGAACGTTCAGCTGTTTTTTCTCTCCTTGACCTGGCCCTATCGGCATTATCTGTCCTCAACAAAAAATAATTAACTATTTTTTATTAGTTGGAACAGGTGACAAGCAAGGAAACAAATTCTGGGATTTGTGGGAATATTTGTTGTAGTCAGGATTGACCACAATAAAATACTATCGAAAAATATTTGTAAAAGAATATTTACAAATATAGCCCCGCTAGATGGACTTACGAATAACTTATAAAAGAATATTTATAAATTATTCGGATATTCCACTCACTTGGAATGAAATGGAATCGGATCAGAGAATATTAAATTGTAAAAGAATATTTACAATTTTACCCGATAGCAGACTTAAAATAATTTATAAAAGAATATTTATAAATTATTCTGGAATATTCCACTCGGAACGAAATGGAACACGGAACAAAGAAATGAAAATTGTAAAAGGATATTTACAACTTCCCCCCGTTAACGGACTTAAGATAATTTACAAAAGAATATTTATAAATTATTCTGGAATCTTCCACTCGGAACGAAATGGAAAACGGAACAAAGAAATGAAAATTGTAAAAGGATATTTACAATTTCCCCCGTTAACGGAACTAAAATAATTTATAAAAGAATATTTATAAATTATTTGGAATATTCCACCCGGAACGGAATGGAAAATGGAACAAAGAAATGAAAAATTGTAAAAGGATATTTACAATTTCCCCCCGTTAACGGAACTAAAATAATTTCTAAAAGAACATTTATAAACTATTTGGAATATTCCACCCGGAACGGAATGGAAAACGGAACAAAGAAATGAAAATTGTAAAATGATATTTACAATTTCCCCCCGTTAACGGACTTAAAATAATTTATAAAAGAATATTTATAAATTATTGGAATCTTCCACCCGGAACGGAATGGAAACGGAACAGAGAAAAATTAAAATTGTAAAAGAATATTTACAATTTCCCCCGTTAACGGAACTAAAATAATTTATAAAAGAAAAGAACTTAAATAAATTATTTGGCTTATTCCACTCGGAACGGAATGGAAACGGAACAGAAAAAATTAAAATTGTAAAAGGATATTTACAATTTCCCCCGTTAACGGAACTAAAATAATTTATAAAAGAATATTTATTATTTAGAATATTCCACCCGGAACGGACTGGAAACGGAACAGAAAATATTAAAATTGTAAAAGAATATTTACAATTTCCCCCGTTAACGGAACTAAAATAATTTATAAAAGAATATTTATTATTTAGAATATTCCACCCGGAACGGACTGGAAACGGAACAGAAAAAATTAAAATTGTAGAAGGATATTTACTATTTCCCCCGTTAACGGAACTAAAATAATTTATAAAAGAATATTTATAAATTATTTTGGAATATTCCACCGGAACGGACTGGAAACGGAACAGAAAAAAATAAAAATTGTAAAAGGATATTTACAATTTCCCCCGTTAACGGAACTAAAATAATTTATAAAAGAATATTTATAAATTATTTTGGAATGTTCCACCCGGAACGGAATGGAATCGCAACAGAGAACAATTGCGAACGGAAAAAAAAACAGAACGGAAAATAAGAAATTAATTATAGATTATAATTAATACTTTTAAATTAATTTAAGTGTCGGACTGTGGCGATCACGATGTATTGCATTACACACTTTAGCGCTTCAAGCGCTTCTATGACAAAGAAATCGTTGTTACCTTTACCAGTTCACCAGAGCGGAACTAGCAAAGCTTACATATGCATGTATTTGTTTATATTGAGCTGTTGTAGTTTATGCCGGCAAAAATAAATTTTTTATTAAATTTTAATCTCTTTGTGTGCTCGGCCAGTGTTTTGTTTTATGTCTTTTAGTAAATGTTATATAGCACTTGTATTTTGTTTAAGTTATGGAGTGCCGGCGACTTGACAGGTGCTGGAAATAATTCACCTGCAAGTGCGGCGCTTACTGCGTTTATGTGTATATTTAATTATTGTGTTGAATATATGTAGTAAAGCAATTAATGTAGAAATGCTATGTGTTCTGTATGAATTTATGTACATACACACATACATGCACGTACGCTTGCGCGCATAAAGCAGAACGGATCTCAGCTGCGCGCAGGTATGTATGTACGTATGTATGTACATATGTACATATAGGAAATTATTTAAATAGCGCAGACAGACTATTGCCTATTTCGTTCAGCCGCTCGGAATATTGTTTTATGCGGTCTAACGAAGACAGCGGACCACAAAAGGAATGCTTTTCCTTTTCACTTGACAAAAAAAACTTTGGCGGACAGAACAAATATGGCGGATTATGGTTATGTACTTGTGTATGTTGTACTTAACTTTTGGTTTCTTCTACTGTTGCCGAAAACTATATCGAATTCCTTAAAAATCCGGCTCGAAGGACCATGAAAATGTAGGGGGGCTTCGCAGTAGAATTAAGAGCTGATGGACTTCTTGGTTAAAAAAAAAAAACAAAAGAAAAAAAAAAAAAAAGATTTATTTTTATTACTTCCCATTTCAAAAAAAAAGAACACAAAACAATTTCAATTTTTTTTAATTTTTAATACTGTTTTTAGACACATAAATATAACAATATAATTAATTAATTATACATCTATATTGTAAAACATAAACATAAATACACTATTAAAATAACTTCATATTATTACGTTATTTTTCAAAAGGAGGGAGATGTAGTATACACATATATTCATATATATTCAAATGTAATAAACAGCAACACTTTGTTGTCTAAACATTAAATCGAGCAACGACACTTTGTCGTTGCATAAACAATAAGCCAAGCACCCAGTGCTGGTAACATGATCGCGTAAGAATGCAACGCGCACAACGATGCCGCGTCAGCGTTCTCACGTGTACGGCTCTCGCGCTGACTTCTCTGCCGAAGCAGTGGCCAGACAAAAACTTAGAATAAAAAGAATCAAAAAATTATTCAATAAATGAACATGAAGCGCAACAGTTATGCTTTCGATCACTTCATAAGTCTGCTGGATTAGAATCCGTTGGCACGTGACGCCTTATTACTCCAGTTGACAACTCTTGGGCTTCTGCAACTCGATTCGCGACAAATGTACCCAACGTACCCGAATCACGCTCCAACCAATATAATGTGACCTGCGAGTCTGACCAGAAATTCACGCTTTCTATCGTGAATTTGGTCATCGTTCTCGACACTTGTTGCCAAAGTTTGGCCAGCAAAAGTGCTGCACAAAGCTCTAACCGGGGTATTGTTTTAACATTAAGTGGAGCTACCCTAGATTTTGCGGTGAGCAAAGAAACGCCAACGCCTTCATTGTTGACTGTTCGCACGTAAATGCAACAACCATAGGCTTGACTGGAGGCGTCAGCAAAGCCGTGGACTTGAACACTTTGGTACAAAGACAAACACACATACCGAGGGATCGAAATTTTGTGCAAATCACGCAAAGTCGTGGTAAACTTGTTCCACGCAGTGTGTAGATTCATAGGGATTGCCTCATCCCAATCTACCTTGAGCCTCCATAATTCCTGCAAAAACATTTTTGCCTTAGTGACAATTGGACACAATAATCCAAGAGGGTCAAACAAACGAGAGGCTATAGACAAGATGTTTCGTTTGGTTGGTTTAAGGGAGGCAAAACTATCCACGTCAAGATGATATTTAACAACTGGAAACGTTGCAGTCGGACGCAATCGACTAAGGCATACTCGATACCAGTATTAAAACCGGTAAAAAAAGGCCTGATTGCGGAGGGGTACGGATGCGGCAAGGGTGTACGCTGCCTTAAAGATTTTCCGATGCAGATGGGGATGCCGCAAGCTATCTTCCTTACAAATTTGGTGACTCTAGCTCATAGTTTGTAAAAGGTGGGGAAAGGGGGGCTGGGGGCGGTATGGGTGGGCGTGGCATCCAAATTTTTGATGCAGACCTTTGTGGAATGTCAATTGCTATCTTCATACCAAATTTGGTGACCCTAGCTCAAAGTTTGTAAAAAGTTGGGAAAGGGGGGCTGGGGGCGGTATGGGTGGGCGTGGCATCCAAATTTTTGATGCAGATCTTTGTGGAATGTCAATTGTTATATTCATACCAAATTTGTTGACTCTAGCTCAAAGTTTGTAAAAGGTGTGGGAAAGGGGGGCTGGGGGCGGTATGGGTGGGCGTGGCATCCAAACTTTTGATGCAGATCTTTGTGGAATGTCAATTGCTATCTTCATACCAAATTTGGTGACCCTAGCTCAAAGTTTGTAAAAGGTGTGGCAAAGGGGGGGCTTGGGGCGGTATGGGTGGGCGTGGCATCCAAATTTTTGATGCAGATCTTTGTGGAATGTCAATTGCTATCTTCATACCAAATTTGGTGACCCTAGCTCAAAGTTTGTAAAATGTGGGGAAAGGGGGGCTGGGGGCGGTATGGGTGGGCGTGGCATCCCAATTTGTGATGCAGATCTTTGTGGAATGTCAGTTGCTATATTCATACCAAATTTGGTGACTCTAGCTAAAAGTTTGAAAAAAGTGGGGAAAGATGGGCGAAATGGGTGGGCGTGGCTCCAAAACTTTGATGCAGATTTTTGGGTGTCGTTGCCAGCTATCTTCTTACCAAATTTGGTGGCTCTAGCTCCACAATTCTGGAAGATACACGCATTCCCGTTTTTGACGAAGCGTTGGGGTGGATGGGGGCGGCTAGGGCAGTATTGGTGGGCGTGGCATCCAAACTTTTGATGCAGTTTTTGGGGGGTCATCATCACCTATCTTGGCACCAAATGTGGTGGCTCTAGCTCTAAAACTGAGGGAGATACAGCCATTTGTGATTTCAAAATGCTGGGGGGCTGGGGGCGGAATGGGTGGGCGTGGCTCCAAAACTTTGATGCAGTTTTTGGGGTGTCGTTACCAGCTATCTTCCTACCAAATTTGGAGGTTCTAGCTCCACAACTCTGGAAGATACACGCATTCCCGTTTTTGACAAAGCGTTGGGGTGGATGGGGGCGGCTAGGGCAGTATCGGTGGGCGTGGTATCCAAACTTTTGATGCAGTTTTTGGGGGGTCATCATCACCTATCTTGGCATCAAATTTGGTGGATCTAGCTCAAAAACTGAGGGAGATATAGGCTTTTGTGACTTTAAAATGCGGGGTGGTTGGGGGCGGAAAGGGGGGGCGTGGCTCCAAAATTTTTGATGCAGTTTTTTGGGGGTTGCTAATAGCTATCTTCTTACCAAATTTGGTAGTTCTAGCTGTAAGGATGTGCGAAATATGTGGATTTATCGGTTTTGGGTTATCGAATTTATCGATTTGCCAGCCCCCCAGTTATCGTAGAACCCCCATCTTGACACTTTAATTTACTATCCCATAGATAAAGAGAATTGGAAAGTTTCAAGTCTCTAGCTTGAAGGGTGTGGAAAAAAGTTGCGAACATACAGACGGACAGACGGACGGACACCATGACGGACATTGCACAAACTCAATATACTCTTTACCTTCGGTATCGAGTATAAAAACATCCTCTTGAGGTGCCCAACGCATTCCATTCGTCTTAACCGAGCTTTGCTCATCAATTTTTATACAAATTTCTCCACTGGCGTTCCTGTCACCAGACCGATTCTGGCAATTGGAAGCCCACTTGGCCAGTGGAAATCCTCCTTCGGACAATATGTCACTAACCTGGCTGCAAATGGTGTCCAGTTCTTTTAAACTGTCAGCACCTGCCAGCATATCGTCGACATAAAAACAATTTTGAATCACTTTCGCACCAATGGGATGTGATTGTGCGTATATATTTGCCAATTCGAATAAACAACGTACAGCCAGAAAGGGTGCTGACGCTGTACCATATGTAACAGTATTCAACCTGTATGCCTGTAGACCTTGTGATTTATTTTCTCTCCACAAGACAAGTTGAAAGTTTCTGTCTTGCTCAGAAACATTTATCTGCCTGTACATTTTTGAAATATCGGCAGTTACGGCATATTTGTTCAACCGAAAGTTGACCAACGTTGAATACAACTCCCTCTGAATCGTTGGCCCCACCATAAGTGTTTCGTTGAGCGAAACTGCTGTTGATGTTTTGCTAGACGCGTCAAAAACAACTCGAAGCTTGGTTGAGGTACTTTCAGGTCGCAGAACGCATTAATGAGGAATGTAGTAATGCTGTTCTGGAGGAGCAGACTTCAGAATGGACATATGTCCCAAATCCAAATACTCTTTCATGAAAAAAATGCAAAAACCGCCTTTCAGCAGTTTAAAAGGACAGGCCAAGAACCTTGGGATCGGTCTTAATAGGAAGATTAACTTGAAAGCGACCGGTAGTTAACCGTTGCACAGTTTTTGTGAAATGCAATTCACAGGCCTGCTGTTCAGCTGTTTGTCGGACAGCCTTCGACTCGATTGGACATTGATCCAATTCCCAAAAACGATTAACTAAAGAGTCGAGAGAACAGATAGAAACTTGAGCTACTGCACTATTACTATACTGTTGCCGAGGCACTTGTCCAGTATATTTGCCCGCTACAATCCAGCCGAGCAATGTTTTTTGCATGATGGGCAGCTCGGAATGTAGTTTTATTTGCCCAACGCACAATAATCCATAAAACAATTCCGCTCCCAATAGCACATCTACCTTCGCTGGCTTATACAATTCGGGATCTGCCAACTTAATATTTTTTGGAATTTTCCAATTCAATATGGATAGAGCCTGTCCAGGCTGAGATGTGGATATTGATTGCAGTACCCAGCACTCAGCGGAAAACGTGTGGGAATTCACACGAGATTGAAATGATGCACAAACCTTATTGTTGCTATTAGTGGTTGCCCCACCTACCATTGAGATAGCAAGGGAAGTTGGCTCGCGTTTAAGCCGTAGCCTCTGGGCCATGCTCTCAGACATCAAATTTATCTGCGAGCCACTGTCCAGCAACACTCGTGCTGGATGCAACTGTCCAAATCTATCTTTTATATTTACGATGGCGGTAGCAAGAACGACTTGATCCGCATTACGCATGTGACCAACATATGCCTCTGAAGTTGAGGCTTGAAGTGCAGCTGCCTCACTTTGTACTGGTGTGTTATACCTATGAAGCAAAGAGTGATGAGGCTTTGAACACACACGACACTTCGACGCCTTGCAGTTCGAAACTATGTGTCCCACGGTCAAACAGTTCAGACACATCTTTTGAGTTTTGACGTACTCAAATTTTTGCATCACAGAAATAGCACTGAATGACGGACAAGAATATATATTGTGATCTGCAGACTTGCAATAAGTGCATGCAGACGACGACCTATGCGCTGAGCTAGCACATGCAAATGAAGATTTTTGTTGAGGCTTTCTCACTTCATTGCGTACTTTTGATTTGTCACGAGTTGACTCTTCTGCAGCCAAATATTGGTACCTCCTGTTTAACTGCTTAGCACAATCTTCCCAAGATGGCAGCTTATCATAATCAAGCTGCTCCTCAAAACGAGACTTAGTCTTATGGTCTACTTTAGCCATGACCATATGAATAATCATTGGATTTGCAATGTCTTTGTCGTCACCCAGAGACGACAACGATGCATATATAGCAGACACTGTATCTATTATCGATCTTAAACTCGACGCAGATGGTTTGGTCATGCTTGGCAAATCAAACAATTGAGCAACTGTATCAAAAAATATAAGGCATTTATTGTCGTAAACTGACTTTAGACTAGCAAGGGCCTTACACCCAATGCTTCATTTGACAAACAAGAAACTAAATGGTTAAATTTTTCAACGTTTGTTAATGACGCATCGTCATCCACGAGACTCTCGAAAAGGCACATAAAGTTTCTAAACTCCGAATGTTTACCACTAAATTTCGGTAGACGCATTTTAGGCAGTTGAGATCGCTGGCTCGAATTCATTGAGCAATCATGTTGTACCTGTGTGTCGAATCGTGGCTTAATTGCATTCATAAACAACGCTTTTGTTACGACACACAAATCCTCTAGCGGCCCTCTGCTTTCGTTAGCTGGATTTAAACTGTCCAGCTCTGCCTGTAAATTCATAGCCTTTTCAACATACCCTTCTAATAATTCTAATCGACATGCTAA
This sequence comes from Scaptomyza montana, assembly GCA_018904305.1. Classification (NCBI taxonomy): domain Eukaryota; kingdom Metazoa; phylum Arthropoda; class Insecta; order Diptera; family Drosophilidae; genus Scaptomyza; species Scaptomyza montana. The sequence goes on along the minus strand of JAEIGR010000091.1, from coordinate 120,208 downwards.
CTCTGTTTTGTCGGATGAGATTTTTTTAATTTAAAGGCGGTTTGCATGCGAGCAATGTCAGCACTAACTTTATCAAACTTCTGTAAACATAATGTTAACTTAACATTAGACTTAGATGCTGCTGGCTTTTCGAGTGACAGTTTATCTGATTCAGACATATTTAAGCTGACTAAAAACAACCTTTAACAAACGCAGAAAAAAGTTCGGCACACTTTGTGAGCTACCCTAACGCACGCACTGTGAATATTTAACAAAACGCCAAGCTTGCTTATTGAACACACACACGCACTCTTGGTGATATGTGAACAAACAAACGAAAACGGTCCAAGCGACCGAGAATAAGCAAGTCAAGCAGCCACTTTGTGGGTACAGCTGTAAAATATGCGGGGTGCGGGGGGTTAAACGAAGTAAAGAGATAATTTGGAGCGAACGCGCGCACAAAAACGAACAGACGATCAAGCCAAGCTTGATCCGCAAGCAAAGCGGGGATGAAAAGAACAAGCGGCAAAATTTGGCGCGGGCGCACGCATAGAAAACCAATGTATAAAATAAATGCAAGCGCAAGCAAAGAGCGAAGAAAGGTTAACGAACGAGTTAACAAAAAGAGGTTAATGCACAAAAATGTTTAACAAAGTTTGTGTGTATGTGCGAGTGCAAACATATGTTTTAATGTATGTACATTTATTGTTACGTAGCGATTAGTTGAGAAGCGAAAACAACAAAAAAACACTTTGCAGTTGCACAAACACACGAACTATATGAAACGCAATAAATAGACCACCGTTTGAAACCTTAATTTTGTTTCTTGTATTGAATTTTTATTTATTCACTTATATATATATGTATGAAAATATGTTGCCGTTTTGTTTATTTAAATCAAATACACAAAGTGCCAGAAATTGAGCTGTTTCTACGTGTATGAACGTATGTACATACATATAAGTATCACAAATTTTGATATTTTTAAGCTCAATTTTTGGCACAGAATACCTGGAGACTTTCTAGCGATTCAATAGAAAGTGTTCTTCCTTTATTCTCCATGGACAATCCTGATTATGCAGCGTCCAAGATGGCAAAGTCCAAAGGGGCAAAGCAGCAAAATCCAAATTATGCAGCGTCGAAAATGGCACAGTCCAAAGGGTAAAGCAGCAAATCCAAATCAGCGAAAATATGTGATTCTTTATCACACGCGAGACGTGAGCCACCACCGCGAAACAAACAACAAATTGAAACAAGTGGAAACGTTGCAGTCGGACGCAACCGACTGCGGCATACTCGATACCAGTATTAAAACCGGTTAAAGGGGTACGGATGCGGCAGGGGTGTACGCTGCCTAAAAGATTTTCCGATGCAGATGGGGATGCCAATGATTCAACTCTAGCTCAAAGTTTGTAAAAGGTGGGGAAAGGGGGGGGGGGGGGGTTGGGTAGTTGTGGCATCCAAATTTTTGATGCAGATCTTTGTGAAATGTCAATTGCTATCTTCATACCAAATTTGGTGAATCTAGCTCAAAGTTTGTAAAAAGTGGGGGGGCTGGGGGCAGTATGGGTGGGCGTGGCATCCAAATTTGTGATGCAGATCTTTGTGGAATGTCAATTTATATATTCATACCAAATTTGGTGACTCTAGCTCAAAGTTTGTAAACGTGTATATTGTGGGGAAAGGGGGCTGGGGGTGGTATGGGTGGGCGTGGCATCCAAATTTTTGATGCAGATCTTTGTGGAATGTCAATTGCTATTTTCATACCAAATTTGGTGACTCTAGCTCAAAGTTTGTAAAAGTGGGGAAAGGGGGGCTGGGGGGGGGTTTGGGGGGTGGTTTCATCAAATTTTTGATGTCAGATCTTTGTGGAATGTCAATTGCTATCTTCATACCAAATTTGGTGACTCTAGCTTTTAAAAAAAAAAAAGGGGGGAAAGGGGGCGAAATGGGTGGGCGTGGCTCCAAAACTTTGATGCAGATTTTTGGGGGGTCGTTGCCAGCTATCTTCCTACCAAATTTGGTGGCTCTAGCTCCACAACTCCTGGAAGATACACGCATTCCCGTTTTTGACGAAGCGTTGGGGTGGATGGGGGCGGCTAGGGCAGTATTGGTGGGCGTGGCATCCAAACTTTTGATGCAGTTTTTAGGGGGTCATCATCACCTATCTTGGCCCAAATTTGGTGGCTCTAGCTCAAAAACTTTGGGAGATATAGCCATTTCTGATTTCAAAATGCGGGGGCTGGGGGGGGGGGGGGTGGGGGGGGCCCCAAAATTTTTATGCAAATTTTTGGGGGGTCGTTACCAGGCTGAAAATTTTAAATTTTGGGTCGCATTTTCCTACCAAATTTGGTGGCTCTAGCTCCACAACTCTGGAAGAGACACGCATTCCCGTTTTTGACGAAGCGCTTTTTTGCGGGGTGGATGGGGGCGGCTAGAGCAGTTTGTTGGGGGGGTGGGCCACCAAACTTTTGTGCAGTTTTTGGGGGTCATCATCACCTATCTTGGCACCAAATTTGAGGCTATAGCTCAAAAACTGTGGGAGATATAGGCTTTTTGACTTTAAAATGCGGGGGCTGGGGGCGGAATGGGGGGGCGTGGCTCCAAAATTTTTGATGCATTTTTGGTGGGGGTGCTAGGAGTTATCTTCTTACCAAAGTTGGTAGTTCTAGCTGTAAGGATGTGCGAAATATGTGGATTTATCGGTTTTGAGTTATCGAATTTATCGATTTGCCAGCCCCCAGTTATCGTAGAACCCCCATCTTGACACTTTAATTTACTATCCCATAGATAAAGATAATTGGAAAGTTTCAAGTCTCTAGCTTGAAGGGTGTGGAAAAAAGTTGCGAACATACGGACGGACAGACGGACAGACGGACAGACGGACAGACGGACGGACACCATGACGGACATTGCACAAAACCAATATACTCTTCTCTTTCGGTTCCGAGTAAAAAAACCGAAGTCCCTGCTCGGGCGCCAATGAAAAATCTAATATTTTTTAGATTTATAAATACTTCAATCGAAAATTTAGAGACGCGGTTTTTCCTTCAAGTAGCGAATTTAATTCGTGTGGTGGCTTCACGTATGTAACGACAATTAAAAAGTAGCTTAGCCTAATACAATTGCGTGGGCCACAGACGGCCACACGCAACACAAAGTCGCCGTCGGCAGATTGCCGATCGGCCTAAAAGCTTCCATAGCTTAAGAGCGAATTCATGCTTTCTCTTAAACTAACTTAAGCTATGTCTACAAACTATAAATAAAATTGTTCTGCTCCAACAGTGACTATGTGATTATTTTCGACCTTGAGCGGATGGTCCAGCTCCTGTTTTTGGCCTGGATCATGCCGACGCCAGTCCGATCCCACTCCAGATAAAACCGCTGCTCTTTCCCCATTTTCTTTAACCGGCCCGCTTACGCCCTGAGTGCCACATTGCCTGACAATATTCAACTTGTGGATCTGGGCATTCCTTCGCGAAATGTCCTCCCTGTGAGCAGCTATAACATATCCTACCGGCTTCGTGTGGCCTACGCTGCTCGTGTCTGATCGAAATTTCTTCCGTTCTATTTGTTCGGGGAGCGCTGGGCTCGTTCCTCGTCAACGGCGGCTGGGTTGGCGGGCTCTGGAACGGATACGTCTGCTCGGCGGGAACGTCCACGCCTGCCAATTTACTTGGGTACCCTTCCCCATCTGACTGCCCGTACCCTGTCTCCACGCGGCACTGACCCGTTATATATTTGAACTCTGCGGCTATTTGAGTCAGTTCTGCTAGCGTCGAAAAGTCCCTTCTACGGATATACAATCGGTACTCCTGCGCCAGATTGTCGTATACCCTATTTAACTGCAGGTCGGGCTTATAACGGGCATGGCGCATGAGTCTCTTCAAGTCAACCAGGTACTCTTTGTATCCCTCACCAACCCGTTGTTGGCGTGCATTAATCTCATCTTCTAACCTATCAAAATATTGTGGGGGTAAGAAAAACTCCAAGAAAGTTTTCTTAAACTCCACCCACGTTGCGTGCCTTAGTCCACTTGTTCTAAACCACTGAGCTGCCATACCTGTCAGCGCCACGCACATTGTCCTAGGCATACGATCAAGGCTGATGACGTATGATATGGCCCGCTCCTCAATTGCCTCCACGAACTCTAGCGGATCGTTGTACCCATCAAACTAAATACCCCATCTGCAGACCTGTTCCGCGACGACCATATATTGCCTGTGACCTCCATGTTCCGTACAGCCAGTATCCATGCCGGGTTGGTTATTGAAATCCTCGAACTCCATGACGCTATGCTTGTTCCTCTTGTTTTTCCCCAAAAAATCTATTATTTATTCATTTTATTATTATTTTTTTTTTGTTTAATCTTACTTTATTAAATTTTTAATTATTAAAAAAAAATTTTATTTTTCTCATATATTAAAAAAAATTTTATTTGACTACTCTTGGTCAGATTTTATTTTTATTAGAACCTTTTTTTTGTTTTTTTTTTTATCAAATCTCAATTTATTTATTTACTTTATATTAAATTAAATTTAAATTGTTTAATTTTTATTTAATTTTTTTTTTAACTTTTATATATTTCTGCAGTTTTCGGTTTCACTGGTGCCACTGTTCGGCTACTCTTTTTCTATTGTTCTCGTCCAACTGTTCGATTATATTAACTATTTTTTTTTTTGATCACACATCAAAAAAAAATTAATCACGAATGTTCTTGTCCCAATTTTTTATCACACAGCAAAAAAAAATTCACTCTCTAATATTCTTGTCTGTTGTTCACTTATTTTAAGTACCACATTTGAGCATTCTCGTCCAACGTTCAATTATTATTTATTTATTTATAGTTTTTTTTTTCGCAAAAAAAAAAATTACTTTCAATTGTTCTTGTCATCGTGTTCAATAAATTTATTTTTATTTCTCCCATACTCAAAAAAATTCAATTTTTGCATGTTCACTAAAACCCGACTTTTGACTCGCACTGTACCAAATTCTTCGACTCGCCCGCTAATCCGCTCTTTAATCGATGCATACTCTTTCGCCGGCAACTACGCTGCGCCGCCAAAGACCCTACTTGTACGTGTGCAGTTCCCGTTCTCTTGATCGGTGCGTCCACCGTCACTTTCGCTACCGACTCGGCTTGCAGGTGTTCAACTCCCGTTCTTTCAATCGGCGTGTCCGCTTCCACCGTCACTTTCGTTGCGCCACGACAATTGCGCAAAAAAAAAGATCTAGACACCATCCGTTTTTTTTTTTTTACTTCTTTACTCCCGTTTGTGCACGCGCGATAAAACAGGGTATGACCGGGTATATTCGTTCCACGAACACTTGTTAGTAATGCTTTTTTTTTTTTTTTGGGATTTTTAATTCCAAACTGCACTACTCCTCTTACGCGTTTACGTCCCTGCTCGGGCGCCACTTGTAAAGTAGTGATTTTGGCCGGGGTATGAAACTCAGTCCGGCCAAGATTCAACGTTACAAGAAATATTTAAATTTGCTGAAACGTATTTGCGAGTTGGAGGCAAGCTAGTCCGCCGCTATACCGTGGTCAAAATTCCGCGACGGCTGGCGATCGGGGAGGCGTACGGGACAAGCCACAGTACAAGTACCGCCGATAGCACAGGTTATGTTCCCTCGCAAGTCGAGATCGCGCGGATGCCAAAGCTCCGTAACCGAACCGACTGAATGATTTGGGAAGCGTACGGGACGAGCCACAGTACGCGTGCCGCTGCTCACTCAGATTCTAACCACACAATTCGAGATGCGCCTAGCAACGTGCCGACCGCGTGTACATATACGTATGCGTGTATGCTCGTATGCGTGTATTTTTAATGCCTCTCAGGTCGGAACAAAGAAACACGTGTTTTAAGGTTATGCTGCTTTATTTCACAAAGATTCACGTAAACTCTCTATCCTGCCTTATATCTACATACACACAATTGTTCTCCGTTTTCCAGTGGGAGTTCATCCACACTGATTTACTTTTCCAAATGTCTAATCTCGCCGGGCCGTCTGCCGCGTTTCGCTACTTTCTACGTTTTCTCGACTCCCTTCCGTGGGACACAACCGCACGCCTTTAATCCAAACCACCGACTTCCTCTTGTGGGACACAACCGCACGCTTTTGATTCCCACCACGGACTAATTCGCCAGTCTCGCGCTCGGCCTGAGCGCGCTATTCCTCTTCTCGCGGATCACGACACCTTGATCGTGGGTCGCAAACGCGCGCCCGACCTTCGCTGTTCTTACGCTGGTCTCGCCGCTCTTATACTTAGCTTACTCTTTACCTTTGCCCTTTACCATGTTATATCTATGTTCAATGCTAATATTAAGTTCTAATACAATAATATGCTATGCTGTTTATTATGTTAAAGGTATACGTATATTCTACATGTAATGTATTGTGGGGGAGGCTTGCGCTGGGCCTACCTCACAAGTGTTTGAGTCTTTGGAGGACGCCAGGCTGCTGCAAACAGTGACAGTACGTACATCGTAAAGGAACTCATTTTCATCGTCGGGCAGCTTAATTGTGATTATGAGAAACGACAAAGCGGCATCCCATTTACTTCACCGTCTGTACACGGCAGCTCACTATCGGGTATTGAGGGACTTGGTCTGATGTTACCTCAATGTGAAAATGAGCTTAATATATTCTTTTAAAAACTACATTTTCGAAAAAAGCCGGTTTATTAAAAATCAATTCAAATTTTAATTTAATATAAGTTAATATTTATTTTAGCAGCCTTCTTTTATTTTTAAATGAAAAATAATCACAACTATTCCGTTCCATCAGTTTTATAGATTAATTGCCTTCCGTTTTTAACAGCTTACCCAGCTAACCCAGTTTTTGTCATATAAAGGGCGATTGAATATAAATTAGAGGAAACATATGATAAATTATTAAGGTAAGTATAGAAGTGAAGCGAAAAAAGAAACATAAGAGAAAAATACTATATGAGATGCAAAAGAAATAAAGAAACAAAATAATAATTAACAACAATAATCAGCAAACAATCAAGAACATACAGCACATTCCATTAAGTAATGTTATAATCTCAAAGTGCGTGAGAAAAAGCGATAGGGAAAGAACCAACTAATAATGTATAAGAAATTCTATAAGACAGTTCCATCTTTCCACTAATTGTTTTAACTGTATAACCTACCAAGCTCAGGCAAGCAAATTGTTCTTAAAAGCGTCAAATAGTAAACTCTTTAAAACGAAAAGATCTAATGCTCCTTAAGTGTGAAAGTTGTAACACTCATGTGTTTAAGGCAGCGATTAGATTCTGAGCAAAATTTAATCTCGATACCTAAAAGCTGATAAAATAGTTTGCATAGATACAGACATACAGATCTAGGAAGCCTACGGTGCTGATCTAAATATTGATCAAGAATAAACATACTATCTGGGATCAAGGATGCTTTCGTTTATGCATTACAGAAAAAAATACTATGTCTCGGTTCAAAAATTGAGAGGCAAAGCCCTTAAATTTAAAGGCAATATATAAAGTCAAATAACATAAAAGAATAAAATTAAAAATTAAATAACAACATAATAAAAAAAAAAATAAAAATATTACTAGAATGGAATAACATACTACTTTTAAATCTTACTCCCTGCTGTATTTTATGCCAAGGAAAATGGACCAAGAAAATAGATTGTGGACCTAAACAAGAAAAACTTTATCTCGTTCTTTTTATGTACGAATTATAACCCACAAGAATCATAATAGAAAATAGCCTAGCAAAAACTATTTACCATGAAGTCTAAACGGTCTTAAGACCATGAATCCTAAGCTAGTGAAAATTATTGTAAATGACTTGCCTGCGCTCTTTTAATTAGTTTAACATACACACAAGAAGTGCTCTACAATACAACCCCAAAAAAGAAGAATAAATCATACCATACAATTACCAAATCAAATCTTATTCTTTGCAGCCTCCTTCACAAACAGTATGCAATAAAATCAGACTCTAATCTAAAATCAAAACACAAGAATAGTAGGGAATTGCTGGTTCTACCCCAAAGGGATGCCGACAATTTATGACCCCATTAAATTTTATGATCCTTTTTTTATGATCTTTTTTTTTTGACACTTTTATTACCCCCCAATCATAATTTATGACCCCATTAAGTTTTATGATCCTTTTTTCCCATGATCGTGCCTGCTTTAATTAGACTAGGTATTAAGGACAAAGGCATGACATTCCTAGGCCGCATTGTTATGGTTGCGAGAATCAGTGATCATAGAATCTGATGTCAAGTGTACATCTGTTTGCACGTGCGTTGTCTTTGACCCCCTGCAAGCAAGCCACGACATGCATTGTTATTGTCAAGAGCAACATCAACAACAGCATCCTTGAGAATCAGTGATCATACGATCGGGTGTCAAGTGTGCTCCTGTTTTAAGTGCGTTGCCTTGAACACGTGCAAGCAAGCCACAACATACATTGTTTTTGTCAACAACAACAACAACAACATTCATGTGGTTTTGTGAGCAAGGGATCGGGTGTCAAGTTGTGAAAATCAGTGTTCACACTATCAGTTTTGGCTATGTAACCAATTTGTATTAGAGTCAAGTGTGCTCCTGTTTGACAAGCAAGCCATAAACATTGATCTTTATGGTTGTGATAATGACAGGATCAGTTTTAGCTATTTAACCAATTAGTGCTAGAGTCAAGTGTGCTTCAGCTTTAAATACGTTGCTCTGCACACGTACATTTTTGTTCTCAACAACAACAACAACTACATCCTTCTAGGGGTGGTGGGGGGGTTATGTGTGCAAGGATGGGAATTTTCTGTCGCAGCAGCAGCAAGATCAACACATTGTTTTTAAACAAGAGTATTGATTCTTGTAGATAAAGATTATAAAGAGTTAGAGGGAGAAAGTGATAGAGGGAGAAGGTGTAAGAATGCGCGTATCTTCCAGAGTTGTGGAGCTAGAGCCACAAAATTTGGTAGGAAGATAGCTGGCAGCGACACCAAAAAATCTGCATCAAAGTTTTGGAGCCACACCAACCCATTCCGCCCCCCTTTCCCCACTTTTTACAAACTTCGAGCTAGAGTCACCAAATTTAGTATGAAGATTGCAATTGAAATTCCACAAAGATCTACAGAAAAAATTTGGATGCCACACCCACCCATACCACCCCCAGCCCCCCTTTCCACACTTTTACATACTTTGAGCTAGAGTCATCAAATTTGAAAGGAAGATAGCTGGTTGCATCCCCATCTGCATCGGAGAATCTTTAAGGTATAGCGTACACCCCTGCCGCATCCGTACACCTTTGCAATCAGGCCTGTTTTTACCGGTTTTAATACTGGTAACGAGTATACCGCAGTCGGTTGCGTCCGACTGCAACGTTTCCACTTATTTTACTATGTTAATAAACTATAAATTATGTTTTTCTTATAGGTATGTTTTAATACTATTTTTTTTTTTTTTTTTCATAGATTTTTGCAGTATGTTAAATTTGAGAATTATATTAAGCTTGTTCCGATGAGGGATTAAGCAAACACAAACACCGAAAATTAATATTAATGACATATAGTTAAAGCCGGTAGAACACACAAGTCATACTACATGATTTTGTTTCGGCTTGATAAAAAGCTTTTTATACTCGATACCGAAGGTAAAGAGTATATTGGTTTTGTGCAATGTCCGTCATGGTGTCTGTCCGTCTGTCTGTCTGTCCGTCTGTCCGTCCGTATGTATGCAAGTTTTTTCCACACCCTTCAAGCTAGAGACTTGAAACATTCCAATTCTCTTTATCTATGGGATAGTAAATTAAAGTATCAAGATGGGGGTTCTACGATAACTGGGGGGCTGGCAAATCGATAAATTCGATAACTCAAAACCGATAAATCCACATATTTCACACATCCTTACAGCTGGAACTACCAATTTTGGTAAGAAGATAGCTATTAGCAACCCCCAAAAAACTGCATCAAAAGTTTTGGAGCCGCGCACCCCATTCCGCCCGCAGCCCCACCGCATTTTAAAGTCAAAAATGCCTATATCTCCCACAGTTTTTGAGCTATAGCCACCAAATTTGGTGCCAAGATAGGTGATGATGACCTCCAAAAAACTGCATCAAAAGTTTAGATGCCACGCAAACCGATACTGCCCTAGCCACCCCCATCCACCCCAACGCTTCGTCAAAAACGGGAATGCGTGTATCTTCCAGAGTTGTGGAGCTAGAGCCTCCAAATGCGGTTGGAAGATAGCTGTTAACGACCCCAAAAAAACTGCATTAAAGTTTTGGAGCCACGCCCACCCTTTACGCCCCCAGCCCCCCCGCATTTTGAAATCAGAAATGGCTATATCTCCCACAGTTTTTGAGCTATAGCCACCTAATTTGGTGCCAAGATAGGTGATGATGACCCCCTAAAAACTGCAAAAAAAGTTTGGATGCCACGCCCACCGATACTGCCCTAGCTGCCCCCATCAGCCCCAACGCTTCGTCAAAAACGGGAATGCGTGTATCTTCCAGAGTTGTGGAGCTAGAGCCACCAAATTTGGTAGGAAGATAGCTGGCAACGACCCCCAAAAATTTGCATCAAAGTTTTGGAGCCGCGCCCACCCATTTCGCCCCCCTTTCCCCACCTTTAACAATTTTTTGGCTAGAGTCACCAAATTTGGTATGAAGATAGCAATTGACATTCCACAAAGATCTGCAGCAAAATTTGGATGCCACGCCCACCCATACCGCCCCCAGCCCCCCTTTCCCCATTTCTTACAATTTTCGAGCTAGAGTCACCAAATTTGGTATGAATATAGCAATTGACATTCCACAAAGATCTGCATCACAAATTTGGATGCCACGCCCAACCATACCGCCCGCAGCCCCCCTTTCACAACTTTTTACAAATTTCGAGCTAGAGTCACCAAATTTGGTATGAAGACAGCAATTGACATTTCACAAAGATCTGCATCAAAAATTTTGATGCCACAACTACCCATACCGCCCCAGCCCCCCCTTTCCCCACCTTTTACAAACTTTGAGCTAGAGTCACCAAATTTGGAAGGAATATAGCTGGTGGCATCCCCATCTGCATCGGAGAATCTTTAAGGCAGCGTACACCCCTGCCTCAGCCGTACCCCTTTGCAATCAGGCCTCTTTTTACCGGTTTTAATACTGGTATCGAGTATACCGCAGTCGGTTGCGTCCGACTGCAACGTTTGCACTTGTTCAAGTCTATATTATAAGCCTAAGTTCTAGTACTCACTATATACATATCTAAGAATGCTTTTATGTATGTCACTATTTTGAAAGCTTAAAGAAGTTCGTGGAGCTGGTATAATAAATCATGTTTTAATAAAATAATTTAGATCTTAATATTTATACTTCATCGTTTATTGAATTTATTATTATATATTTATACCCTTCACATGTGAATCAGGGTATATTGACTTTGTCATGAATCTGTAACGCCTTAAAGGAATGATGGGAGACCCCATAAACTATATATCAAAATGATCAGGACGAGCTCAGGAATTGATTTCCGTCCGTCCGTCCGTCTGTCCGTCTGTCTGTTTCAACACGATTTCCGGCCAAACTGCTGAACCGATCTTGATGAAACTTTCACAGATTGCTTAGATCATGTCGGGTTTGTTCACTATGAAATTTAATCCCGATCGGAACATTCTACGACATAGCCACCATACAAATTTACCATATCAACACGATTTCCGGCCAAACTGCTTAACCGATCTTGATGAAACTTTCACAGATTGCTTAGATCATGTCGGGTTTGTTCACTATGAAATTTCATTTCGATCGGAGCATTCTACGACATAGCCACCATGCAAATTTACCATATCGTACTATCAATTGTTGTCTCTGTCGTGCACTTTCAAGTACCTACATGTCAAATTGTTGTTGTTGCACACGAACAAGTAAATGACGCTCAAGAGTAAAAATATTAGCGAAAAATTACCAACAACTGCACAGAAACATAAGAGGGGGGAGCATTGATTTGGCTGTGTGAAGGGTATCATAGTCTTGGCATAGCCAAAATTAACTATGCGCCACTATGTTTTTTTATACCCTTCACACATGTGAAACAGGGAATATTGAGTTTGTCATGAATCTGTAACGCCTTAAAGGAATGATGGGAGACCCCATAAACTATATATCAAAATGATCAGGACGAGCTCAGGAATTGATTTCCGTCCGTCCGTCCGTCTGTCCGTCTGTCTGTTTCAACACGATTTCCCGCCAAACTGCTGAACCGATCTTGATGAAACTTTCACAGATTGCTAAGATCATGTCGGGTTTGTTCACTATGAAATTTCATCTCGCTCGGATCATTCTACGACATAGCCACCATACAAATTAACCATATCGTACTGTTTCAACACGATTTCCGGCAAAACTGCTGAACCGATCTGGATGAAACTTTCACAGATTGCTTAGATCATGTCGGGTTTGTTCACTATGAAATTTCATCCCGCTCGGACTATTCTTCGACATAGCCACCATACAAATTGACCATATCGTACTATCAATTGTTGTTGCTGTCGTGCACTTTCAAGTACCTACATATAGCTCATTTGCTTCAAAAGTGGTATAAAGCAAAAAATTGTCAAATTGTTGTTGTTGTTGTCGCACACGAACAAGTTAATGATGCTCAAGAGTAAAAATCGGAGCGAAAAAAAAAAATTAATCCATGTGTGAAGGGTATCATAGTCTGGGCATAGCCAAAATTAACTATGCCGCACTTGTTTTTTTTTTTTTTTTTTTTTTTTAATACCCATATATTCGATTCTGTTCTATCTCAGTAATAATTTATTTTGCTTAATTAATCTTTAGGGCTTAACAAATAATCTTTTCCTTAACTTTCCCTATGCTCGCTAAAAGATTTTCGTCAAATGACACTTTTCATATTTAAGATATCCGTAAAACTATTTCTTATACTCGACTAAAATTATTTCATCAAACTCACATATCAAATAAATTTCTAAAACAAAGAAAATGAAAACAGTAAGATGTTCTAAGCAGCTGGATTGTTTTTTTTATACAAACGGTTTTTACTAATCTCTTTCCCAGTATGCTACTTACGATAAAAATGTATAAGGAATGTGTTTTGTACTCATTTACTGACTTAAAAAATTCTTCTATTGATGTTGTCTGATACCCTATCTTAATTTGTGTAATACTTAATCGTTTTCATCAACTTAGTGTTCTTTTGATTTTTAAAAATGTTTATGTTATGTAGTTAGCTATTTTGACTAGACTTTACACTTAAAACGAGATAGATTGTATTATTGTCCTTTCCAAACTCATTGCTTAAACTTAGAAATTTCGCTATTAATTTTTTTTAATTGATGGATGGTAATATTTTATTTCATTATTCTCCCCATTTGTATTGCATTTAATAAGGAAGTGCATTGAACTAACTTTACAGTTTGAGACATGAGTCTTACACTGTTTCGAAAAGTATGACTTCGTTAGCTGTTTTAATTTAAGGGTTAAGTATCTACTACGGTTCCTTAACTGTGATAGTTAACTGTGATCATGTCGGGTTTGTTCACTATGAAATTTCATCCCGCTCGGACCATTCTTCGACATAGCCACCATACAAATTGACCATATCGTACTATCAATTGTTGTTGCTGTCGTGCAAATTATAACAACATAAGAATTCTTTATTTATTCTTTATTTATGAACAGATCAGTTGTGATCGTTTGAGGGTTCTTCTAAAACTGACTTATGAATACAATCCTATGCATAACGTAAGCTACGGACTCCCGGCAGCGATGCGGCAGAATGCTGATCGTGCGCCTCGTGACACATTCCAGTGGCCACTTGGCGTACGGATCATATTGCATTTGTTGACGGACGCAACTTTGTCGCGTATGTTGAACTTATGGATAGCCTCCAAATCGCTGAGTGGCGCAACTCTTTTGCACGCGTATCCGGTTAGCCTATGTCAGCCTAAGTGGTGTTAACTCCTCCCTCTGCCAAGTTAAGAGCGTCCTCGGTCTTTCTAGAGCCTGCTTGTAGATTTTTTATGATTGTGGTTCGCTCTCGTTGTTTGATGCGTTGCTGGATCTTATACGCTAGCATCAATAAACCGAAGACGACTGCCAGCGTGATTGCGCAGCTCCATATGGGCCCGTATGTCAACGTGGATTTTAGTTGACCAATATGTTGTAGATTCACCAGACTCATTTCGTGGAGGAAGGGTAGGCTTAGGTGTTCCCGATGCATAGTCACGTTGATTTGAGTGACAGCTGAGACTGCTGGCTTTTTCCTAAGGACACCATAATTGTTGACGTACCGAGTTTCGTTAATTATGATGTCGTCATCGAAGTTCACTAGGTAGGTTCCAGAGATGAATGATGATGGACCCGAGTAACTTGAGATGTTTACAGTTGCCTCGTTGATGATAATTGCGCCATCATCTATTATCATTAATTTATCCAGATGTCCAGGTCGGGTACTGCATTGTGCAAAAGTTCCAGCTATCAGTTGTTGCGCACAGCTAGAAGATTTTAAGTTCCTGCAGAATGTGGTGCCTATTGATGCGTTGCATTCGCCGACAGTAAATATAACGGTGCCGCAATCCGCTACGATGTTAGTCTTCTCGAAGTTCAAAACTTTACCGGATCGTTGAACAGGGAATAAATTTATTTTTTTACATACTAACTTAGGTATAGGATATTTAATTAAAAAGTACAAAATATCATTACTCTGGAAAGCCTTAATACTAGCAACTTCTAATAAATCGGTTACGCTAATATTAGTGAAGTGCTTAAGTGTCATCTCCTTGACATCGATGTTGTCTAACACTACTGGGTTGATCAGTTTTATTTTAGAAAGGGTTACGGTAAGAATTAAATTTTGTAAATCTGATATAATCATTCTATTTTTTGCTAAAATTGTTTCGTAGAAATGATCCATGTCAATTCCTTCTATCTTGTTAATTGAGTTAACGATTTCTGCAAGTTCGTTGAGTCTAGTCTGAAATTTATTGTTTAATTCGATCTGTAAGTTTTGTGAATCTGCTATTTGTGTTTGCTTGAACTTAATATGTTCCCAGTCGTCGAAATCAGGAGTCCCTGCTATGACTTTTAGGGCAGTCCCTAAGAGGTTTATGCTGCGAGGGTTTCTGTGGTTAACCTTAAGCGTTGCTATTAGCGTCTCGATATGTCCGAGGTCAGTGAGTAGCACGTTACGTATGTGGTCTTGTTTAAACAGTTCTAAGGTCCGTCTGGTTTCGTCCGCGTACGTCTCGTATGATGTCACGTTCGTTGTGTGTCCGAGGTAGGCGTACTCGTCCCAAATGGTAACGTCGCCGTCTGTTACTGGTATGTAGTCCGAAAGTGTGTAGTTAGTCAGTTTAACAGTTGCGGTCGGAAAAGTCGTCATTAGAAGTATTACTATTCTAAGGAAGAGAATGATATTTTTTTTATATTAATTGCTATTTCTTATTTTCTAATATTGTCTTTATGGACCACCCTCCCCTTTATTAAGACTGTTGATCCTAAGTCTGCTTCTATTATGCCTTCTACGCATAGTGGGGTCAACTTACTACCTAAGCGTTTGTTCGTCTTTATCCAAACTTTATCTCCTACCAAATATTTTTTATTTTCTCGGTTTATATTTACCTGTGTGATTTTTTTAAACTGTGCCTTTTCAAGTCTATCTCTTATCTGTATTCTTGTTTCTATGTTGTTTGACCAAATAACATCGACTGGCTTCATCGCAGTCACTGAATGTATGGTTTTATTGTATTCAATCGTTGAAAGCAGAATCAGGTCAACGGTGTCGCTTATGTGTTTGTCAAGTTTCATACAGCGCGCAATTTCTGTTAAAGTGCTGTGAAATCGTTCAACTTGACCGTTTGAAACACTATGTGAGGGCGGCGTATTTGCTATTTGAATACGAAATTTTGACAAGATAGATTTGACCGTCTCGGAATTCAGGGACTTTTCGTTATCGCAATAAATGGTGTTTATTTTAGGAAAAATATTTATGAGCTGTAAGATTGGATTTTTTATGTCCACAATTGCTCTCGAACAAATTGGCTGTGTCACGGCAAACTTTGAAAATTTGTCGACACACGTTAAGAAGTACTTCTGATCGGTAGAAAATACATCGATGTGCAGGCGTTCTCTTACATAGGTGGGAATTGGTGTTTCTCGTAACATCTGTTTCGTTGGATGTCGGTCATACTTAGCCATAGAGCAAACTCTACAGTTTGCGACAACTTCTGTTGCCAATTTGGACATGTTAGGGAAGAAATAGTCACGCATTATTTATTTTACATTTTCTTGCGCCGTGCGATGCGCTCTGTTGTGCTCAGTTGTTACTATTTCTCGTTGTTCTGTTTTGTCAGGGATGTCTGCTACGACATATTTAGAGCATCTAAATGTTGTTGATGGAAAGAGTTCGATCAAGTTGTGTTGGATAAAGTCAAGGATCGGTAGTTCGCAATGGATACCATTGACGACTCCTGCGTTAACTACATCCCGTAGTATTTGCATAAGATTGTTCCGATCTGAGACCCCAATAATATGTCTTGTTTTGTTCTGAAAGAGTATGAATGTTCTAACCGAAGGTGAGTTAGTTTCTTCGATTATAATTTGATTCCTATAACAATTTACTGGTTTATCAGTTGTTTCAATTGTGTAAGTCAGGGATTCTTCGCTGTGAACTGTAGCAATGTCTGAACATTGTGAATCAGAGTCCAGGGCGTTCACGTTCTGACGTGATAATGCATCGGCTACATAATTTTCCATGCCAGGTTTGTAGATGATATTGGCATTATGCTCGTCGATAAAAAAGCTTTCCAAACAAGCGACGACCTTCTAATGGGATAACGACCTTTTGACCCCAATGCCATATCCCGAAGCATCTGTTGTCAAATCAAATGGTTTTTTAAAGTCCGGATATCTCAAAATGACATCTTCGGAGGCTAGTATATCCCTCAATTTACAGAACGCTTCAATTTGTTTCTGTGTTAGGTCTATAACCACTTTTCTCGACTGATTGGCACTTATTTTGCCATTGTCGCCTTTTAAGACGTCCGTTAGGGGTCTGGCGATATCAGCGAATCCCTTGATGAAACACCTGTAATAGTTAACTAATCCTAAGAATGATCTAAGGGCAAACAGTGTTTTTGGGTTTTGAAAGTTTTTGATAGCTTGAACTTTTTCTGGTGTAGTTTGAATTCCACCTCTGGACACGTTGAATCCCAGATATTCCACGCTCTTTTTGAAGAACTTGGATTTTTCCTGAGACACTCTCATGTTAGCATCTTCGAGGCTTTTTAAAACCCAATTGATGTGTTGAACATGGTCCTCTTTATTTTTAGAAAAAACTATCACATCATCAACATAGACATGACAAGTTTTTCCTATTTCATCTCGAAGGACATCGTCAATAGCCCTCTGAAATATACTCGGTGCGTTTTTCAGACCGAATGGGAGCCTACAAAACTCGTATTTTCCATTGTTTACAGAAAACGCGGTTTTTTCCCTGTCTCTTTCTGCCAGTTCTATCTGGTGAAAGCCTGATTTAAGGTCCAGTGTTGTAAAATACTGGGCCTCACCCATGTTTGCTAATATGACTGAAATGTTAGGAAGTGGGTATTTGTCGTTCACCGTTTTTTCATTCAGTTTCCTGAAGTCGATGACCATTCTCTTTTTTTGTATCCGAGCTCATCAACACCTTTTTTATCAACAACCCAGATGGGATTATTGTAAGGCGATCTTGATTGTCGAATGATGCCGTTTTCGAGAAGTTGTTTAACTTCTGAATTGACAAAATCAGATACACCCATGGGGTATGGGTATAACTTTGAGTACACTGGCACATCGTCTGTTCGGATGGTAGCCACAGTGTTGATATTGTAAGGTAGGGACTCATTTGGGTCCGCAAACGCATATGATCTATTTTTAATCATTTTATCAAAAGATTCTTTTATAGGTAAAGGTACGTCTGAATCGTTGACCTGAGTGTAGTTTACGTGTGGGCACGTTTTAAAGTTGAGCGACTTGGTGCCGCCCTTAAACCTAATGATACCGTTATTTAAATCAAGCTGAGCATTGACTTGCATAAGAAAATCGAGTCCCACTATACCATCAAAGTCTTTTAAAGTTGGTAGTATGAAGAAAAAGGATGTTTCATTTAACAATTTTATCGGACATTTTTTTAAAATTTGTGTACCCCCATGTATAGATTTAACCTGGAAAGGTTTCTCAACTGGTGTAACATTTTGTAACTCGGACAAGGGTCTGATATAGTTTTTCGATGCCCCGGTATCAATTAGAAGTTTAAGAACTAATTTTCCTCCTACATTTTGTTTAATGAACGGGAGGAAGGACTTATTCCTAAAAAATTGCATGAATCATTAGATACGTCATCCTCGAATGCTTGAGCATTTTCATCGGCCTGGGGCTGATAATCATTATCGCCAGTGCCTTGCTCTTGAGCTGAAAGATTTATATTCTGACTGCTTTGAGTTGGATTAAATTTTTTGCTGAAGTTAGTTTGTTGCCGAAAACGTGATGTAGACGGGTCAACTTCCATTGGCTCAGGGGCTCGGGATTGTTGGTCTTTACCTTGAAACCTTTGCTTCGAGGAATTCGGTTGCGAATTTCCTTGAACATTTGCCTGGTTCGTATACCTGGGCTTGTTATTACCCCCTTGAGGTTTATTTTGTGGATTTTTTCCTTGATTGTTATTGTTTTCATTGGTTTGATAACGTGGGTGCTGGCGTTGGCCTGTGGGTTTCTGATTTCTTTCCTCATTAGTCTAGCAAAGCTTGCGGCAAATTGTGAATATTCATTGCAAACTTCAGCTTCTTGGGCTAAGGACAGGGCAGATGGTAAATCTTCGGGCTGAGCGGAAAATACGACCGATTTAAGAGATTTCTTAAGACCGGCAACAAAAGAATGTAGTGCGTCTTTCCTGAATTGCTCATTTAAGACAGCTGCCGCTGCAGAATCATGTGTCATTATTGTTTTTTATACTCGATACCGAAGGTAAAGAGTATATTGGTTTTGTGCAATGTCCGTCATGGTGTCCGTCCGTCTGTCCGTCTGTCCGTCTGTCCGTCTGTCCGTCCGTATGTTCGCAACTTTTTTCCACACCCTTCAAGCTAGAGACTTGA
Source organism: Scaptomyza montana (assembly GCA_018904305.1). Classification (NCBI taxonomy): domain Eukaryota; kingdom Metazoa; phylum Arthropoda; class Insecta; order Diptera; family Drosophilidae; genus Scaptomyza; species Scaptomyza montana. The sequence goes on along the minus strand of JAEIGR010000091.1, from coordinate 101,103 downwards.
AACTTTCCAATTATCTTTATCTATGGGATAGTAAATTAAAGTGTCAAGATGGGGGTTCTACGATAACTGGGGGCTGGCAAATCGATAAATTCGATAACTCAAAACCGATAAATCCACATATTTCGCACATCCTTACAGCTAGAACTACCAACTTTGGTAAGAAGATAGCTACTAGCAACCCCAAAAAACTGCATCAAAAATTTTGGAGCCACGCCCCCCATTCCGCCCCCAGCCCCCCGCATTTTAAAGTCAAAAAACCTATATCTCCCACAGTTTTTGAGCTATAGCCTCCAAATTTGGTGCCAAGATAGGTGATGATGACCCCCAAAACTGCATCAAAAGTTTGGATGCCACGCCCACCGATACTGCTCTAGCCGCCCCCATCCACCCCAACGCTTCGTCAAAAACGGGAATGCGTGTATCTTCCAGAGTTGTGGAGCTAGAGCCACCAAATTTGGTAGGAAAATAGCTGGCAACGACCCCCAAAATCTGCATCAAAATTTTGGAGCCACGCCCACCCATTCCGCCCCCAGCCCCCGCATTTTGAAATCAGAAATGGCTATATCTCCCAAAGTTTTTGAGCTAGAGCCACCAAATTTGGTGCCAAGATAGGTGATGATGACCCCCTAAAAACTGCATCAAAAGTTTGGATGCCACGCCCACCAATACTGCCCTAGCCGCCCCCATCCACCCCAACGCTTCGTCAAAAACGGGAATGCGTGTATCTTCCAGAGTTGTGGAGCTAGAGCCACCAAATTTGGTAGGAAGATAGCTGGCAACGACCCCCAAAAATCTGCATCAAAGTTTTGGAGCCACGCCCACCCATTTCGCCCCCCTTTCCCCACTTTTTCAATTTTCGAGCTAGAGTCACCAAATTTGGTATGAAGATAGCAATTGACATTCCACAAAGATCTGCATCAAAAATTTGGATGACACTACCACCCATACCGCCCCCAGCCCCCCTTTCCCCACTTTTACAAACTTTGAGCTAGAGTCACCAAATTTGGTATGAAAATAGCAATTGACATTCCACAAAGATCTGCATCAAAAATTTGGATGCCACGCCCACCCATACCACCCCCAGCCCCCTTTCCCCACAATATACACGTTTACAAACTTTGAGCTAGAGTCACCAAATTTGGTATGAATATATAAATTGACATTCCACAAAGATCTGCATCACAAATTTGGATGCCACGCCCACCCATACTGCCCCCCAGCCCCCCTTTCCCCACTTTTTACAAACTTTGAGCTAGATTCACCAAATTTGGTATGAAGATAGCAATTGACATTTCACAAAGATCTGCATCAAAAATTTGGATGCCACAACTACCCATACCGCCCCCAGCCCCCTTTCCCCACCTTTTACAAACTTTGAGCTAGAGTCACCAAATTTGTAAGGAAGATAGCTTGTGGCATCCCCATCTGCATCGGAAAATCTTTTAGGCAGCGTACACCCCTGCCGCATCCGTACCCCTTTAACCGGTTTTAATACTGGTATCGAGTATGCCGCAGTCGGTTGCGTCCGACTGCAACGTTTCCACTTGTTTATTAGTGAGAAGAGTCAGGGTTTTCTCGACTTCGTCATAATATTCTAACAAGCTTAGTTCACCTTGTCTAAGCGTACTTACTTTTGTAAATAACGCGTGTTGGAGTCTTATCTGCATATGTAAAATCAAGTCTGGCTATAATTGCTTTGAAATTTAAAACCGTATTGAAAGATGATAAAGTTGCGCTGGCTGCGCCTTTGATTTTATTTCTTATTATGCCAAGTGCATGAAAATGCCTTGAACTGCCGTTATGAGGTTCAAAAACCTCATAGGCAAATATTGCTGCTTCTCTCCAAGCAACATATTCGTCCACTTTGCCAGAAAACTCTGGCAGGGATTTAACCAAATCAAGGGGCTCATCGCATTCTACTCCTGGCACGATTTGTACTCTTTGGTATTCTACTATTTCTTTCTTTTTCAAGTCTGTTTTTAGAGAATTTACTTCACTGCGAGAAAGACCAATTACCTTTTCTAATTTGTCATCAAATCCCTTTTGTAAGTCTGCAGCCTGTGCTAACAAAGCCGCATTAATCTGTTCCTCCATGGCTTTGAGTACTTCTTGTGAAGTCATTCTGTCGAGAGATTTGTTTTCTTTATAAGAACTAATAAGTTCGTCCTCACTTTCTGTCGTTTTTCCCAAACTATCGTCTCTCCACATGAGTTAGTTATACCAATATGTCTATCTATTGGTTATTCAATTATCAAAACAAGTGTTCAAAAGTGCAAAATTGAGATAAATACACAATTCTTTACTCTGATCAATTTAGTAATAATATTCTTCTTATTTCATTATTTTATTATGTTTATGGATGTGGAGTAGTAAACACTTAAACAATTCACTTACATGAATTTCATTTTGAATTAAAATATTTATAGTTGATGTAGACGATATGGTGGTGTTGTAGGACTGGAGCCGTTGTTGACTTCTGTGTAGTTTTCCCGCGAAGCTTTGTTGTGAGCAGCTATTATAATAGCTTTTTATACTCGATACCGAAGGTAAAGAGTATATTGGTTTTGTGCAATGTCCGTCATGGTGTCTGTCCGTCTGTCCGCCTTTCCGTCTGTCCGTCCGTATGTGTCAAGAAGGGGGTTCTACGATAACTGGGGGGCAAAACGATAAATTCGATAACCCAAAACCGATAAATCCACATATTTCGCACATCCTTACAGCTAGAACTACCAAATTTGGTAAGAAGATAGCTATTAGCAACCCCCAAAAAACTGCATCAAAAATTTTGGAGCCACGCCCCCCCATTCCGCCCCCAGCCCCCCCTCATTTTGAAATCATAAATGGCTATATCTCCCACAGTTTTTGAGCTATAGCCACCAAAATTGGTGCCAAGATAGGTGATGATGACCCCCTAAAAACTGCACCAAAAGTTTGGATGCCACGCTCACCGATACTGCCCTAGCCGCCCCCATCCACCCCAACGCTTCGTCAAAAACGGGAATGCGTGTATCTTCCAGAGTTGTGGAGCTAGAGCCTCCTCTTTGGTAGAAAGATAGCTGTTAACGACCCCCAAAAAACTGCATCAAAGTTTTGGAGCCACGCCCTCTATTTCGCCCCCCTTTCCCCACTTTTTACAATTTTCGAGCTAGAGTCACCAAATTTGGTATGTAGATAGCAATTGACATTCCACAAAGATCTGCTTCACAAATTTGGATGCCACGCCCACCCATACCGCCCCCAGCCCCCCTTCCCCACTTTTTACAAATTTCGAGCTAGAGTCACCAAATTTGGTATGAAGATAGCAATTGATATTTCACAAAGATCTGCATCAAAAATTTGGATGCCTCGCCCACCCATACCGCCCCCAGCCCCCGTTTCCACACTTATTACAAATTTCGAGCTAGAGTCACCAAATTTGGTATGAAGATAGCAATTGACATTTCACAAAGATCTGCAACAAAAATTTTGATGCCACAACTACCCATACCGCCCCCCCCCTTTCCCTACATTTTACAAACTTTGAGCTAGAGTCACCAAATTTGCAACGAAGACAGCTGGTGTCATCCCCATCTGCATCGGAGAATCTGTAAGGCAGCGTACACACCTGCCGCATCCGTACCCCTTTGCAATCAGGCCTCTTTTTACCGGTTTTAATACTGGTATCGAGTATGCCGCAGTCGGTTGCGTCCGACTGCAACGTTTCCACTTGTTATTGATTGGTTTTTGTCTTTGCTTTTTTTTTTTTAAATGTCTATTTATTACAAGGCATACTTTCAATGTTACTTTTATTGAAGAGCATACTTTGAAGCGGTTTTTTAGAACTGTTGTCTTTTTATTTTAAAGCATTTTTTTAAGCAGTTTTTTTTAATATTTGTTTTTCTTTAACACAGTTTTTCTTCAATATTGTATTTTTCACAAAATTTATCAAAGTGTTTTGCAGAGTTTTTTATTTTTCACTGTTGTCTATTTGATTGTTATACGCGTGCAATTATTTTTGCAGTGTTTTATTGTTTTGTTGAAAAAAATTTTTTATATTAAAAAATAATTATATTTCTCTCGAGTTTCAATGAAACGTTTACTCGCGGCGTCGGCTGGAGTGTAATTTAGTTTGATTTATTGTTGTTATTTTCACAATATTTGTTGGATATTATTGTATTTTTATTAAGTTTTAGCGAAACTTTTACCATCACTCGCATTGGCTGAGCGGACTTAGTTACGGAGTTTTAGAGAGCTTTGTTGAGCGCCAATTATAACAACATAAGAATTTTTTATTTATTCTTTATTTATGAACAGATCAGTTGTGATCGTTTGAGGGTTCTTCTAAAACTGGCTTATGAATACAAACCTATGCATAACGTAAGCTACGGACTCCCGGCAGCGATGTGGGCAGCGATGCGGGCAGCGATGCGGCAGAATGCTGATCGTGCGCCTCGTGACACATTCCAGTGGCCACTTGGCGTACGGATCATATTGCATTTGTTGACGGACGCAACTTTGTCGCGTATGTTGAACTTATGGATAGCCTCCAAATCGCTGAGTGGCGCAACTCTGTTGCACGCGTATCCGGTTAGCCTATGTCAGCCTAAGTGGTGTTAACTTGCACTTTCAAGTACCTACATATAGCTCATTTGCTTCAAAAGTGGTATAACGCAAAAAATTTTCAATTTGTTGTTGTTGTTGTCGCACACGAACAAGTTAATGACGCTCAAAAGTAAAAATAGGAGCGAAAAAAAAAAAAATTAATTCATGTGTGAAGGGTATCATAGTCTTGGTATAGCCAAAATTAACTATGCCGCACTTGTTTTTTTCTTTTTTTGTATTAATCGTTTTATACACCCTAGTTCTTGATCTTGTGTTTTGATTTTAGATTAGAGTCTGATTTTATTGTATACTGTTTGTGGAGGAGGCTCCAAAGAATAAGATTTGATTTGGTAATTGTATGGTATGATTTGTTCTTTTTTTTTTAGTGGTTGTATTGTAGAGCACTTCTTGTGTGTATGTTAAACTTATAAAAAGAGCGCAAGCAAGTCATTTACAATAATTTTCACTAGCTTAGGATTCATGGTCTTAAGACCGTTTAGACTTCATGGTAAGAAGTTTTTGCTAGGCTATTTTCTATTATGATTCTTCTGGGTTATAACTCATACACTAAAAGAGCGAGATAAAGTTGTTCTTGTTTAGGTCCACAATCTATTTTCTTGGTCGATTTACCTTGGCATAAAATACAGCAGGGAGTAAGATTTAAAAGTAGTATGTCATTCCATTCTAGTAATATTATTATTTTGTTTTTATTATGTTATTATTTCATTTTAAATTTTATTCTTTTATGTTATTTGACTTTATATATTGCCTTTAAATTTAAGGGTTTTGCCTCTCAATTTTTGAACCGAGACATAGTATTTTTATTTCTGTAATGCATAAACGAAAGCATCCTTGATCCCAGATAGTATGTTTATTCTTGATCAATATTTAGATCAGCACCGTAGGCTTCCTAGATCTGTATGTCTGTATCTATGCAAACTATTTTATCAGCTTTTAGGTATCGAGATTAAATTTTGCTCAGAATCTAATCGCTGCCTTAAACACATGAGTGTTACAACTTTCACACTTAAGGAGCATTAGATCTTTTCGTTTTAAAGAGTTTACTATTTGACGCTTTTAAGAACAATTTGCTTGCCTGAGCTTGGTAGGTTATACAGTTAAAACAATTAGTGGAAAGATGGAACTGTCTTATAGAATTTCTTATACATTATTAGTTGGTTCTTTTCCTATCGCTTTTTCTCACGCACTTTGAGATTATAACATTACTTAATGGAATGTGCTGTATGTTCTTGATTGTTTGCTGATTATTGTTGTTAATTATTATTTTGTTTCTTTATTTCTTTTACATCTCATATAGTATTTTTCTCTTATGTTTCTTTTTTCGCTTCACTTCTATACTTACCTTAATAATTTATCATATGTTTCCTCTTATTTATATTCAATCGCCCTTTATTTGACAAAAACTGGGTTAGCTGGGTAAGCTGTTAAAAACGGAAGGCAATTAATCTATAAAACTGATGGAACGGAATAGTTGTGATTATTTTTCATTTAAAAATAAAAGTAGGCTGTTAAAATAAATATTTACTTTTATTAACTTAAAATTTGAATTGATTTTTAATAAACCGGCTTTTGTTTTTTCGAAAATGTAGTTTTTAAAAGAATATATTAAGCTCATATCATATTTATTTAGATTTTCACATTGAGGTAACATCAGCCCAAGTCCTTCAAAGTAAATGGGATGCCGCTTTGTCGTTTCTCATAATCACAATTAAGCTGTCCGACGATGAAAATGAGTTTCTCTACGATTTACGTACTGTCACTGTTTGCAGCAGCCTGGCGTCCTCCAAAGACTCAAACACTCATCATCATCATTTGCCCCCCTACGGCGAAGCGATCCTCACCTGGACCATCACTCGTACACACATAAGTAACTTTTACCTAGATTAGGATACGGTTTGCGTCTAGCAGTCTTATTTGAATAGTTCCCCTGTTTTCTATTATTCCCAGCTACTTTCCAAGGCTCACAACTTTAACTTCTAACACACCAGCCCACAAAACATATTATTTGGATATAAAAACATTGGACAATGTCTATCAAGTACCAAGAGCTATTAAAAAAATTTATAAAGTATTCGGGGGAAATTTGATCGAACAATGCAACACCCAAAATTATTATTATGGTTTACATTAAATCTTGAAGTCATAGTCGAGTGTACTACGTACTACACATTTTTCCATGAGTTGTTCCCATTTAAAACCCCTATCAATTTACCCGTTTTTTCTTATTATTATTTTTTCAACCAAGTGTGGGCGTACCTGTTTTTTCAATTTTCTCTTTCTAGAAAATGTCTTTAAGTTCGGCACCCTCATCATCATTCAATATGTATGTTATAGAGATTTTATTTTGTATTTCTATTATTGAAAAGTTTAAGTTTTCCGGTTTGGTGAGCAGCCCTTCTCATTAAAATATTATGTTTGCTTATACACACATAATCATTTGCATAGATTTTTATATGACCAAAGACAATGTCTTAAAACATTTTAACAATTATAAGATTTACTTTTATGTATGTAATTTTAGCTGTCCTATTATATTGCTGATTGTTCTAACTAAACAATTGATTGAACATAACCTCCATAATGTCTTTTAAACGTATCTTTGATTGAGTAGGAGCTAACGTAAAGCGAGAGTCTTAAGCGGGAAGCGGGCTGAACGAATACATCTGATCTCAGGCAAGACAAATGTTTATCGGGAGAGAGAATCCTCCTTTCACATTATAGCAGTATGCGTAGCCATTACAAGGAAACGAAGTTTCTTTTCTTAGAACAACATATCAACCGTATCAAAGGCTAAGAAACCCTCAACTCATCAAAAAATACTTGCTCTCGTACAGTGTCCATGTCCGATGGAAGAGTTATAGAACTAGAAGGGGGCACAACAGACCTCTCAGGTACCAAATCATTCATCGACGATTGAGGTTTATACAGGCAGGAGACATATTATTCTATTATTAATTCCCCTTTATATTTTTTTTATACCTTTCACACATGTGAAACAGGGTATATTGAGTTTGTCATGAATCTGTAACGCCTTAAAGGAATGATGGGAGACCCCATAAACTATATATCAAAATGATCAGGATGAGCTCAGGAATTGATTTCCGTCCGTCCGTCCGTCTGTCTGTTTCAACGCGATTTCCCGCCAAACTGCTGAACCGATCTTGATGAAACTTTCACAGATTGCTTAGATCATGTCGGGTTTGTTCACTATGAAATTTCATCCCGCTCGGACCAATCTTCGACATAGCCACCATACAAATTGACCATATCGTACTATCAATTGTTGTTGCTGTCGTGCACTTTCAAGTACCTACTGTGACAGGATGTCTTATTTATTTTATTTTAATACTCGATGAGTACGTCTGATCAGTATTAATTACATACAAAGACTGACTCGCTGCAAACGCATCGTCTTTTACATTTCCTCTTAACATTTCATCGTGAGTCTAACATTGTTCTTAAAACTAGTGTGACCAGGTCACTTATTGCTAAGTTAGGTATGCTGCTTATGTGTATAATTGTGGTGGCCTGCTACAACTCGGCCATCCTGACGTTTTGGATCACCTGATCACGTTTAATTTGACTTACAATGCTTATTCTATAACACAATTTTATTTATTTTATATATTTATATTATTTTTTTTTTTATTTTGTTCTTTTTTTTAAACTTATTCTAGATTGTATTTTTAACAATGTTAATTTACTAAGTGTGTTTAATTTTAATTTGATCTTTTCTTTTAACCCAACCAGTGTCTTATATTTTGCGTGCTCCAAACACCTTGATAAGGGTTACGGGATATTTGGAAACCTTCCACGTCTTTTAACAAAAACCTGTCGTTCCTTAATACCTTTGCTATCATATATGGTCCTTTATTTTTCGGTATGAATTTTCTAGACGCACCTATTGTGCTGTCGATATTTTTTACCATAACATAGTCACCTTTTTTATATTATTTCGGTTTTCTTTTGCCAGAGTCGTATTTGTTTTTGTTGTATAATTGTGCCTGTTTTTGTTTTTCAGCTGCATCAGCTCTTATCTCCTTTAAACTTTTTCCTGAAGGTGTGACATTGATTTCCTCCAATTTTTCTTTTAAATCATCTCTTAAATTTCCCCTTTGTCCTACACCGAACAACATTGTACTTGGCATTTGCTTAATGCTTCTGTGTTGTGTATTGTTAATTGCACACTCTATGTCATCTTAAACCATGTCCCAGTGTAATCCTTTATTTGGTTCTATAATTTTTGCGATCATTGGCCCAATACTTCTGTTGATCCTCTCAACTTGTCCGTTAGCCTGTGGTGAACCTGTTGCTATTTTCATGTGTTTAACCCCGCTTTCATTTAGAAATTCATTGAACTCCTTTGAGGTAAAACAAGAGCCACGATCTGAAATAGTGTATTTCGGTCTACTATATGCCCTGAAATAGTCTTTAAGTGCGATTATTACTTCTTTGGTGTTTGTTGTCTTTGTTGCATAAAGTCGCACAAATTTTGTGAAACCGTCTATTATCACGAAAATGTGTTTTTTTGATCTGCCTGAGTCGACAGGTCCATGATGGTCGATGTGCACAAGTTTAAATGGCTTGCTGCCCTTTGGAATGCAGTTTAAAAACCCTTCCCCTTTTCCTGTTTTTGGTGAGAAGGCTATGCACTTTAAACAGTTTTCAATGTGAGAGCAGCATTTTTCTTTCATTTTGGGAAACCAGTAACTTTTGTTTATCAAGTTTGTCATCTTGTCTCTGCCTATATGTCCTATTTCATTATGGTATTTGTATAAGACATGGTCCTCCATTTCTTCTGGTACATAAAATAATATTTTTCCATCGTTTGACTTTCTATAAACTATACCGTTTCGCATTTCGAATAAATTGTGCTCATTCGATTCTAACAGCTTTTTGAGACTTTGTATACTTTGATCCTTAGCTTGGCAAATAACTAAATTGTCTTCAAAACTATTTGTTTCTATTATTAGAATATTATTAGATCTACTTAATGCGTCTACATGTTGCATCTTAGATCCTGCTCTGTGCACCAGTTCATAGTCATAATCTTGTAGTTCTAAAGCCCATCGGGCAATCCGAGGGTTAAGCTCGACCTTGTTTAGCGTTAAAGTAAGTGAATTGCAGTCGGTGATAATCTTAATCGGAATCTACGTAAAGCATAAAGTATTGCTAAAGTTTCTAGTTCAAAACTGTGGTATTTGGCTTCTGTCTCTGAAGTGCGTTTGGAAAAGTAAAAAATTGGATGAAGCTTTCCGTCTTGTTTTCTTTGAAGTAACACCGCACCAAATCCCAAAGCACTAGCATCGCAGTGTAACTCGATCTCATCCTTGTGGTTGTATATTTCTAAAACTGGTGATTGAATCAACTTTTCTTTAAGATGTAAAAAACAGTTTAATTCTTTTTCGGTAAATTCAAAAAGTTTATCTTTTTTCAGTAAGTCATATAATGGTTTGGCTATTGTTGAATAATCTTTTATAAATCTGCGGAAGTACGAACATAGCCCGAGGAAACTATGAACGGCATGTGTCTTTTTAGGTATTGGAAAATTTTGCACTGCCTATATGCCCTTGTTATCAGCGCGAATGCCTTCCTTCGTTATTAAGAATCCTAGGTACTTAATACTTGATTGCAAGAATTCGCACTTGTCCATTCGTAACTCTTAACTTGTTCTGCACTAGCCTTTTAAAAACTTCCTTAAGCGTTTCTAAATGTTCGCTTATACTATTGCTAGCAACCATAATATCGTTCATGTATACTGTGACTTTGTTTTCTCTAATCATGTCGGAGAAAATTCTGTTTACGAACCGCTGAAATACTGCTGACGCGGTTTTCAATCCCATTGGCATTCTGAGAAACTCATACTGTCCTAAAGGTGTAACAAACGATGTGTACTTAACCGATTCCTTTTCTACGAATATTTGAAAGAATCCATTTTTGAGATCTAGCTTGGAAAATACCGTTTTATTGACTAGACTGTCCAGAAAATCGTCAATAAGCGGTAATGAGTAATTATCTTTAATTAATACCTTGTTAAGCTTCCTGAAATCTTTGTATAGTCTTAAATCTCCTGTTTTTTTTTTACAAGAACTATCGGTGAGGCATATTCCGAACTGCTTGGTTGAATAATACCGCCTTGCAAATATTCGTCTATCAGTTGTTGCAGTTTGTCCCTTTCTGTATAGGATAGCCGTCTGGGGTTGCAGCTGAATGGTTTAGATTTTTCTAAATTTAGTTTTATCTCGCATTTTACTATTGGTTCGATTGGTTTTTCTGCATTTATGTTAAAGTTTTCAATGATTTGCTTAAATGTGCAGCGTGTTGCGTAGTCTACATTGTCTCCGATATTGTATTCAATCGTCCTGTCTTCTGTAAAGTTGATTTCGAACATTTTATTATGAAAATTTTTTCTGTCGTTGCTGTCTGTGCTTTTATTATTTTTAAATTGACTTCCACTTTCGATCATTGATTGATTGGTAGATGGTTTGTTTTCTGTTTCACATAAGTCAATCGTTTTGATAACTGTATTTTCAATAACTGGGTCAACTGGGGACTTAATTGTTGTATAAGCTTCAGGCCTAACTGTTGGCATTACCGATATATTAACTTCCGGACTAAACGTTGACATCATTGTTGTGTTGGTTTTGGGACTAACTGTTGGCATCTTTGTTTCGTTGATCGACTTATAGCTTTGCGTATTATTATTGTTTTTATAGCTTGTACGTCGCGTTTCCAACTTCTCCACCGTAACCATCTTCAAGGTGCTTAAATCTAATTTAAGATCACATGCGTACATGAAATCTCTCCCCAGAACTACATCATGACTCATAGACTCGTTTGCGACAACGTTTAAATGAAAATAACATTTCTTTAATTTATTTTTTAAAACATAACAAATTGATTTTCCAAAAACTTTTAGTTGCCTTTGATTCAGGCCGAAATAAGAACTTAAAACTGGTTGTAGTGCAATTTCATTTGGCACACGATGTTTTTTAATAAATGATATGGGGCTACCCGAGTCTATGAGGCAGTCTGCAAAGAATGGGGTTTTAAAAGCGTCTGAAAAATATAATTTAAATTGTCTTACATAATTGTTGTTGATGTTGCTCTTTCTTTCAGGACATTGTCCCACGAAGTGTCCAAACGTTCCACATGCGTAGCATGACCCAGGCTCACGCTTTGGTTTGCGGCATTCTTTCATCACATGTCCCCTTAAGTTACACTTCAGGCAGCGTATTTCCTTGTTGCTTTCCGGTTTTTTGTATGTATGTGCCACACTATCCTTCTCGTTCTTTGGCAACTGTATTTCGGCGAATGCCTTTAACATTTGGGCTGGCTCCTGGAAACATTGTATGCGTGCCTGGTTACGCAAATTTGCCGACGGAATACCTTCAATTATATTTTCCAACAACTCCTCCTTGTCAATGTTGATTTTGCTGGCCAACACTAACTTTTCCTCGTAATAAGACACGAAATTTTCCTCCCATTTCCATTTTCGTTGCTGGAATATGTTCCGAGCTGCCGCTTTTGATGTTCTTTCTCCGAATTCCATGATCAAATGCTCTTGTAGCTGCTCAACCGGTTCCATAATGCGTGCTTCAGTTCCATGTAACCACTGATGCGCCTTTCCCTTCATTTTTGCCAAGATTAGCAGACGGAGAAATGTGGCGCATGTTGTTTACTTGTTTGACCCAGTTGAGTGCGCAAGATTCTCCATCGTAGTCCATTGTCACCTCCTTTGCCAAACTAAGAGCTGCCGTTGTAGTTCCGCAGACTTTGTTTACATTTGCGCTTTGGTGTTGTAAAACGACATTGCTTAAAGCACCACTGTTAATCTCTCTGTTAACATTGCTGTTAATAACATCAGAGTCGTTGCTGTTATTGCGCGCGATCGAGCTGCTGTTAATTTTGTCGCTGACACCGTTGTCGCTTTCGTCGCCTTTGTCACCGTTTCTGCCGTTGTCGCTGTTAATTTTGTCGCTGATGCCGTTGTCGCTGTCGTCGCCTTTGCCATCGTTTCTGCCGTTGTCGCTGTTTCCACCGCTGTCGTTACTTCTACCGTTGTCGTTGCTTCCACCGTTGTCGCCGTTTCCACCGTTGTCGCCGTTTCCACTGTTGCCGCTGTTTCTACCGTTGTCGTTGCTTCCATCGTTGTCGCCGTTGCCACCGTTGTCGCTGTTTCCACCGTTGCCGCTGTTTCTACCGTTGTCGCTGTTCCCACCGTTGTCGCTGTTTCTACCATTGTCGCTGTTTCCGCCATTTTTTGTCTGCGCTACGATTAGTATATTGCCGCGTAGCTGCTGAAGCAGTTTTTTGCTGGTTTCAATTTCGCTACGCAATTTTTCTAGCTCGTCACGCGCATTGTCCCGAAGTTGTTCAACATCTCCAGAAGCCGCTACCGAGTGCACAGCTGCGACACTGTCTTGAGCCTGGTCTTCGTGTGGCAAACACCCTGGTTGTTCGTCGATGGCGTCTTCCTCTGACTCCGAGTCTAGCTGAAAGATACGATTCACCTCCGGCGTTGCATTGATTCTGGCTATCAGCTCTGCCTTGGTGCCAGCGGTTGGCAACTTCAGCGCAGCTAGGCATTTTTTTAATTGCACCACCTTAACTTCATTTAAATTTAGGTATTTCATTGTGAGTAATCCCACTTCTGAATTTGTGACAGGATGTCTTATTTATTTTATTTTAATACTCGATCAGTGCGTCTGATCAGTATTAATTTCATACAAAGACTGACTCGCTGCAAACGCATCGTCTTTTACATTTCCTCTTAACATTTCATCGTGAGTCTAACATTGTTCTTAAAACTAGTGTGACCAGGTCACTTATTGCTAAGTTAGGTATGCTGCTTATGTGTATAATTATGGTGGCCTGCTACACTACATATAGCTCATTTGCTTCAAAAGTGGTATAACGCAAAAATTTTCAAATTGTTGTTGTTGTTGTCGCACACGAACAAGTTAACGACGCTCAAGAGTAAAAATAGGAGCGAAAAAAAAAAAATTAATCCATGTGTGAAGGGTATCATAGTCTTGGCATAGCCAAAATTAACTATGCCGCACTTGTTTTTTTTATTAAAAAAGAACATATCAATAAAGCTGTTACTTTTTTACGGACTTTTATTGATTTTTTATTAATTTTTTATTATCTTGACTCAAATTTAATTTCCATTTTTTCCTTACAAAGTAATTTACATCTGTCAGCAATGTCAATTCGTGATTTTGTTCGAAACAATATCTGAGAAACGAATCTATTTTTTAAAAAGTGCTATACATTTTTTTATTTATTTTTTTTTTTTCACCATAAGCCAACGAATGTACTGAAGCAATGCTGCTGCGTTTCGTACTATAACTTTAATTTAACATTCAAATGAAAGAACAAGTCCACAATCGTGTCGATAAAAAAAACCGGGACTTAAAAGTACGCTATTGAATAGAGTAAAGTACTCCTTGCAAAGTGAGGCAGCGGTGACCATCTGCCGTTTCCAGGCAAATATTTTCTCTTTCAACTCCAATTCTAGAACCCATCCAATAACCTTGAAAAGAGGTAAGCCCAAAAAACATGGAACAGGTGGCAGTTTTGCTGTTAAAAACACGTTTTTTTTTCGGTTTTAGAAACCGGTTGTTGTTTAACTATTTAAAACAGGGAGCTGTTATTTTTTCCGGTTTTAAAAACCGGGGGGCTGTATTGATGTTATTTTTTATGTTTTTCAGAAACAGCTTGTTGTTTTGCTGTTATTTTTCATGTATTTCTGGAACAGCTTGTTGTTTTGCTGTTATTTTTGATGTTTTTCAGAAACAAGGTGCTGTTAAGCTGTTTAAAATAGAGAGCTGTTATTTTTTCTGGTTTTAAATACCGGGTCCGTCAAGCTGTTATTTTTGTGGTTTTCAAGAAACAGGTTGTTGTTTGACTGTTATTTTTCCGGTTTAAAAACAGTTGTGGGGAGGGGGTGTCAGTTTTGCTGTTAAAAACAGAGATTTTTCAGGTTTAAAAACAGGTTGTTGAAATATGTTTAAACGGAGAGCTGTTATATGTGAAATATGCAGATATAACAGCCCACCTGTTTAACATCTACCAACTATCTGTTTTAAAAACAGGTTGCTGTTTAGCTGTTATTTTTAAATAATAATTAAATAATAATAATAATAAAACATAGTGGCGCATAGTTAATTTTGGCTATGCCAAGACTATGATACCCTTCACACAGCCAAATCAATGCACCCCCCTCTTATGTTGCTGTGCAGTTGTTGGTAATTTTTCGCTAATATTTTTACTCTTGAGCGTCATTTACTTGTTCGTGTGCAACAACAACAATTTGACATGTAGGTACTTGAAACAACAATTGATAGTACGATATGGTAAATTTGTATGGTGGCTATGTCGTAGAATGCTCCGATCGAAATGAAATTTCATAGTGAACAAACCCGACATGATCTAAGCAATCTGTGAAAGTTTCATCAAGATCGGTTCAGCAGTTTGGCCGGAAATCGTGTTGAAACAGACAGACGGACAGACGGACAGACGGACAGACTGACAGACGGACAGACGGACGGACAGACGGAAATCAATTCCTGAGATCGTCCTGATCATTTTGATATATAGTTTATGGGGTCTCCCATCACTCCTTTAAGGTGTTACAGATTCATGACAAAGTCAATATACCCTGATTCACATGTGAAGGGTATAAAAACTGACACCCCCCTCCACCAAAACTGTTTTTAAACCGGAAAAAATAACAGTAAAACAACCTGACGCTTTATTTTGAGCTCCGTGTTTTTTTCGCTTTATTTTGCCTAAAAAGTTGTTTTTAAAAAACAGAAAGGAACATTTAGTTGTGATTTACACAGTGGCATATTATCTGATTAAAAGTTGTGCTAAATCAATACACAATTAACGAAAACAATCATTTAAACTCTGCTTGACGCGGGAAACATAAATTACAATAACAAACAATTAAAGAAACAAACAAGAATTTTGGTAGCGAATGTGAGCACAAAACACAAAGTAAAAGCTCACTCTAACAAAAACATACACACTCAGTGACTTCGTCGCAAACACATAAAAACCCATCAAACGAACTCAATGGCACCGGTACAAAAGAGACTGCGTGAAAACTCTATTGGAGAGATTAAGCAGACCAAGGCGCCAGACATGGGATCTATTTTACAGCTCATCGACCAGCGTCTTCAGGAGCATGCAGTTATGATAGCTCGAAAAATGAGTGAATCTGAAGCGCGCATACTCTCTGTGCTTCATGAGCGGCTAGACGGCATGAGTGCAGAAATGCAGAAAATGAGTGAGCGTGTTGAAAAACTGGAGAGGGATGCGGCTGCGTTGGACTCGCTAAAGGCACAGGTGGGCTTGCTTGAGTCAAAAATGTTGACATTTGCAACAGCAGAAGTGGCGAATGACCTCCGCATGCATGGGGTCCCGTTCTGTGAGGGGGAGTCACTCAAAACTGTTTTCAACACTTTATGTTTTTCTTTGGGATTGACACCGGCACCGAGACTTAAAGACATTTTTAGGGTCAAACAGGCAAAAAATTTAAACACAGTTGTCGACCCTGCAATAATTATTAAATTTGAAAACGCACGTGATAAGATTGCTCTCATGCGGGCAGCGGGAGAGTATCGGCGGACGGCAAAACAACTACTAAACTTGCAGTTGTTGGGATTTGACTCGTCCACGCCTTTCTACATCAACGAACAGTTGACAAGAGAGAACCACGCTGTGTTTAAAGAGGCTATGCGGATGAAGCGACAGAAAGTTTTATCTGCCGTTTTCTGCCGACGCTCATGCGTTTATGTAAAGAGAAGTGAGAGGGCAGAGCCAGTCTGTGTGGAGAGCTTTCAAAAGCTATTACAATTTCAAGCCGAAAGCTCTACAATTTCGGCTAATGCTTCGCCTGAATGAGCGTCAATTTGATTCTGTTTATATGTTTTGCCTTTGTCACAATTTTCGTATATATTCTTATTTTTACTTGTATTTTAATTTAAATTACCCGCCTATTATTATTGTTGTTATTATTGTTGAAACATATTTAGTGTTAAGTATTGTAAAATATTCTGATGTGCCTCAGTTAGGTTCTAAATTCAAACTTTTAAGATGTCTATAACACAGATTAATTCCAGAGCGAGCAGCCATGCCATGGTTAGAGTTTTATGTAAGCAGACTAGCGGTTTAAAAATTTGCCACTTAAATGCTCAAAGCCTTGTTAAGAAGATGGATGAATTTCGTTATATCTTTGTAAATTCTAATGTTGATATTGTCTGTGTCTCTGAAACGTGGTTTGTCCCAGAATTAAGTGACTTGTCTTTTATTTGTGATGGCTTCAATGTTTTTCGTTCTGATCGTGTAAGTCATGCAGGTGGTGTAGCAGTGTACGTAACAAAAAGAATTAGATGTAAGGTTGTATTAACTCATCCCCTTGACAGCCAAATTGAATATTTATTTCTTGATCTTTATGGTGTTAATAAAGATATAAAGTTGCTTCTCGGGTGTGTGTATAGGGCAAATAAGAACTTAGATTATTCAGGCATGATTAATTCAATTGAAAACGTATCGGTAAATTATACTGATGTAATTATACTTGGTGACCTAAATAGTAATATGATCCAAGAAGAAAATTTATTATTAGACTTCAACGCACTGGGTCTTAACCTTGTTAACGCATCAACACCAACACATTTTTCACGAACTATTAATACACTACTTGATGTCATTTTTGTAAATGATATGGATAAAGTTATGTTGTATGACCAATTATCAGTACCTGAATTCTCTAAACATGATCTAATTTTTCTGTCCTATAACACACAACCTGACTATAGTAACCAGACTATTCAATATAGAGATTTTAAGAATGTAGATAGTAGTATGTTATACAGTGACTGTAGCTCGTGTGATTGGGACCGTATATACTCTCTTCCCTCGGTTGACACCCAGCTAGGCCTGCTACAAAGAAATATAGACTATCTGTACAATAAGCATGTACCGATTAGAACCATAGTTGTTAAGCCGAAGCTAAATCCATGGTTTAGTAGTAATATTACAAGTGCAATAAAATACAGGGACATGCTTTATGAGAAATGGAAACGATACAAGACTGCTCATTTGCTTCAACTATTTAAGACTGCTAGGCGTAAGGTTAATGACTTGATTAATAGTGCTAAGCGTAGGTTTTATGGTAATAAGTTCAATAGAATAAATTCGTCGCAAAAACTATGGAAAGAGCTGAAGAGCGTAGGAATAGGAAAGGGTAAATCTGTGATAAACGACGACTTGGACGTAAATGTTCTTAATCGTAGTTTTGTCAACATTAGTGTCCGTCCAGCTACATGTAATCCGTATGTTAATTCTGTGTCGTTAAATAATTGTTCTAGCTGTTTTAATTTTGTGGGTGTGAGTCAATGTGATGTACTTAATGCAATCCTTAGAATCAAGTCAAATGCAAGTGGAAGAGATGGAATAAGTCCAAAGTTTGTAAAAATGTTACTACCATTTATTCTAGGGCACATTACACACATTTTAAATAATGCTATAACCACATCCACATTCCCAGAGATGTGGAAAATTGCGAAAATCACACCCATCCCCAAAAATAAAAATGAATATAGACCTATAGCTATACTACCATTTTTATCCAAAGCCTTTGAAAAATTGTTGGCAACACAAATCTTAACATTCATGGACACAAACAACTTTCTTAGTAACAAACAATCCGGATTTATGAAAAAGAAAAGCTGTACAACCGCGGTTTTAAAAATTGTTGAGGACATAAGAAGCCGTATGGACAATAGCGAAGTTACTTTTCTAACGCTTCTTGACTTTAGTAAAGCTTTTGACACGGTAAGCCACGAAATTTTGACAACAAAGTTAAGCAAACTTTATAACTTTTCCAATACGGCAGTTAAGCTTATGTCTTCATATTTGTACAATAGAAAACAGGCCGTCGTTGTACAACACTCCACCTCCGACCTCATAGCAACAACCCGTGGTGTTCCACAGGGATCAATTCTTGGTCCTCTTCTCTTTGTAATTTATGTTAATGATCTTCCAAATGTTTTGTCTATGTGTGAAACTCATATGTACGCTGATGATGTCCAATTATATGTGAGTCGTCCTGTAAGTCAGATTGACCAGTGTGTCATGTTTTGTAATAATGATCTGTTACGTGTATGTCGATGGGCAAGTAACAATGGTCTTTGTTTGAACCCTTCTAAGTGTAAATGTATTGTTATTTATAAGAAAAAACTAAATGTTGGCAATTTAAGTAAACTGTATATTGATAATGTAGAAATAAAATATGTGGATAAGGCTGATAATCTAGGAATAACAGTTAATAATACACTGACATGGAAAGACCAAGTCAATAAGGCTGTGGGGAAGACTTATGGCGTTCTTCGGCAACTTGCGCTAACACAACCCTGGCTGCCGGTTAAAACAAGAATAACCATCGCCAAAACCCTTGTTACCCCCATACTATTTTATGGTATAGAAATATTTGCAAATTGTGATACTGCTAGTCAGCATAAACTTAAAGTAGCATTTAATAGTATAGCACGTTACGCGTTTGGACTTAATAGGTATGTTCATGTTACATGCTTTGCAAATCGTATTTTTGACTTAGACTTAAGAAACTGGACGAAGTACAAGACTTTAATTCTGCTTCAGCAAATAATATACACAAGAACGCCTGATTATTTATATGACAAATTACGCTTTGCGGTATCATTAAGGACATGTAATGTTGTATGTCCAAGAACTAAGCTTGCGTCCTCCGACAGGCAATTCTTTGTATGGGCTGCCCGACTTTGGAATCAGTTGCCATTTGAAATTAAGACCGTAAGAAGCACATCAGATTTTCGATCTAAGCTAAAATCATACTTACACCAACATATTTGATGATACATAATAATAATAACAACATTAATTAAGGTTTATAATAGTAATACATATAGTCAATACGATTAAGATTCTGATTGCAAATTTTCTACTGATATGTTTAGTTTATAAGTATATTTAATATTTTGTAATCTTAAACAGAAATTTTAAATGTGACTAGTGCATTAATTTATAAGTACTTCTACTTGTAGCACTAGGATTAATAAGCAATAAATCAAATCAAATCAAAATCAAAACAACCTGTTTCTTGAAAACCACAAAAATAACAGCTTAACTGCCCCGATATTTAAAACCAGAAAAAAATAACAGCTCTCTATTTTAAACAGCTAAACAGCACCTTGCTTCTGAAATACATCAAAAATAACAGCAAAACAACAAGCTGTTTCTGAAAAACATAAAAAATAACATCAAAACAGCCCCCCGGTTTTTTAAACCGGAAAAAATAACAGCTCCCTGTTTTAAACAGTTAAACAACAGCCGGTTTCTAAAACCGAAAAAAAAAACGTGTTTTTAACAGCAAAACTGCCACCTGTTCCATGTTTTTTTGGGCTTACCTCTTTTCAAGGTTATTGGATGGGTTCTAGAATTGGAGTTGAAAGAGAAAATATTTGCCTGGAAACGGCAGATGGTCACCGCTGCCTCACTATGCAAGGAGTACTTTACTCTATTCAATAGCGTACTTTAAAGTCCCGGTTTTTTTATCGACACGATTGTGGACTTGTTCTTTCATTTGAATGTTAAATTAAAGTTATAGTTCGAAACGCAGCCGCATTGCGTCAGTACATTTGTTGGCTTATGGTGAAAAAAAAAACAAATAAATAAAAAAAATTTATAGCACTTTTTAAAAAATAGATTCGTTTCTCAGACATTTTTTCGAACAAAATCACGAATTGACATTGCTGACAGATGTAAATTACTTTGCAAGGAAAAAACGGAAATTAAATTTGAGTCAAGATAATAAAAAAATTAATAAAAAATCAATAAAAGTCCGTAAAACAGTAACAGCTTTATTGATATGTTCTTTTTAATAAAAAAAAATAAATATAAAGGGGAATTAATAATAGAATAATATGTCTCCTGCCTGTATAAACCTCAATCGTCGATGAATGATTTGGTACCTGAGAGGTCTGTTGTGCTAGTTCTATAAGTCTTCCATCGGACATGGACACTGTACGAGAGCAAGTATTTTTTGATGAGTTGAGGGTTTCTTAGCCTTTAATACGGTTGATATGTTGTTCTAAGAAAAGAAACTTCGTTTCCTTGTAATGGCTACGCATACTGCTATAATGTGAAAGGAGGCTTCTCTCTCCCGATAAACATTTGTCTTGCCTGAGATCAGATGTCTTCGTTCAGCTCGCTTCCCGCTAAAGACTCTCTTTCGTTAGCTCCTACCTTATTGTGCCTTTTTCTACGTCACACTTCGGCTCAAACCCTTTTAGGAGTTTCACTGCCCTCAATCTTGCTTGCGTGCTTATTTTGTCGTACCCTGCTATATTAACGTGACTCGGGTACGATCTAGAAAATTGAATAAGTAGTGATTATCGAAAACTCAATCAAAGATACGTTTAAAAGACATTATGGAGGTTATGTTCAATCAATTGTTTAGTTAGAACAATCAGCAATATAATAGGACAGCTAAAATTACATACATAAAAGTAAATCTTATAATTGTTAAAATGTTTTAAGACATTGTCTTTGGTCATATAAAAATCTATGCAAATGATTATGTGTGTATAAGCAAACATAATATTTTAATGAGAAGGGCTGCTCACCAAACCGGAAAACTTAAACTTTTCAATAATAGAAATACAAAATAAAATCTCTATAACATACATATTGAATGACGATGAGGGTGCCGAACTTAAAGACATTTTCTAGAAAGAGAAAATTGAAAAAACAGGTACGCACACACTTGGTTGAAAAAATAATAATAAGAAAAAACGGATAAATTGATAGGGGTTTTAAATGGGAACAACTCATGGAAAAATGTGTAGTACGTAGTAGACTCAACTATGACTTCACGATTTAATGTAAGCCATAATAATAATTTTGGGTGTTGCATTGTTCGATCAAATTTCCCCCGAATACTTTATACATTTTTTTAATAGCTCTTGGTGCTTGATAGACATTGTCCAATGTTTTTATATCCAAATAATATGTTTTGTGGAAAGTAGCTGGGAATAATAGAAATCAGGGGATCCAAAATCGGTACAGAGTAGAACAGAACTATTCAAATAAGACGGCTAGACGCAAACCGTACCTAATCTACGTAAAAGTTACTTATGTGTGTACGAGTGATGTTCCAGGTGAGGAACGCTTCGCCGTAGGGGGGCAAATGATGATGATGAGTGTTTGAGTCCTTGGAACTCATTTTCATCGTCGGGCAGATTAATTGTGATTATGAGAAACGAGAAAGCGGCATCCCATTTACTTCACCGTCTCACAGTGGCGCCCGTAGAACAAGTCAAGTGTCAAAAATCAAAAATTGCATGTGCCTCTAAAAAAATATTGAATGAACCTACTTTATAGGAAATTTGCAATCCATAATGTGAACCGGATTTTTTGTTTAGAAGATATAGCTTTTCAAAGTTGTCTGATTTTTTGTGTTACATAAAAATCACAATTTTAAGGTAATTTGGTCGGCTTTGAGATACAATATCTCAAAAACTAAGTTACGGATCGTCATCATTTTTGGTTCTATTGATAGATCTATTTATTAAGAAAAGAATAAAAAAAAAATTATACTGTTTGCTTTGCGTTTGGCCAGGCAATTCAATATTTACCAACTATCCACTTTTTCACTATTTCTCAACTTTGATGGAAAATAAAAAAAATTATATCACATTATATCGGTTTTTTTTTTAAATTAATTTCTTTGATTTTCCCTATTAAAAGTCTTGCCCGTTTTTGCCCCTTTTTTTTAAATGTAAAAAAAGTGAAAAAAGTCATAGGAAAAAAATGTGTTGCATGCATTTTTGGGCAATTTATGACATATAACCGTGAAAACCCATTTTTTGTTGTTGTTGTTACGTTCGTTATTGTGAAGATACTTGACTTTTGTTTTTCATTCTGTAATGCTTACCTGAGATCATTTGTCAAATCCTGGTCCCTAAATTCAGGTGCAGTTACAGGATATACAAATAAATTACCAGGTACGCACCGAATACAGAAATTGCGTTGGCGTACAACTAGTCACACATCCCATTCAGGTAGGCACAAATCTTATTCGGACACGTGCCCAGTACCCAAATTGCATAAATTGACCTTATTGACCTGGACTTATACAAACAATAGGTAAATTTGTTAGGCATGAAAGCTAACTCTTTTCTTGAACCCTTAATCCAAACGGTATATATCAGGTAATAGATTAGGCTATATAATGAAAAAAAAAACTATAATCCTGGATTAGTCTACGACTGAAAGTTGGCGAGACAAGTACTGTATTACACTTCAAACATGTCGTTGAGCAACCATAAATTATTTGACCTGTTTAGGAAGTCAACCACATTACAAAATTTCACGGAAGCTGCCTTCGAAGAACTTGATAGTTTATACGGCAATATACAGAGAAGCGAAGATATAAAAAATAAACTCTGCATGATGTATGCCAGTCTAAACTCACGATGGATAAAAACAAACAGAATGACTGAGAGATTCAACACCAAACACCAGGACTGGCTTAATAGTGATACCATCCTGGGTACATTAACAGAAGATGAACCCAGCACATCCACCGGACGAGCAAGAGGAAGGCCGACTAAAGGCATGGAAGAGTGTTCAAATTTAACAAGAAAGAGGAAACTCGCTGATTCAACAAATGATTTATCTACGGAACATTTATCGGAAGCGCTGTCTATTAGATATACAAGGGTTAGGTTAGGTTAGAGCGGTAGTGGGCAGGTGAGAGACCCTTCCACTCACTTAGGCCAATTGTTGGCCCATTGTGATGCCGCGATGGACTGCGTCCACAACTCCGTCTACCCGAGAACAGGGTGTGTGATACTATTTGAGAGGGCGTGGTTCCAGCCCGAAGCATGAATAAAGGAGAGAATACTCTTGGGGGTGGTGTTCGCTATCTCTGAGAGGTCTGTTAGGAAATAGGAACCGAGAAAGCGATTTCTATTTTTGCAGAGTGCAGGACAGTCGCAGAAAAGATGGGAAACAGTTTCCTCCTCTTCCTCGTCCCGACAACTTCTGCAGAAATCGTTAGAAGGGGCTAGTAGTCTCGCTGCATGAGATCCCACTAGCCAGTGCCCCGTAACAGCCCTCACTACGGAGGCACAACCTGATCTATTTAGGTGGATTAGGCTTGAAGAGCGCTTTTTACAGCGCGTTGGCCATGTCTGTCTGGCTATATTGCATCTACCGGTGGTGTGTTGCCACCTTTTATTTGCTTCGCGTTCGAAATGCTCGCGAATCTTAAGTTTACAGCTGGCCATGGGCATGCCCAAACCCTCCTTATCCGAGAGGAGAGGCATGGTAGTACCATGTCTTGCCAGCTCATCCGCCCTACAATTGCCCTCGATGCCTTTGTGACCGGGCACCCATATGAGGTAGAGATCGAACTGCTCTGCCATCTCTTGCAGAGATTTGCGGCAGTTTGTGACGGATATCGAGTTCGACGATATCGCGTTGAGCGATTTGATAGCTGCTTGGCTATCAGAAAAGATGCAGATTTTGGCTGCAGAGCGTTCAATTCCTTGTAAGGATTTGAGCGCTTCTTGTATAGCGGTGATTTCTGCCTGGAAAACACTGCAATGGTCAGGTATATTAAAGGAATTATTTATGGACAGTTCTTCGCAGAAGACACCTCCCCCTACCCGGTTGTCTAGCTTTGAACCGTCCGTAAAAATTCTAATTGAGCCTGTCGGCCCTGGTATCCCTTCTCTCCACTCTTCCCTCGATGGGATAATTGAGTGGAAAGAAGTATTAAGAAACTCCTGAGGGCAGCAGTAGTCAGTTGCTGGGGGAAGATGCGAGTTTCCATTGAGAATGCTTGAGTGACCGTGTGTCTGTGCGGTCCACTGGTTTGTTTCCCTCATGCGAAGTGCTGAGAGGGTTGCTACTAGTTTGCCCATCTGGTCGATAGGCAAAAGATTGAGTATATTATCGAGAGCCTCGTTAGGGGTTGTTCTGAGGGCTCCAGTGGCGGTCAGTCCTGCAGCGCGCTGCACCTTGCCTAGCAAGCGAACTGACTTTTTCTTTGAGAGTGTTGGCCACCATACTGATACTCCGTACAGTAGGATTGGCCGAATGATGGCCGTGTACAGCCACAGAGTTATGTGGGGGGCCATGCCCCATTTCAGTCCGATCGACTTTCTGCACGTGTAAAGAGCAACTAGGGCTTTCCTAACACGCTCTTCGGTGTTAAGATTCCAGTCCAGTTTGCTGTCTAAAGTGAGCCCTAAGTATTTGGCTGATTTGCTGAAGGTTAGTTCCACCCCGTCAAGGGTGGGCGGCCTAAGATTCGGGATTTTATATTTCCTAGTAAAGAGGACAAGATCAGTCTTCGCTGGGTTCAGTCCAAGTCCGTTTTTCTTTGCCCAAGTGGACAGAGTGCGAAGCACTACGGTCATGCGTTCGCACAGGGTTTGGGGGAATTTTCCCGAGAAAACAATCGCAACGTCATCCGCATAGGCAATCACCCTGCAGCCACCTCCCTCAATGGAGCGCAGCAGAGAATTTACTGCCACGTTCCAAAGGAGAGGAGAGAGAACTCCACCTTGAGGGGTGCCTCTGCAGACGGACCTGGAGATTGTCGTGGAACCGAGAGTTGACCTGACGATCCTGCGTCTTAGCAGTTGATCGATCAGATGCACAGCACGGTGCCCGACACCCAAATCCGTTAGCGCCTCTGTGATTGCCTCTGGGTTGACGTTGTTGAAAGCACCCTCTATGTCAAGGAAGGCGACTAGAGAATAATCCTTCTGGTGAAGCGATTTTTCCACTGTGGAGATTACAGCATGAAGTGCTGTTTCCGTGGATTTGCCTTTTTGATACGCATGTTGCGCACGGGAGAATTGATGTGTCGGTATCGAATTCCTTAAGTGAAGGCCCAGCACCCTTTCAAAGGTCTTGAGTAGAAAGGATGTTAGGCTTATTGGACGAAAGTCCTTGGGAGTTGTGTGGGAGGCTTTGCCCGCCTTTGGAATGAAGACGACTTTGGATTCAAGCCAGGGCTTTGGGATGAGTCCCGTCGTCCAGACTCCAGTGAAAATTTGTAGGAGCCAGTTTAAGGCAGTCTCACCTGCATGCTGCAGTTGGGCTGGAAAGATGCCGTCTGGCCCTGGGGATTTGATGGGCATGAAGCTGTTGATAGCCCATGAGATTAATTCTTTAGTCAGGAAGTTTGTGGAAGGTCTATCCATATGAACCCCTGTGTTTGTCTGTGGGATTGCTACTGCTGAGCAGCCCGGAAAATGAGTTTCCATCAAGAGTTCTAAGGACTCAGAGCTGGACGAAGTCCATGAGCCATCTGGTTTTTTGAGAAAACCTACCGATGGGGTGGTTTGAGAAAGAACTTTTCTGAGCCTTGCGGCCTCTGTGGTACTTTCAATATTAGAGCAGAATGTCTGCCATGAGGAGCGTTTAGCTTGTCTGAGTGCCTTCTTATAGGAGGCGAGGCTGGTTTTGTAGAGACTCCATGACTGGTCATCTCCGAGAGACCTAGCTTTATTAAAAAGCTTGCGCAATGTCTTACGCAGCTCACCCAGTTGGGGAGACCACCATGGTGGCTTAGTCTTACCTCTGGGTTTGCTACGGGGGCACGACTCGTTTAGGGCGGACTCGCATGCCTCCGTAAGCTTTTTTATAAGTAGGTCTGTGGTTTCAGTAGTGGGGTTTCCCAGTGGGGGGACTCAGGGACGAGAGTGTTTAAGTGATTTTTGAAAGTGGACCAGTTTGTACGTCTAACATTCTGGTGCCATTTGGGCTTGGGTACGTCGAACGAAAAGACTATTTCGATGTATCTATGGTCTGAGAAGGAGTGCTCGTCTAGTACTCTCCATCTTGTTAGTTTGCTACAGAGGGAGGTTGAGACTAGCGTAATATCTAGTACTTCTTCCCTGTTCTTTGTAATGAAGGTTGGGTCGTAGCCCGTATTACAAATCATGAGGTTAGTGGACAGAATGTAGTTAAAAAGCAACTCACCCCGTTCATTTGTGTCAGTGCTTCCCCACTGATGATGATGGGCGTTGGCGTCACACCCAATTATGAGGTCGGTGTGCGTGGTTTCGCTGTCGGTCACCAACCCTTGCAGGAGTGGATGTGGGAATGGCCCTTGGTGGTCATGGGCCAAGTATGTTGAGCAAACTCTCACATTCCCAGCCTTCAACTCCAGGCAGACAGCTGTGTTGTCTCCATCGCTGTAGTTAGGGAGCAAAAATATATTTAGGTGTTCTTTTGCTAGAATGCAGGTACGAATTTTACCTTTATTTTGAGCTACTATTAGCTTATAGTCTTTGGTCCCCAGTCCAGTCACCTTGCCACCACAGACCCAAGGTTCCTGGATGAGGACAACGTCTGCTCCACATTGGCTTATGCGGAGCAGCAGAGCGGCCGCCGCCGCTTTGCAGTGGTGGAGGTTAATCTGAAGAAGTCTTAGTGACATCTTCAGACCGACGCTCCACCACTGTCCTGTTCGCTTCCTCGTCCGTGTCATCCAAGTCAAGGGACTCTTCACTGAAGCTCGCTAGCTTGGCCATGTCATGGGCCAATTCAGAGCCCTCTGAGTGGTAGCCGGCCTCCTTCCCATCTGCCGGCTCCATACCAAGGTCTTGACGGGGGCACCATTGTCTGTGGTACCCACTGCTACAGGCCGGTTGACACAATTGTCTGTAGTGTCAACCGGTTTATCAGGGAGCTCCTCGTCTGCTGCCGAGAGCTTGTTGGTGTCGGTTTTATAGACGCGGATAGCTACGGTTTTGAAGCCGTAGTAAGCCGCGCCATCCGAACCCGCAAGTGCCTCCGCCGATCTCTCGTTGATTATGAGGATCACCTGCCTCGAGTTGCCTTCTGGCTCGTCGACTTTGGCGACCCTCCAATCAGCTGTGTCAAGCGTGGGATTGCTCAGCTGGAAGATTTTCAGGACCTTTTCGGGGTCCTCGGGCTTGGCAGAAACCCATACCCTGGCGCGAGGTCTACTGGGCACATCCTTCCAGTCCACCGCCTCCAGTTTCGCGCCAGGGTAGATCTCTCCCAGCATTGCAACCGCCTTCTTATACAGCCCGGCAGATCGCTCATCCTCACAAGCTATTGCTTTAATGTTGCCCTGATGCCAGCCTGCATCAGAGCAACGGGGGGGACCCATGAATTCTGTCATGAGGTCGACGAACCTGTCCTGCAGCTCATTTTCGATAATCCCCCACCGATTCCTGGGGATATGACCCTCATTGTGGCCCCTGTCAAGGACCCCAATGACAATTTTCTCCCTTGTGGCTTCGGCGAAAGATTTCGTCAACGGCTGCGGACGAGGTGGAGGAGGTCTAATCCGCTTTGCTTGCGGGGCCGAATCCTCAACGGACCGCTGGCGTTTCTGCTTGGACTTGGCAGAGGACGCAGGGGGGCTGGCTTGAAATTTGGGATGATTTTTCTGGCCCACTCCACTAGTCGGACCTCATCCGGTGATGCGGGCTGAGCGGACAGACTTTTTCCGAGAATGTCGGCTGCGCGCCTACGGTCCTGGAAGGACGCTTTGACTCCCTCAGGAGCAACGGATTTTGTGGTGTTGCCCGTTGGCGCTACCGTCCTGGGTGCCGAGTTGGCAACCTTTGGTTGCACACCACTTGCACCAGGAGCGGAGCTGGGCAGACCACCGAAGTGGGATGACGGCTGGCTTGGCCGTTTTCCACTTATGCCGCTGGTGGGCTTGTGGACGTCTGCTGGCTTACCAGACGTGGGGGTGTTTCCACCGACAGAGGGATTGGCTTGTCCCCCCCGGGTTTGAGAGTGTCCCGGTCACTGTGTTTTTGCTTTTGTTAAGATTTGATTTCATATTAGAATCCCACGAGTAGACGGGAAGGACGGTCACCCGCGACATAGCCCGTGTATCGCGGGAAGCCTAATTTAAACTGGAGGTCGGCAGGTATCCAGAGTTCGCAAAGCAGAGACCGAGCACCCCCTCGGCCACGAATCCCTCGGCACAATGCTGTTCCACCTTGGATTGGGGTAATTTTATAGAGTTTTCTTCTCTCGCCCGACTACAATTGGTCAGCACCCTTGGCAGAGACATGACCGTACCAAGGATCTGCTTCCAGCCGCCCTCGCGTGGAGAGTATAGTCGCACTACCAATTGTGAGCCGCAAGGACGGAGCGCACGGCATCAACGTACACACAAATTGTCAGTATGCATGGACGTGTGATGTCAGTACGCTTTATCCCCTTGTTGCTCCAATCGGCTGACGGCCATTAGATATACAAAGGATGTTGAAAAAGTAAGGTCACACATTACAAAAGCAGTTGCTATTGCAAGCCCACCGCGACTTCAAAAAATCAAGAAAAGCATTCCCACGCCCCCAAACACAAACCTTACAAAGTATGGTCCCGAAGAAGCTTTGGCGTTGTTTATGGACTTAGAGCTTTCAAAAGAGAAATATGAGATACTACGGGCATCTTTGAGGCAACATGGAGCTGACATTTTACCGGGATACAAACATGTTTCGAAAGCAAAATTAGATTCACGACCACTGCATACGGAGTTTACTGAAGTCTCTGTAAAAACTAACATGCAGGATCTAATGGACCATACAACAAAACGGCTGTTGGAGAGTCTTGCTGAAAATGTGGTTGAAGCTCTTCCTGAGAATCTGACATTGATCAGTAAATGGGGCTGCGATGGATCATCTGGACAAAGCGTGTATAAGCAAAGAATATCATCCGATGACGCTACAATATCGGACGGAAACATGTTTATGGCATCCGTTGTTCCTTTGCGGCTAAAGTCTGATGATTCTTTACACTGGAAAAATGAACGGCCGTCATCTGTACATTATTGCCGACCAATAATGTTTCAGTATGCAAGGGAATCGCCGGAACTCATACGAAACACAGTAAAGGATATTGAAGACCAAATAAGCAAGATTAAGCCAAAAAAGTTCGAAATCAGTGAAGGAAAATACATTGAATGTAGTTACGAGTTCCACCTGACCATGGTTGACGGAAAAGTGGTCAACGAACTGACAAGCACAAGGTCAACTTTGTCATGCCCAATTTGCAAAAAGACGCAAAAAAACTTCGACGATTTAAATGATTCTACAAATGAAGAGAATTATGAATTTGGGATCTCACCATTGCACGCAAGAATAAGATGTATGGAGTTCTTGTTAAAATTAGCGTATACGCTTCCACAAGAGGTTGAAAACTTTGACGAAAACACATCAAACAAATATAAGGAAAATATCAGAAAGAAGCGAATACAGGATGCGTTTTTCAAACAAGTTGGACTTAAAGTAGACTGCCCCAAGTACGGATACGGAAACTCAAACGATGGAAACACTTCAAGGAGATTTTTTGAGAATGATGAAGCTGTAACTCAAATCACAGGGATAAACAACCAAATCGTTAAGAGATTAGGAACTATCTTAAATGTTTTGAAGTGTAAGGAAAAAGTTGATTCTGCCAAATATGGAGAATATGCTTCAAAAACAGCATCACTTTTAGCAGAATTATATCCGCAGAAAAAGTTGACCCCGACAGTCCATAAAATATTGGCGCATGGCAAGGATATAATTGAGTATCAGTCTTTGCCAATTGGAGAGCTCTCTGAAGAAGCACAAGAGTCCCTTAATAAGTTTTATAAAAAATACAGATTGCTAAACACTTTCAAAGCTTCAAGGGTGAGACAAAATGAGGACCTCTTCAACATGTTAGCAGCATCTTCAGATCCACTAATTTCATCACTGAGGCATGTTAAGTCACGAAATTAGAAAATACTTATAGTTCAGAGATGATTTCTCTTTTAGATATACCATCTTTTACGGATTGTGATGAATATTTTACAAAAAATTAATAAAAAAAAAAAAAAAAAAAAAAAATATTTTTAATTATCATAATATTAATTTTAGATTATAAAAACCATTAAAACGAAACAATAAAAATCAAAAAATTTAAAAAATATTTTTTTCCTTCCCGTAAAGTTGATTTTTCCACAAATTTCAACTTTGCATACCCATAAATAGGCACAGAAAAATCGTAGAATTCATTTCATTGTAGATTTCATCGGTTATTTGGATGTCAGGATTATTTGTTTGAATGCGCAAGCGATGCAAGATATCTTCACATATGTAGTCTTTGTATTTGTTCCATAACCGAATTGGTTGTGAAGGAAAACACGTAGTCATCATAATTGGTTCAAAAGCGTTATGATTTGTACCGTTGATGAAACAATGAATCCGCAAGTTAAATCAAATGGACTTCCCCAGCAAACCAATGTTGCAAAAAAAAAAAAAAAAAAAAAATAAAATTATCTGTTTTAAACGGTAGCTTACTAAAAATTAAAACGAAAAATAAAAAAAATTTAAATATTTTTTCTTGTAGTTTTTCCACAAATTTCAACTTCATACCCATAAAGCAAAATCGTAATATAAACCATTTTATAGGTTGATTAATTATCTATCATATCTTTTAAATTGTTCGATTATCTGATTTGGTTCAAATTATGATTTTTTTTTTAAAAAAATCAAATTGCCCCCCTTTTCGTTTTTAAAAGGTTAGTTCATTTTGGAGGGATTGGGTTGATGTTACCCCAATGTAAAATCTAAATAAATATGATATGAGCTTAATATATTCTTTTAAAAACTACATTTTCGAAAAAACAAAAGCCGGTTTATTAAAAATCAATTCAAATTTTAATTTAATATAAGTTAATATTTATTTTAACAGCCTACTTTTATTTTTAAATGAAAAATAATCACAACTATTCCGTTCCATCAGTTTTATAGATTAACTAGCAAGCCCGGCAAACTCCGTTTCGCCACCAGATGGCTTCGTTTTATGTAACTTTTTGTTTGGTGATTAAAAGATGAAGGAAAATTTTTTTTTTTTTATATTTGAAAAGGATAAATTTTATTTCATTCCGCAAATTATCCGTTTCATTGAAGTGCTCTTTGGTAAACCACATTTTTTTGTTTTTTGGTCTGACGCTAACACAAGCAAAGCGGATGGTTTCCCAACTCGTGAACACGCAACGTATAACTGCCCATGTGAAAAACAATGATTTTCTAAATTTATCCCGCAAACACTAATCGATTGGCCTTGCGACTTGTTAATTGACATTGCGAACGCAAGGCGAACTGGAAATTGCAATCGTTTGAAGTCAAACGGAAGATCAGTCGGAATCATTGGTATTCGAGGAATACATACATTTTCACCTGCGTACTTTCCGTTAATAATGGTTGCCTCAATCAAATTCGGCATAAGTCTTTTTACCGAAAGTCGAGTACCGTTGCAAAGTCGCGGTGGATTCAAATTACGCAATATCATAATAGCTGTTCCAACTTTGAGTTGCAAGTTATGTGGTGGAAATCTTGGTAACTCCAGAGAGTTCAAAAACTACTAAAACTTACTACATCATCGGGATTTGATATGGAATCAACGGATTTGTATGTCACCAAATCGCCAGCAATTTTTGATTGAATGGTGAAATTCAGTGCGTGTACATCATTATTCTTTGCGGCAAGAATTGCTCGTTGACTTAACCAAGCATAATTCTGATAATTCTCACTAATGTTAGGGAAATCATTTTCAATAAGAGCTAATTGAGAGTCTACAAATCGGCAAAGGTCGTTGGTAAGAGTAATTAATCCAGATGTCGCATCAACTGGGACTTTTCCATTTCCAACAGCTAACAATTGGTTGGAAAATTGTGCAGCACTTTGATCATTTTGAAGTTGAACTCTCATATTTGTGGTTAACGATAATGTTTTTACGTTATTCCATAAAGGTGATGCCTTCAGGCAAGCATTCAATTCATCTGCAGGCGTTCCACGGGGAATTACTGGCAACGTCTGCCTGAAATCGCCTGCCAACAATATCATCAAGCCGCCAAAGATGTTGTTATTTCGCCGAAGATCCTTCAGTGTTAAGTTAAGTGCTTCAAGTGATTTCTTATGTGCCATTGTGCACTCATCCCAAACAATGAGCTTGCATTGCATCAACAATTTTCCCATTTCACTGGAGCGGGAAATATTGCATGTTGGAGTATCAATTGTGTTTAAATTGAGTGGCAATTTAAGCGCAGAATGTGCAGTACGACCGCCATCTAGAAGAGTCGCCGCAATTCCAGATGATGCTAACGCCAAAGCTATGTCACATCTTGATCGAATAGTGGCCAAAATCAATGAAATGACAAATGTTTTCCCTGTTCCTCCAGGTGCGTCCAGGAAGAATAGACCACCAGTATTATTGACCACCGCTTGCATTAATGTTTCGTATACATCCAACTCTTTTTTTACACGGTAGATACGTTCCTCAGAAATCCGTGTAAAAATCAATCAGAATCAATCCTTCATTGTAGATTTCATCGGTTATTTGGATGTCAGGATTATTTGTTTGAATGCGCAAGCGATGCAAGATATCTTCACATATGTAGTCTTTGTATTTGTTCCATAACCGAATTGGTTGTGAAGGAAAACACGTAGTCATGATAATTGCGAACAGCGTTCGTATTTGGTACGCGTTTGATGAAACAACTGAATCCGCAAGTGTTAAATCCCAATGAGAATCGTTCTCCAGCAAACCCAATAGTTGACATGCTTCTCGATATGTTTGGCATTGGTTGCCATTCACAGTTTTCAAAAGCGCAAATGATTTTGGTCCACGTACACCAACAGAAGTCGCAAATAAAAACACTCATCATTTCTAGGATGAATAGTATACATGCGACCTAGTGCATCAGTGGAAAACACCTGTGGCCAATCTGGAACTCGGGTTCCTTGTTTGCGACGTTGGAATTTATTTGTTGATTGATTCCAAGTGTAATACTTGGGCATTTCAACGTACATCAGCGTCGCTGCGAATGGATCTGCTTCACACATTGCAACGAAGCTAGTCAATGTTGTCGATGGTGGTCTCCCGGCTCGTTGTGCCGCATTAGCCTCAGTGAAGTAAACTCTTTGGCCATTTTCCAAATGCACTGCTAAATGTGTAACTGTGGGATATCTTTCATGAATTTGAAATGACATTAATAGCCACAGTGCTTCATTAGTACTGACGTATCTGCCCATTTGGAAGTTGCTGACTTCGTCATTCGTATTTTCCGACGCAATACCAAACACAGCCATGTCGCTGCCTTTTGTGACGTACTTGCACAAATATTTGATCGATTTGGCTGAATGACAACTCTCAACGTTTGCATGTGTTTTGAAAATTCGTGATAGCAGCGGGCAATATGGTACAATGAATTCATTTCCGATCTCAATCTCTCGATTTTGAACTTTAACTTTGATGGTTCGACCATTATCTTCTTTTGAACGCCGACGATAAACTGGATATCAATCGTTCTCTGTGACAGTTTCAGCAACTAACGGTCGCGGATATCGTTTTGTGCATTTTCCATCAACCATGCAAGGCGATAATGAATTTAATGCACCGCACGGTCCATGCACCATCTGTGTCGTCACAATGTCGTGTAGATGGGGACCAGTGACTGGATCAGGAATTTCAGCTGATATGATGTCATCCACTTCATTTGAATGTAATTTGTTATGATGAGCATGCGGTAGTCCACGCTTCTGCCATTCCACCGAGTACAAATAACAACGTGTGTCACCAAATATTCGATACTTATTAAGCACATCCATCATAACCTTGAGTTTTTGCTGAAATACTCTAGCGATTATGTCATGGCGATCTTGCGGTTTTTGGCTGTTCCAGCTCACGTTCAATTTCCGTCCACTTCGAATTGCATGTGAACGTAATAAATAAATCCGGTGTTCCATAATTTCGCACGTATGTCATAGCGTCTTGAGCGTATTCGTGCATGTGGCGTGGGCTTCCGATATAAGATGATGGGAGAATCGTCAGACGTCCAATATTCTGAACATCACCATCTGAATGAATAGCATCACGCAAGTGTATATAGTCCTCAGATCGTAGCTTTGCCTGATTGAATCGGATGAACGCTAAACGTTCGGTCTCGACTTTGACATACATATCGACAGTGAATTGCTGGAATAGCCTAAGGCACTTCAGAATGACATTCTCCTCATGTGTACGAATCATCAAACTCATTGCGCTTTTTATTCGTTGATACGCCTGTAATTGGATCGACCATCTTCAACGTGATGTCGTATCCGTCTTGCCCTTGCCAATAAATGATTGGATATTGTAACGCATCGTACAAACGATGTGTCTCGTTTACACGATGCATGATATTGCTTCTTCGCTGAACGACAATGTCTCGCGATTTAGTTGGATCGCCAACAATAATTGCAGCAACATCATTAACGGTGGGTGCATTGAATCTTCGCACATGTTCACCTGTTGGGGTACAATCCGCTCTTATGACAAATTTGTGCGTATACGATGGCATTCGTTCCAATGCTGTTTTGAACATACATACTTATTAATGCAAGTCTCGCTGCATTTATAATTTGTTGTGTGACATTTCGGAAATTCGAAAGCCATTGAAAAAACTCAATTGCTCAACAGACAAAAAAAAATTGAGTGTGTCAGCTCCGACGCGTCGTCGCGACGCACGACTTGAGTTTACTCCTTCAGATCGACTGTCTAAATAGGCACAAAGAAGGCTAACTAGTCTAAGACAAAGATAAATACCATATCAAATGGTAAATAAACAAATCAATGAAAATACCTTTTTAATCTATATATATAAAAGAGTTTGTCCTAAGTGATTGTTGACATTGCCACAGCCTAAACGAAAAGAGCTACAAGGCTGAAATTTTCACACAATATTTTATGCAGGTTGAAAGTGAGCACTAAGAAAGGAATTTTTATTTGGACAACTCCTTCAAGTACCTCCCATACGATTTGGAGCACTTTTTACCCATTTTAAAAATCAAATTACAATTACAACAATTACTTATTCCACTACTGTCGCCAGATTGTCGGACAAGCTGAGAGCTCGATCGCGAGCGAGAATACAAAAACAAAACAATGGGCAATGACGCCTTTGAGTCCCGCAAGCATAGTGTCATAAAAATAAGGTTCGTACACTTGCAAGAAGCGTTTGTTGTTGTTGTTGTTGTTGTTGGGCCCGCACTGCTACTTTTTGTTGGTGTGATTGATTTAAAAAAACAACAAACAACAAAACAAAACTTGGTGCGTCTAAAAAAATTACCCACACCAGAATATTTTATGGGGGTGGATTTGCCTACTTGCTGCTTATATAACTTAGACAAAACTAACTAACATTATTACTATGTTATTGATATGCAATTGCGAACAAGCATAGGGCGTTGACATGAGTGCGCGTGTTGCTCTTAAGATAATCAGGTCATTACAAATCTCGCTCCGATCATGTTCCTTTGATGTTGCTCATTTACGTTCACTCTCTATTTTATGTGCGCGCTTTGCATGTCAATCATAAAGTTTAATAACCCTAACTCCTCCGCACACACTAAATTAAAGCTAAAGGCAATATGCAATTCACTTAGCTGCAGCCTCTTAGATATGTTTTGCGTTAATTCAGTGCGTGCGAAGAAGGTAGCGTTACTACGCTATTTGTTAGACTTGCAGAGCGCGCGCATACATTGTAAATGCATGCATACATTGTTGACTTCTGAAGCAAGCTAAAAGAAAGCAAAAAAATGTTCACCAAATATATACCGTGCAAAAACAAACACACTAACAAATAGAAACTTAAGAAAATGTAATCTACATCAGCAGCAGTAGCATGCATTGCAAATAAAATCTTACAAAATTGATTGACTGAACTTCCCGCATATACATATAATATATACATACATATAATTGGGTCAGAAATACTTCCATCTACCTTGTAACGAACACGGACTACGCCTCAGAAGCGGCTCTGTCCTAGCTGCGGCTGAGCTCATGGTACGGGATGATTGGGTTCTGGTTTGCTTGCTAAGTAGCGTAGGCGTCACATGACTAAAGTTCAGACAGAGCGAAGAAAAGTACCAGTTCACTAGTTTAATGGTGTAAAGGCGCGATTAATGGTGTAAAGGCGCGATGTTCTCTAGTAACGAATCAGCATAGCAATAGTTGGTCTCGGATTCCCACTCCAAAATTAACAAAACTTAGTTACAATTCATGTTGGTATAATTCGGCCTTAATACATATAATTCAATTTTAGTTGTTTCTTCATCCTGTTTATCTCTTCTAGTTACAAACTAACCTTAATTATAATCTTTTAATTATTTGAAAGGATTTGATAATTACTTTATATTTAAGTGCTCCTCGTCAACATATAGGCAACGTTTAACTTATCTTTAACAACTTTAGTGAAGATCGAAGGACAACGAATAAAAATAACACTACCACACGTTTACCTCGCCCGTTTAGCCATCAGGCTTTGCCAGGTTTTCACTTTAAGTTTCGGCTAGGCCGTACTTACAATACTATCAATGTTTCCCGCGTAGTCAGCAGGCCTGTTGACGACGATCGATGCGCTTCCAGCTGTTTTAGGAATAGTAAATGGTTATAGTTATTGTTCCTCGTTGTCTTCGCCACATTATCTATATTATAGATAATCAAATAATAAGTACGTGTTGACTCGGGGGTAGTACAAGTATATCAAAGACAAAATTTTCTTTCTTTTACTTTACTTTAGCTTGCGTGATACTTAGGGATATGTCGAGGGGGGGCTGTATTATAAATCCATGAGTCGACTGGTACCAAGTCTACGTCTGAGGGGGGCTGGGCCAGCGAACTCGTAACGCTTATAAAGAATTTTACGGACGTGGATGCACGCGTTCCGATGGTTGCAATCAGGTCACCCAGTCCAAGGCGGGTATGGCGACCACTAGCCGTTACTGCACTATGTTAAGTGCGGAATGCTGAGGCAACGCGGCCCATCCGAAAGGTTGCAGGTGTCCACTGCTACCAGACCGCCAGTATATCTTCCCTTGCGAGATGCACCAATCAGTGCCGGCTTACAACTTCATAAGTTGGAAGATAGGAGCGTTGGAGGCGATGGGTGCCGTCTCAACAAGAAGAATTTCGGAATTCCACAATTATGTGTTCCGAGGTGCTCAATAATATCCCAGCCGACAGCCTGATGGTTAGCCTGAAGTCGCTTAGCGGCGATTCTCGACCGATGGCCGTTTATTAGTCCGCAATTTTAAGATTAATTCTTAGTTAGGACACGTGAATGTAAATCTATTAGAGGCTGGATTTGGCAGCGACACGTCTATCCTCAGCGCTTTATTCTTTTCAAGAGAGAGAGTGCTAAGCTTTCCAGCGCTTGAGAGCCTTGCATTCAAGCAAAAGAAGAAGACTTTGACAACTGTCAAAAAAAGAGTGGCATAACAGCTGATCAATTTAAGCTTAAAGCTTGAGCTTGAGCTTGATCAACAGTAGCGTCTGACATACTATCTACCCATAACCAAGATTTACACCCACACAAGCAACAGCGGCATCTAAGATATTAGGCCTACTTCGTAAAATTTCTCACCCTCACACCATCTGATTGAATCATAGTTATTTAACTAATGATTAAGGCTGAAAAAAGGGTATTAATTCCTTCATTCCCAAATGTCCTTGGCATGAAACGTCCCTAATTCTTTTCCATTCAAGTCTTCAAGCAAATATAATGAAGCTCCTAATTTTTTCTTTACCCTTACTTTAACACCTATTGGCGCTAATTTAGCATTAAAATTAGTCGCTAAGTTGCTTTGTGCAAATGTACGTTTTATAACTTCCTGACCAACATTAAATGAACGCGGTCTGGTGCGTAAATCATATGATTTTTTATTAATTTTATATGCTTTCTCTAGGTATTTTTCTATATCTGACCTTATTTTAGCAATTTCGTCTACTCGATCTAATCTTACGGTTGGTTCATTTAACATATTAAGGTTTCTCAGTACTTGATAATCATTACCATGTGTGATCATGTTCTGTCCAAACAGCACTAAATAGGGAGATTTTCCAATTGATTGGTGAATGCTATTTCGTAATGCGCAATTTATTCTGCTTAAATAGCTGTCCCAATGTTTTTGCTCTGTGCGTATATAGGCTCTTAGTGCTGCGTTTATAGATCGATTGACACGTTCTGCAGCGTTGGCTTGCGGTGAGTAAGCACCAGTATAACTGTGCGATACACCATATTTTGATAACAATGCAGCGAAATCTTGACTCCTAAACTGTGTTCCATTATCACTGACTAACGTTTCAGGGACACCATAACAAGGAAATATTTCGTCGCTTAAGAAACTGATTAAAACTTTAGATGTGAATCGTTTTACCGGCTTGAGGAATGTAAATTTTGAAAAATGATCAAGCAGAATACAAATGCCTATGTTTCCTTGTTTTGTTCTAGGCAGGGGACCGATAAAGTCGATGTATAGCCTTTGAAATGGTCTCTCACTTTGTATTTGAGCTCCCATTGGTGGTTTGAGAATCTGCGTTGGATATTTACAAGTTTTACAAATTTCACACTTGCGAATATAATCACGCACTTCTCCAACCATATTTGGCCAATAAAAGTTTCTGCGTATGCGCTCTAAGCATTTGGCTGCACCACAGTGTGCTGATGATGGCTGATTATGCGCTGCGCTGATAACTTGCTCACGTAGTTGACTTGGAATCATTAATTTCCATCCATCGGTATGATTTTCATCAGCGTCCGAGGTAGTATTGACCCGATAGTAAACATACTTGTCAATTACTTGAAAGTGTGGTAATTTTTCTTCCAGTAGCTTTGTCTTTAAACGTGTGTATTCAGCGGATAGAAAAGCATCTGAGTTAAGGTCTATTTCTGGAAGTGTTTCTACATTAAGTGAGGCTATTTCTTCAAACGATTTAGATAGGGCATCCGCCACCACGTTTTCACTGCCCTTCCTATGTTCAATATCAAAATTGAATGCTTGCAATTTTAACGCCCATCGTGCTAGCCGACCGCTTAAATCTTTTTGGCTCATAAGCCATTTAAGGCTAGCATGATCGGTAACTACCTTGAATGAGTGACCTTCTATATACATTCTGAATTTCTTTAAAGCTAGAATTACTGCCAGGCATTCAAGTTCGGTTGTTGTGTAATTCCTTTGTGCTTTATTAAGTTTCTTTGACATATACGCAATGGGTCGCTCATCTCCTGCGTCATCTACTTGAGCTAACAGTGCGCCAACACCGTGAATGGAGGCATCACACTGTACTATAAATGGCTTTTCATAGTCAGGGTGACGCAAAAATGGAGCTGAACAAAGTCTTTCCTTTATTTGTTCAAATGATTGCTGAGCTGAATCATTCCACTCATAATTTTTCCCGCTTAACAGCTCGGTTAGAGCGAATGTAATGCTCGAGTAATGGGGAATGAATCGTTGATACCAGCCGGTCATCCCAAGGAAACGTCTAAGTTGGCGACGAGTTTTGGGAACTGGAAAGTCAGATACCGCACTTATCTTATCGGGGTTTACTTGCAGTGTACCTTCGCCTACCACATGGCCTAGATACTCGACTTGAGTAAGGCAAAATTGGCTTTTGCGAACATTAATGGTGAGTCCCGCTTTGCGTAAGCGAATAGCGATCTCTGATAGGTGAACTAAGTGTTCCTCGAAAGAGGAAGACATGACCAGCAGATCATCTAAGTATACAAACACATGTGTTTTTAAATCATATGGAACTACCAAATCCATCAATCGACACATGGTGTGGGGAGAATTACATAAGCCGAATGGCATTCTGGTAAACTGGTATAGTGGCCTATTGGGTATTGTAAAAGATGTTTTAGGACGCGATTGTTTGTTTAGACAAATTTGCCAAAACGCGTCTTTTAAATCGATTTTTGAAATACAATGAACTGGTGGCAGTCGACTAAGCAATCCTTCTAAACTGGGCATAGGATAGGCATCCTTTTTTGTTACTTCGTTTACTTTGCGTGAATCGAGACAAAAACGAATCTTGCCGGGTTTTACTATAAGTACTCCCGGTGAGGACCAAGCTGAGTCTTGGGCTTCTTCTATGACACCAAGACTAAGCATCCTATCAATTTCCGCGCATAATAATTTTTCTTTTGCAGGGGAAATGGGATAATATTTTTGCTTAATAGGTTTTGCATCGCCGGTATCTATGATATGCTCAATTAAATTAGTTTTCCCAAGGCCATCCCTTTCACACGATGGGAAAAACTCTATCACCGCTTGCAATCTTTCTTGTTGCTCTACACTCAACTGAAGCTTGTTCAAATCTTCTGCGATTTCGTTTACCGAATCTTCTAATTTAAGTTTAATACCAAACGCTTGCCAAAAGTCAATGCCACAAATTACGTTCTGTTCGATGGAGCTGATTATCAAAAATTGAAAATCCTTCTGTATAGAATTATATTTGATATTAATGGAAATTTTTCCATCTATTTTCTGTCTTTGGCCATCTGCAGTACGGACTGATCCCTTAACTTTTGTAACTTTAATGTTAGAGCTCAACAGGTAATTAGCTAATGAGCCGCCTATAACGCTTTTATTAGCTCCGCTGTCTAATAAGGCTAGGTAAGACTGATCAAAAAGATGTATATATGTGAATGGTCTAATGTCATTGCCTTGTTGTATAAGAGATGAGATAATCACTTTTCTTAACGTGTTTTTCTCTTTACCAAACTGTTTCATACGCTTTGTGGACCGAGTGGGCGATTCAATTTTATCGCATAGTTTATCCGTTTTAATTCTATGATATCTTCTTACTTTAATATGATATGGGATAAAATCATATTGGCTATCTATATTATGTGTAATGCTAGATTTTATTGAGTCCTTACCAACATTATCATGCCCTAAAATTTCCGAACTTGCTTGGCATTTCTCGCAATTGGGCTTATAAGTATCTAATTGTCCACAACCATAACAGAATATGCGTCTAGGTTTAAGACAGTCTTGGTATCGATGGCCTATTTCTTCGCAGTTCCAACACCTAATTTTCTCTGCTGCTCGTATTGCGTTAATTTCTGCTTCCTCAGTGGAGTCAGCGTACTCGGTTTCCTCTGCTTGGATTTCTTGTACATAACGTTTGGGCTGCCAAAGTTTTGGGCCAGATTTGTTAGACATGATAGTGTAAAACTCTTCGTGCTTGTGACACTCGCGGCGTAAGGCTGCCACGTTTGGAGTGGGCACATGTAACAATTCATGCCGAAGTTCTGCTCTAAGATTTCTTTTAACATATAATACGAAATCTCTATCTGTTAGCCGACTTTGAAGGGTGTCTGCAATGCCTAACATAGCATCCAGAAATTCATCGAAATTCTCAGTGGGTTTCTGTTTACGACGTCTCAGTATATCTTTGATATCTTCATCTGAAAGCTCATTTTGGTATCTTTCGCACAAGCGATTGCAAAGATTATACCATGTTTGGTGAGGCGAGTTTCGATGAAATCGCCAATAAAATGTTAATGCCGGACCAGCAAACAATAGATTTGCAAACTGATATAAAGTTTCATAATCGCCGCTGAGGCATCTACCGGTCAAGCAATTTACTCTATAAATAAACTCATCAACTGGAATATCATCTGATTTTCCGCTAAACTTTAAGTGCCAATTAGAGATTATATTGGAAACTCTGTCCGGTCGCCCTGTTGAGTCCTGATCTCGTCTCACGACCCTATCAAAAGGACGTCTATGTCTCATATTAACCGGTTCACTCCGCTCTGACTCTGCTCTATTAAAAATCTCATTTTCCCATTCTAGTTGAGGGTCATCGCGGGGCTCGTATGCAGGGGAGCCTACTTGGAGGTTTCTCATTGCCACTGAGATCTGTTCGGCCATTGCCGCTGTCAATGAGGACCGCACGTTCTCTATTGAAGAAGCTATAAGATTCTTGACCTGTTGCTCTGTGGGTGCGCTCTTAACTTTGACTTGGTTTTGGGTGTTAGCTGATGTGGACTGTCGCTGCTTGGCAGCTGCTGGTAGCTTACGTTGGGATGCCCTAGTATTGGGTCGGCCTCTGCTGCTAGGCGTATGGGTATCGCTACGATTTGACTGCTTGGGTGGTTGGATATTGTGAGCCATACTTAGAGGTTCGACTTGTTCGGAATTATTGCATGTCTGACAAGGTTGTTGACATATTGGACAAGTAGTATTGGACTTTAGCCATTCGGTGAGACATTCTTTATGAAATTTGTGTTTGCATAAGGTCTCAGTGAAACTTAAATGATTTGCTGAATTTTTGCATATACTGCATGCCGCAGGGGTTTCTATTAGGTTAAGATGTTCTTGGCTTCTTCTAACCGTCATCTTATTTGATTAAGTTTAATTAAGCGATATTTATTCAATCAACAAAAATTGTTTCCAATTTTGGAGAGGGATATCTCTGACACAACTTGCTGCTACTCTGCTCCGTTGCTACACCATTAATCTTTAATCGTTGTATTCTGAGACTACTAAAGAAAATGAAATTTGAATGTTCAACTCATATAAAAGAGTATCTAGCCGAAATTATACAATTAGATCTAGTCTCAATTTTATATGGTTAACTCTTGTTTTTCCTTGCAATTCTACTTGGTATAGAACTAAATATAAAACCATCAGAACTATATTTCCTAAACAGAATTAACAAGAAATTTTATTTTAGGAGCTACCTAATATTTTAACTTATTATTGTCGTTTGGTCTGGTTATAACAGTGTTACACATACCAGCTTTTCCAATAGCGACAATTGATACGTTTACTGTCTTAAGTGCAAAAATTATTTTGGAAGTAAGGAAACTGGTATTTTGTAAGGAAGCTGGAAAGGGAATTGGACAGCATGTGTTAACTTTTTTTTTTTTTTTTTTTTTCAGATTTTTTTATAAGCTCGGAGTTGGGCGCCATTTAGTATGTAACGAACACGGACTACGCCTCAGAAGCGGCTCTGTCCTAGCTGCGGCTGAGCTCATGGTACGGGATGATTGGGTTCTGGTTTGCTTGCTAAGTAGCGTAGGCGTCACCTGACTAAAGTTCAGACAGAGCGAAGAAAAGTACCAGTTCACTAGTTTAATGGTGTAAAGGCGCGATTAATGGTGTAAAGGCGCGATGTTCTGTAGTAACGAATCAGCATAGCAATAGTTGGTCTCGGATTCCCACTCCAAAATGAACAAAACTTAGTTACAATTCATGTTGGTATAATTCGGCCTTAATACATATAATTCAATTTTAGTTGTTTCTTCATCCTGTTTATCTCTTCTAGTTACAAACTAACCTTAATTATAATCTTTTAATTATTTGAAAGGATTTGATAATTACTTTATATTTAAGTGCTCCTCGTCAACATATAGGCAACGTTTAACTTATCTTTAACAACTTTAGTGAAGATCGAAGGACAACGAATAAAAATAACACTACCACACGTTTACCTCGCCCGTTTAGCCATCAGGCTTTGCCAGGTTTTCACTTTAAGTTTCGGCTAGGCCGTACTTACAGTACTATCAATGTTTCCCGCGTAGTCAGCAGGCCTGTTGACGACGATCGATGCGCTTCCAGCTGTTTAAGGAA
Source organism: Scaptomyza montana (assembly GCA_018904305.1). Classification (NCBI taxonomy): domain Eukaryota; kingdom Metazoa; phylum Arthropoda; class Insecta; order Diptera; family Drosophilidae; genus Scaptomyza; species Scaptomyza montana. The sequence continues at coordinate 57,001 of JAEIGR010000091.1, read as the reverse complement.
TAGTAAATGGTTATAGTTATTGTTCCTCGTTGTCTTCGCCACATTATCTATATTATAGATAATCAAATAATAAGTACGTGTTGACTCGGGGGTAGTACAAGTATATCAAAGACAAAATTTTCTTTCTTTTACTTTACTTTAGCTTGCGTGATACTTAGGGATATGTCGAGGGGGGGCTGTATTATAAATCCATGAGTCGACTGGTACCAAGTCTACGTCTGAGGGGGGGCTGGGCCAGCGAACTCGTAACGCTTATAAAGAATTTTACGGACGTGGATGCACGCGTTCCGATGGTTGCAATCAGGTCACCCAGTCCAAGGCGGGTATGGCGACCACTAGCCGTTACTGCACTATGTTAAGTGCGGAATGCTGAGGCAACGCGGCCCATCCGAAAGGTTGCAGGTGTCCACTGCTACCAGACCGCCAGTATATCTTCCCTTGCGAGATGCACCAATCAGTGCCGGCTTACAACTTCATAAGTTGGAAGATAGGAGCGTTGGAGGCGATGGGTGCCGTCTCAACAAGAAGAATTTCGGAATTCCACAATTATGTGTTCCGAGGTGCTCAATAATATCCCAGCCGACAGCCTGATGGTTAGCCTGAAGTCGCTTAGCGGCGATTCTCGACCGATGGCCGTTTATTAGTCCGCAATTTTAAGATTAATTCTTAGTTAGGACACGTGAATGTAAATCTATTAGAGGCTGGATTTGGCAGCGACACGTCTATCCTCAGCGCTTTATTCTTTTCAAGAGAGAGAGTGCTAAGCTTTCCAGCGCTTGAGAGCCTTGCATTCAAGCAAAAGAAGAAGACTTTGACAACTGTCAAAAAAAGAGTGGCATAACAGCTGATCAATTTAAGCTTAAAGCTTGAGCTTGAGCTTGATCAACAGTAGCGTCTGACATACTATCTACCCATAACCAAGTTTTACACCCACACAAGCAACAGCGGCATCTAAGATATTAGGCCTACTTCGTAAAATTTCTCACCCTCACAACCTGTTACATACATTTGCACAAAAGCAATATACCCTCTGGTCTGTAGATCAAATGGTCATTCGCCAAGCAATAGCGTTCTGTGTACACATCGAGAATAGGCAAATGCAAAGAAAATACAAGCTAAGGTTTCCTCGACAACTACTTAAAGAAACTGTGACTGGAAAAGATAGTTACCCTCTATATCGTAGAAGAGCGATAGAAGATGGAGGTAATGCAATTAATATAAATGGTAATTGCATAGATAATCGTTGGGTTGCGCCTTACAACTGTGAACTTTTGAGAACATTTGAAGCTCACATAAATTTTGAGTATTGTAGTTCTGTAAAGTCTATTAAATACATCTGTAAATATGTTAACAAGGGCAGTGATCAAGCATCATTTACTCTTGAAGACCAACGTATTGAAATTAATATGTACGAAAGTGGCCGTTATATAAGTAGCTCAGAAGCGGTATGGAGAATCTTTGCATTTCCCATACATAAACGTTTTCCGGCTATTACACACTTAGCTGTTCATTTAGAAAATGGTCAACGAATATATTTTAACCCCAATAATCCGCAACAATTACTTGACAGATTAAGCATTACACCCAAAACCACTTTGCTAGCCTTCTTTGAGCTATGCACACGTGATGAGTTTGCAAGAACGCTTCTATATTGTGAAGTTCCATCGTATTTTACATGGAACAATAAAGAATTTCAAAGAAGAAAACGAGGGCACGATGTGCCAAATTTTCCTGGAGTTAAAAGAGATTCAGCTTTGGGAAGAGTTTACACTATTCATCCCAATAATACCGAATGTTTTTATTTAAGACTTTTATTACATTTTGTAAGGGGCCCAACTTCATTTTTAAATTTAAAAACCGTTAATGGTATAGCATGCGCATCATTTCAATTGGCGTGTAAAGCTCTAGGATTACTAGAAGATGATAAGCACTGGTATTCAACTATAGCCGAAGCTGTCATATGTCAAAATCCTACAAAACTGAGGGAACTTTTTGCAATAATGTTAGTATTTTGTCAAATTTCGGATGCTCTTAAACTTTGGAATACTTATAAAGAGAGTTTCTCAGAAGATATTTTAAGAGCCTTTCATTTTTCACAAGAGAGAAATATTGATGAAAGTATTGTGAATAATGTATTAAATAAATGTCTTATTTACATTGAAGATATAGTACTGTCTATTGGTGGTCAAAACTTGACTAACTATGGACTTCCACTACCAATCAGATCCGAGGAAATTGTTCAAAATAATGAATATCATAGAGAAACAAATTATGAAAATTGCGATAATTTTGTTGTTAATAATGAGCTACTCCTTACTGCTGAGCAAAACAAGTAACGAAAAGTACTACATAGCGTTGAAGCAGAAAAAGGAGAAATCTATTTTTTAGATGCACCTGGTGGAACAGGTAAAACGTTTCTTTTAAATTTATTATTGGCAAAAGTACGGCAAAGTAAAAACATTGCATTGGCCGTTGCTTCTTCCGGTATCGCAGCCACTCTACTAAATGGTGGCCGCACAGCGCATTCTATACTTAAGATTCCATTTAATTTGATTCATTTAGAAACACCACATTGCTCAATTTCAAAGCAATCTAATATTGCTGCTGTGCTCAAAGATTGCAAGCTTATTGTTTGGGATGAGTGTACTATGGCCCATAAAGGTGCTTTTGAAGCTGTAGATCGATCTTTGAAAGACATTCGAGATAGTGAATACTTAATGGGTGGCATAACTGTTCTCTTAGCTGGTGATTTTCGACAAACTCTTCCAGTGATCCCCAGAGGAACAAGAGCAGATGAAATAAATGCGTGCTTAAAGTCTTCAATTTTGTGGCCCAAAATACAGAAAATTGCATTAACAAAAAATATGCGAGTGCACTTAAAAGGTGATAGCATAGCTGGTGAATTTGCAGAAATGCTTCTTAAAATAGGAAATGGATTATTTCCAACCCATGATGGCAAAATAACTTTACCATCCACTTTGTGTCATGTTGTGAAAAGTATTGAAGAACTAACTCTAAAAATATTTCCGGATATTACAAATATCTCTCAAAAATCACTCGAATGGTTTTCAGAACGTGCTATTTTGACTGCGAGAAATGACAATGCATTGGAAATAAACGAGTTTTTATTAAAATCATTTCAAAGTGAAGAAATGACATATAACTCTATTGATTCTGTGACTGAAATCGAAGATGCAGTTCATTACCCCGTCGAGTTTCTTAATTCATTAAATCCGGCTGGCCTGCCTCAACATAAATTAACTTTAAAGATTGGTTCACCTGTAATGTTGATTCGCAACTTGAAACCGCCAAAACTGTGCAATGGTACAAGATTGCAAGTTAAAGTCCTTCATAAGAATGTTGTCGAAGCAATTATATTTACTGGCAATGGTATAGGGGAAACGGTTTTTATACCGAGAATTCCATTAATACCTTCTGACTCTGAATTGCCATTTCAATTTAAAAGATTGCAATTTCCTTTAAAAGTTTGCTTTGCCCTAACAATCAATAAATCACAGGGACAAACTCTCAAATTAGCCGGACTAGATTTAAGACACGATTGCTTCTCTCATGGCCAATTTTATGTAGCCTGCTCAAGAGTCAGTTAACCAAAAAGTTTATTTGTATTAGCACCTGACAGAAAAACAACCAATGTCGTTTATCAAGAAGCTCTTTACAGTTGTTAATAATTGCAAATTAAATTCAACAAGTGGATAAGGCCTACTGGGGAAACCACAATAAAAAATTACGCACCTGATTCTCTACCTCAATGGTGGCGTGGAAAAGAGAATATTAAATACTTTGCTTTAATTTGTTGTTAAATATTTTCTAATTTATTTATTTTACATCTATCTTTTATTGCTAAAATAATATAAACTATCTGCGCAGCGAAGTAAGCGGGGCACTTACTATGTCGTATAAACGGATATGTAGGATTTCATCAGATGTGCAAGTGAATACACAGGGGCTTCAACACACGGTTATTTTCAAACGTTATAATTGCTTGCATTCGAAAATCGAGCGCGCAGCGCGAGGGGGGTTGGCGAGCGAAGCGAGCAGGTTGGGACCCCCTAGTGTTATATAAATTTGTATTCTATTTACATTTATTATGATTATTTGGCATATTAAACATCAAACTTTTTGCAAAAATTGATTTTGACAAAAAAATTTATTATTTTATTATTATTATCTTAGCTTTAATTACTATTTTATTTTAAATATTAATTACATCAAAAGCGTCGTCGTTATTAATGGGTGCGTTCAGGGAACTAATCGCTTACAATACATGTTTAGTAATCGTTCGCTGAACGTTCTGCTTAGTAAGCGCTCTTTAAACATGTTTAGTCAGCACCCGCCATCTTTGTAAGCGTAGTGGTTGAACAGCTGTTAATTGTTTTGTGCAAATGGATAGAAAAAGAATAAAATTAATGTTACTGCCATTTTGTTGCGAGGATACTGATGTAAGCGAGGTTGTCATGGGGTTGAAAGATGAGTTTCACTAATTTTTACAAATCGATAATGCTGATCAGCTGAACAACTAAGCAGTGCGTTCAAAAGTTTTCAGCGGTTAACACTAAGCGCTTAATAAGCAGCTTTATAACCGCTTAGTTCCCTGAACGCACCCAATGACTGTGACAATAGGCTTATGGTAACTGAAATACGACACATGAACGTTGGTAGATATCTGGTTCACATATCTTGAAAATACTGAATCAATGGTTGTACCATACCTCGTTGTCCCCAATGTTGTATCGGAAATAATATCTAAATTAAGCTCAGATTTTAAAAACTGTATTAATTTGAATCCGTCATTTGTGGTGGGAGTATATGAAACTGTTTCTTCAGTTGCTTTGATCTACCTTCTGTGTAAGCCAACAATGTCTCATGAATAAAATCAATTACATCATCAACTTTTTTATTCACAGAAATGTAAATTGAGTCGACAATTACGTAATTCCCGTTAGGCAGAGTAAATCTCGCTGCACATATGTCCCCCAAATTTGAATGGGTTATATAACTGGTCATTCCTTAAAAAAGTATCATTATTGCCAGTAAGTACATTGTGTGAATCGTTGACATTTTGATAAATACCGCTCCCTCGATTAATGTCTGAAATTTTCAAAGCCAAAAGATTGGGAAGCCGTGTTTCCAATAACATTACAATATGTGCTATTTGTATAATGTTACCACGAAGATCAGGTGCATGTGCCTGGAGACTTTCGCAATTAAGCGAGAAGAGTATCATATTTCCTTCATTTATTTTATTGAGTACTAGTAAGTGCACCACTTACTTCGCTGCGCCGATAGTTTATATAAATTTTAGCAATAGAAGATAAGTATAAAATAAATACATTAAAAACAAGAGGAAACGTTGCAGTCGGACGCAACCGACTGCGGTATACTCGTTACCAGCATTAAAACCGGTAAAAAAAAGCCTGATTGCAAAGGGGTTCGGATGCGGCAGGGGAGTACGCTGCCTTAAAGATTCTCCGATGCAGATGGGGATGCCACCAGATATCTTCCTTCCACATTTGGTGACTCTAGCTCAAAGTTTGTAAAAGCTGGGGAAAGGGGGGCTGGAAGCGGTATGGGTGGGAGTGGCATCCAAATTTTTGATGCAGATCTTTGTGAAATGTCAATTGCTATCTTCATACCAAATTTTGTGACTCTAGCTTAAAGTTTGTAAAAGATGGAGAAATGGGGTCTGGGGGGCGGTATGGAAGGGCGTGGCATCCAAATTTTTGATGCAGATCTTTGTGGAATGTCAATTGCTATCTTCATACCAAATTTGGTGACTCTAGCTCGAAGTTTGTAAAAGGTGGGGGAAAGGGGGTGAAATGGGTTGGTGTGGCTCCAAAACTTTGATGCAGATTTTTGGGGGTCGTTCCCAGCTATCTTCCTATTAAATTTGGTGGCTCTAGCTCCACAACTCTGGAAGATACACGCATTCCTGTTTTGACGATGCTTTGGATAATTTTTGGTTTTTGATTATTTTTTTTTTTTAGGAGGGGCAAATTTGTTTTTTGGGGGGGGGGGGAATGGGGGTGTGGGGGGCATTCAAATGTTTTTTGGGAGGTTATATCTTTCATCTAATTTGAAAATTGGTTCAATAAAATAAGGGGGGAGAGTTTTTTTTTTTTCTCAAACAGGGCGGGGGGACGAGTAGGGGCCCCAAAACCCTGGGCGGTCTTGTCAAAAACCAGCTATATTCCTACCAAATTTGGTGGCTTTAGCTTCACAACTCTGGAAGATACACGCATTCCAGTTTTTGACGAATCGAAAGGACGGAAGGGGGCGGCTAGGGCAGTATTGGTGGGCGTGGCAGTATATTGAGCTAGAGCCATTTTTGGTATGAAAACAGCAATTGAAGTTCCACAAATATCTGCATCAAAAAATTGGATGCCATGCCCTCCCATACCGCTTCCAGCCCCCCTTTCCCAACCTTTAACAAACTTTGAGCTAGAGTCACAAAATTTGGAGGGAAGACAGCTGGTGGCATCCCAATCTGCATCGGAGAATCGTTAAGGCAGCGTACACCCCTGCTGCAATCGTACCCCCTTTGCAATCAGGCCTCTTTTACCGGTTTAAAACTGGTAACGAGTATACCGCAGTCGGTTGGGTCCGACTGCAACGTTTCCATTTGTTTTTTATTCTTGTTTTTATACTCGATACGGAAGGTAAAGAGGATATTGGTTTTGTGCAATGTCCGTCATGGTGCCTGTCCGTCTGTATGTTCTCAACTTTTTTTCACACCATTTTTAAGTCAATAAGTCATATATCTCCCACAGTTTTTGAGCTATAGCCACCAAATTTGGTGCCAAGATAGGTGATGATGACCCCCCAAAAACTGCATCTAAAGTTTGGATACCACTCCCACCGATACTGCCCTAGCCGCCCCCATCCACCCCAACGCTTCGTGAAAAACGGGAATGCGTGTATCTTCCAGAGTTGTGGAGCTAGAGCGACCAAATTTGGTAGTAAGATAGCTGGCAACGACCCATAAAATCTGCATCAAAGATTTGGAGCCACGCCCACCCATTCCACCCCCCTTTCCGCACCATTTACAAACTTTTAGCTAGAGTCACCAAGTTTGGTATGAAGATAGCAATTGACATTCCACATATATCTGCATCACAAATTTGGATGCCACGCCCACATATACCGCCCCAGCCACCCTTTCCACACTTTTTTCAAATATCGATCTAGAGTCACCAAATTTGGTATGAAGATAGCAATTGACCTTCCATGGATGCCACGCCCACCCATACCGCCCGCAGCCCCTTTCCCAACCTTTAACAAACTTTGAGCTAGAGTCACCAAATTTGCAACGAAGACAGCTGGTGGCATCCACATCTGCATCTTTGCAATCAGGCCTCTTTTTACCGGTTTTAATACTGGTATCGAGTATGCCGCAGTCGGTTGCGTCCGACTGCAACGTTTATTTATAAACGACATTGGTTGTTTTCTGTCAGGTGCTAATACAATTAAACTTTTTGGTGAACTGACTCTAGAGTAGGCTACATAAAATTGGCCATGAGAGAAACAATCGTGTTTTAAGTCTAGTCCGGCTAATTTAAGAGTTTGTCCCTGTGATTTATCAATTGTTAAGGCAAAGCAAACTTTTAAAGGGAATTGCAATCTTTTAAATTGAAATGGCAATTCAGAATCAGAAGGTATTAATGGAATTCTCGTTATATAAACCGCTTTCTGTATACCATTGCCAGTAAAGCTCATTGCTTCGTCAACATTCTTATGAAGGACTTTAACTTGCAATCTTGTTGCATTACACAATTTTGGCGGCTTCAAGTTGCGAGTCAACATTACAGGTGAACCAATCTATGAAGTTAATTTATGTTGAGGCAGGCCAGCCGGATTTAATGAATTAAGAAACTCGACGGGGTAATGAACTGCATCTTCGACTTCAGTCACAGAATCAATAGTTAATTGTCATTTCTTCACTTTAAAATGATTTTATGAAAATCTCGCTTATTTCCAATGCATTGTCATTTCTCGCAATTTCTAATATCGGGAAATATTATTAGAGTTAGTTCTTCAATACTTTTCACAACATGACACAAAGTTGATGGTAAAGTTATTTTGCCATCATGGGTTGGAAATAATCCATTTCCTATTTGAAGAAGCATTTCTGCAAATTCACCAGCTATGCTATCACCTTTTAAGTGCACTCGCATATTTTTCGTTAATGCAATTTTCTGTATTTTGGGCCACAAAATTGAAGACTTTAAGCACGCATTTATTTCATCTGCTCTTGTTCCTCTGGGGATCATTGGATGAGTTTGTCGAAAATCACCAGCTAAGAGAACAGTTATGCCACCCATTAAGTATTCACTATCTCGAATGTTTTTCAAAGATCGATCTACAGCTTCAAAAGCACCTTTATGGGCCATAGTTTACTCATCCCAAACAATAAGCTTGCAATCTTTGAGCACAGCAGCAATATTACATTGCTTTGAAATTGAACAATATGGTATTTCTAAATGAATCAAATTAAATGGAATCTTAAGTGTAGAATGCGCTGTGCGACCATCACACGGTCGGTTTTTCTGTAGCTTTATTTAACCGACCAAAAATGTTGGCATTCACATTATTCGCATCGGTTAAATCCAAAATCCCATCACTTTTTGGTGTAACACCATTTGGTCACACTTCTCTATTTAATTCAACACAAACATATATTAAAAACGTTAACAACTTCAAAATGTATACAGACGAAAACATATTAGATGTGGTTTGTATTTTAACCGCGGTAGCTCAAGCTAAGAACGCTGTTACTGCCCGAGCTGTGAAAGTTAAAGAAAAGAAAAATTAACCACGCACTGTCTGGAGCAGATTTTGGCTCATGCGTCGCGACCAGGGGAAGGACATAGCCGCATTGGTAATGAAGGAGCTCCAATATGAGGATTTGGAAACTTTTCGCAACTTCAATAGAATGTCCCCATCAAACAAAATTCAAAAGCAGGATACTGTAATGAGGCAAACGATTCCAGTAGAAACGAGACTGCTTATGACGCTGCGGTTCTTGGCCACTGATGATTCGTTTCGGAGTCTTTCTTTAATTATTCAGGAAGGTGTTGAAGCTATTATAAGTTCACTTGCTGGCCATGTCATACTACATATTAAATTTCAAATGCTTCTCAGTTGCCCAAGACGACAGAAGACTGGTTGCGAGTCTCGGACGAATTTAACGTTCCATGGAATTTCCCGCATTGCTTCGGTTCTCTAGGTAAAGACCTTAAAACATATATTATAATAATTATTTTAATGCAATATAAATTTCACAGATGGAAAACATATTGCATTTCGTGCCAAGAAGTCTGACGGCTCCTTTTATTTTAACTATAAAGGCTTTAACAGCATTGTTTTGCTTGCACTTGTCGATGCCGATAACAACTTTTTGTATGTTGACATCGGTTGCAATGGAAGAGCAAACGACGAATCCGTGTTCATTGCCTCTCTTTGTTCGGCAATAGAACAAAATAAACTTAACATTCCACCCGATGCAGAATTGGAAGAAAATGGTACAAAACTTCCATATGTAATTGTTGCCGATGAAGCATTTAAGCTTCAAAGGTGGTTGATGAAACCTCATCGGCAAAGAACGAGCAATGAAAATAAAATTTTCAACTACCGCTTGAGCAGAGCACGCAGAGATGTTGAAAATGCGTTTGGCATTTTGTCAAATCGTTTTCGAATATTGCAAACCACAATAAACCTGAGCGCAGAAAAAGTAGAATAGCTTGTTTATGCGGCTTGCGTTTTTCAAAACTATCTGAAAGCCCAAGAGAGAGATAACGTAAATGGAATGGATAGTTTGAACACGGATGAGGTATTGTTCACGCCAGGAGAGTGGCGCTCAATGCAGCCCTTAACAGGCCTTGCTGGAGTGGGCAATAGGAGTGCGGAGGAGCCCAGAATTATCCGTGACGAGCTAACAAAATATTTTAACACAACCGGCGCTGTTTCCTGGCAGGCTGATGCAATCAAAAAGTTCAATTTTTAATAAAAAGAAAATGCTTTTCTTGAATTAAATTTGATTTTATTAATATCACATTCTTCAAGTAGTGAGCCAAATATTAAATATTATTAATTATAATAATTAAATTAATTATAATTTTTGTAAAGAATTTCAAGTATTTGCATCTTGGCTTCCATCCGCCTTTTTGGGTTTTCGATGAGAGCCATCTCCGCTTTAACAAGCTCGCCAAACGAGTCAACGTCGTGCTCGAACTTGCGCTTGTTTCGTATAACGCCTAGCATTTCACTTGCAGTCTTTAAAACGCTCTCTGCTGATGGCTCAGATTCTTTGGCAGCCTGAGTCAAGCAACCGGGCGATTCCAATATCGAAGCCTCTTCGACCACATCTTGTGAATCCGAAGTCATCGTGTCGCTTTGAAACTGTTGAAAGTATGTTCCATATAGGCACATTTTATACATAAATAATAGCAAACTATACTCACATTGAAACTTGATGTTCTATTTTCCTTTATTTTAAGGTGAGGCTTCAAAAAATCTAAATTTTTCAACCAAAAAATTGTTCAGCCTCTCGTCTGTTCCCATTCCACTTTTGCAATTCGTTTTTGCCTGCTTCTTTAAGTGTATTATTAAATATTAGCTTCTTAATGTTCCTATTTTTGTTTTAATGTCGGACACTTCAACATTGTCAATCACAGTCCGCATTGTTTCCAATACGGCATCAAATGACCCGTTGCGGCAGTGCTTGTTGTGGTACATAGTACTTTTTGGATCATAGAGATTGGGATGGCGCTCTTATGCATCAATTATCAACTTAATTGACTCCGTGGTCCATATAATCTTCTAAAATATTGTATGAAAGGTTGAATATAATGCTGCATTTACACTAGTTGATAAATTAATTTTATTATATTTTTTTTAATCTTATTTTTAATTGTTTTTAATTAATTATTTTTTTTGTTTGGAATTATATAATAAATAAATTATTATTTTTTTTTTTTTTTTTAATTAAAAATTTTGTCATTACTTTTTATAAATAATTTAACTCATAATCAGTAAAAAAAAAAAAAGAAATTTATTTTATTTTTTTTTTTTTTTTTTTTTTGTATAAACTTTTTTTTTTTATAGGGGCTCCTCTTCCCCCTTCTCCCTTCCCCCCCCCGCGCCGGGGCCCCGATTTTCGAATGCAAGCAATTATAACGTTTGAAAATAACCGTGTGTTGAAGCCCTCTGTGTATTCACTTGCACATCTGATGAAATCCTACATTTCCGTTTATACGACATAGTAAGTGCCCCGCTTACTTCGCTGCGCAGATAGTTTATATTATTTTAGCAATAAAAGATAGATGTAAAATAAATAAATTAGAAAATATTTAACAACAAATTAAAGCAAAGTATTTAATATTCTCTTTTCCACGCCACCATTGAGGTAGAGAATCAGGTGCGTAATTTTTTATTGTGGTTTCCCCAGTAGGCCTTATCCACTTGTTGAATTTAATTTGCAATTATTAACAACTGTTAAGAGCTTCTTGATAAACGACATTGGTTGTTTTTCCGTCAGGTGCTAATACAACTAAACTTTTTGGTGAACTGACTCTTGAGCAGGCTACATAAAATTGGCCATGAGAGAAGCAATCGTGTCTTAAATCTAGTCCGGCTAATTTGAGAGTTTGTCCCTGTGATTTATTGATTGTTAGGGCAAAGCAAACTTTTAAAGGAAATTGCAATCTTTTAAATTGAAATGGCAATTCAGAGTCAGAAGGTATTAATGGAATTCTCGGTATAAAAACCGTTTCCCCTATACCACTGCCAGTAAAGACCATTGCTTCGACAACATTCTTATGAAGGGCTTTAACTTGCAATCTTGTACCATTGCACAGTTTTGGCGGCTTCAAGTTGCGAATCAACATTACAGGTGAACCAATCTTTAAAGTTAATTTATGTTGAGGCAGGCCAGCCGGATTTAATGAATTAAGAAACTCGACGGGGTAATGAACTGCATCTTCGACTTCAGTCACAGAATCAATAGAGTTATATGTCATTTCTTCACTTTGAAATGATTTTAATAAAAACTCGTTTATTTCCAATGCATTGTCATTTCTCGCAGTCAAAATAGCACGTTCTGAAAACCATTCTAGTGATTTTTCAGAGATATTTGTAATATCCGGATCTATTTTTAGAGTTAGTTCTTCAATACTTTTCACAACATGACACAAAGTTGATGGTAAAGTTATTTTGCCATCATGGGTTGGAAATAATCCATTTCCTATTTGAAGAAGCATTTCTGCAAATTCACCAGCTATGCTATCACCTTTTAAGTGCACTCGCATATTTTTTGTTAATGCAATTTTCTGTATTTTGGGCCACAAAATTGAAGACTTTAAGCACGCATTTATTTCATCTGCTCTTGTTCCTCTGGGGATCACTGGAAGAGTTTGTCGAAAATCACCAGCTAAGAGAACAGTTATGCCACCCATTAGGTATTCACTATCTCGAATGTCTTTCAAAGATCGATCTACAGCTTCAAAAGCACCTTTATGGGCCATAGTACACTCATCCCAAACAATAAGCTTGCAATCTTTGAGCACAGCAGCCATATTAGATTGCTTTGAAATTGAGCAATGTGGTGTTTCTAAATGAAACAAATTAAATGGAATCTTTAGAGTAGAATGCGCTGTGCGGCCACCATTTAGTAGAGTGGCTGCGATACCGGAAGAAGCAACGGCCAATGCAATGTTTTTACTTTGCCGTACCTTTGCCAATAATAAATTTAAAAGATACGTTTTACCTGTTCCACCAGGTGCATCTAAAAAATAGATTTCTCTTTTTTCTGCTTCAACGCTATGCAGTAACTTTTCGTATACTTGTTTTTGCTCAGCAGTAAGGAGTAGCTCATTATTAACAACAAAATTATCGCAATTTTCATAATTTGTTTCTCTATGATATTCATTATTTTGAACAATTTCCTCGGATCTGATTGGTAGTGGAAGTCCATAGTTAGTCAAGTTTTGACCACCAATAGACAGTACTATATCTTTAATGTACAAAAGACATTTATTAAATACATTATTCAGAATACTTTGATCAATATTTCTGTCTTGTGAAATATGAAAGGCTCTTAAAATATCTTCTGAGAAACTCTCTTTATAAATATTCCAAAGTTTAAGAACATCCGAAATTTGACAAAATACTAACATTATTGCAAAAAGTTTCCTCAGTTTTGTAGGATTTTGACATATGACAGCTTCGGCTATAGTTGAATCCCAGTGCTTATCATCTTCTAGTAATCCTAGAGCTTTACACGCTAATTGAAATGATGCGTATGCTATACCATTAACGGTTTTTAAATTTGAAAATGAAGTTGGCCCTCTTACAAAATGTAGTAAAAGTCTTAAATAAAAACATTCTGTATTATTGGGATGAATAGTGTAAACTCTTCCCAAAGCTGAATCTCTTTTAACTCCAGGAAAATTTGGCACATCATGCCCTCGTTTTCTTCTTTGAAATTCTTTAATGTTCCATGTAAAATACGATGGAACTTCACAATATAGAAGCGTTCTTGCAAACTCATCGCTTGTGCATAGCTCAAAGAAGGCTAGCAAAGTGGTTTTGGATGTAATGCTTAATCTGTCAAGTAATTGTTGCGGATTATTGGGGTTAAAATATATTCGTTGACCATTTTCTAAATGAACAGCTAAGTGTGTAATAGCCGGAAAACGTTCATGTATGGGAAATTCAAAGATTCTCCATACCGCTTCTGAGCTACTTATATAACGGCCACTTTCGTACATATTATTTTCATTACGTTGGTCTTCAAGAGTAAATGATGCTTGATCACTGCCCTTGTTAACATATTTACAGATGTATTTAATAGACTTTACAGAACTACAATACTCAACATTTATGTGAGCTTCATATGTTCTCAATAGTACACAGTTATAAGGCACAACCCAACGATTATCTATGCAATTACCATTTATATTAATTGCATTACCACCATCTTTTATCGCTCTTCTACGATATAGAGGGTAACTATCATTTCCAGTCACAGTTTCTTTAAGTAATTGTCGAGGAAACCTTTTGGTACAATTTCCATTTTCCATGCATGGCGATTTATTATTAAATGCACCGCAAGGACCATGAATCATATTTGACTTAACAATGTCAAATAACAAAGGTTCCTCATCTGCGTTTGGTATTTCGGCACAGATAATCTTATCGATTTTATCTGGTCTTATTTTATTTTCTAACCAAACTTTTGCCATTCCACAGAGTACATGAAACATTGCACGCTTCCAAACAAAGAACCTTTTATCAATAGTGACATTAAAGCTTTAACTTTTAAATGAAAATCTCGAGCTATAATATCGTGACGATCATGTGGCTTTTGACCCGGTATCAAAACACTTTTGATGTCATTGCATTGTGGATTGCAGGTGAATGTTATGAAAAGATCTGGTCGCCCATAATGGCGAACATATGTCATAGCATCTTGAGTCTTTTCATGCATATATCGTGCAGAGCTTGTAAAAGAAGATGGTAAAATTACCATCTGACCAAGTTGAGCTGCTTCAACATCTTGTTGGCCTATTGCATCTTGTAGATGTATATAGCTATCTGCTCTGAGTTTCGCTTGATTGTAGCGAATATAATTTAACCTTTCTGTTTCAATTTTAGCATACATATCAACCAAAAATTGACTATAAAGGGAACGACAATAAATTAAATGATTTATCTCGGATTGACGAATCATTATTTTATAGCTGTAAAAGCTTAACGCAGATATCATTTTTTTTGGATCCTCCCTTTTTAATAATGGATTCCATTGTGGTATATCCACTGAATAGCCATCTTCGCCATAAGGAAATAGCAAAGGGTACTGTAAGGCATCGTATGATCGATGCACCTCACTAATGCGATGTAATTTATTATTATGGCTTTCAATAATAATATCGCGCTTTTCAGATTGCTGACCAACAATAACTAAAGCTACTTCGCTTAATAGAGGTGCATTGTAAAGCCCTTTGTGTGCACCAGCGGGTGTTCGATCAGCATGTATAACCAATTTATAATCTTTAGTACTTATTGGTATTTTATTGAGAGCCATTTTTAGATCTATTACATAACGATTATGATGATGAAACATACATTGAAGATCCTTTACTACGCTTAAATCAACATTTGAAATATTTTTGCAACGTAGTTGAGCTTCCTTTTCATCATCACCAACAAAATAAATTTGAAGAAACTGCATTTCTTCATTTGGCAAAGGTCGGACACTACCAATTAAGTGATACACTTGTCCTTGGACTTTAAAGGTTGACCAACTTTCATTTATAATTTTTGTACTACCAAAAGAAGTCATTTGAAAGCAGCTGTTATACTTTCTTATACGATCAATGAAATGATCATGCTTGGGATGTCCACCAATTATTAAGCTTTTAAGTGGATCAGGCAAACTTTCATTTTGTGAAAGTTTAACTTTTCCTGCCTTGCAACAGATACCCAGAGGCTCATTTTTCCACTTTAAAGCATCACAATGTTTGCATATCAAATTCATACTACCAAGTTGAGTAATTTTATCTGACTTATAAGCTATTTCAAAATCATAGTTTAGGCCAGACATGGCTTTAACACTCCATGCACGCAAACGCCTTTCTTGACGTGCATTAGGATTATTAGCCTGATGTCGTCTCACTGCATCTCTATTAGCTTGAGGATTATCAGCCTGATGTCTTCTCTTTGCAGCTTTATGAGCTTCTGGATTATTAACCTGATATCTTTTTGATGCTTTTATGTGCTTACCCTTATTTTTTTCAAGATATTTTTCAACTATATGTTTTCGTACCGTTTGTGTTGTTTTGTCGGTGAACCGACTACGTCTTTTAACGGGATTTTTAACATTTTCAGTTATACATTCACTTGACGTATCGGTATCTTGAGTTAATACTTCCTCTAAAGGAATATAAACATCAAAATGTCCATTCATTAATTCGCCGGTAAAACGCAATTTTTTCACAGGATGCATATCATTTCCTAATGATAGATATAAGTTTCCATTTAGAAAAACTTGAAAATTTACAGCATAAATTTCTGCTGCTGCTTGAAGCTCACATGCAGTACCATAAGTATATGAATTTGACATAGTGCACTCATATTGTTCAGAAGAGCTATAACACTCTCCATTTATGTTCATGCTGAAGCAAGCAAAAGTTTCCCAGTTGGTAACGACATGGGTTACAATATGTTGGCGTATGGTGCCATGGAAGCCTTGCCTACCATATAAAAGGTAGGAAATAGATTTAAAAAGGCAGGCTCCATCACCAAATATGCGAACAACTGAATGCGGCACCAAAACACCACTTATATCTAAAGTTTCAATAGACATCTTTTAATTTGGCTGTGAGTCAATTGACTTCACTGTAAAACGATTGTTACAACGTTACAGCGTCTATACAAAGTATAGAGTTCAATAAAATTGAATATGCCAACTTATATTATTTTAATAGAATATTCAGACTGCTTAGTTTTATTTGATTTTTAAATGCACTTAAGCAGCGTCTATATAACTATTATATAATATGCAAAATAGAAGACAACTATATATAATGTTGCTTCAATAATTAAGTCTAAAATCGACGTATTATTTTTGTTTAAAAAAAAAAACAACAAAACAAATTAACAACTTAATTTAAAGTAAGTATTATAAATAAATAAATACTTCAAAATAAGTCAAAAATTGACTTCACTGAACAACGTTACAGCGTCTATACAAAGTATAGAGTTCAATAAAATTGAATATGCCAACTTATATTATTTTAATAGAATATTCAGACTGCTTAGTTTTATTTGATTTTTAAATGCACTTAAGCAGCGTCTATATAACTATTATATAATATGCAAAATAGAAGACAACAACTATATATAATGTTGCTTCAATTATTAAGTCTAAAATCGACTTATTAATTTTGTTTAAAAAAAAAACAACAAAACAAATTAACAACTTAATTTAAAGTAAGTATTATAAATAAATAAATACTTCAAAATAAGTCAAAAATTGACTTCACTGAACAACGTTACAGCGTCTATACAAAGTATAGAGTTCAATAAAATTGAATATGCCAACTTATATTATTTTAATAGAATATTCAGACTGCTTAGTTTTATTTGATTTTTAAATGCACTAAAGCAGCGTCTATATAACTATTATATAAATATGCAAAATAGAAGACAACTATATATAATGTTGCTTCAATAATTAAGTCTAAAATCGACGTATTATTTTTGTTTAAAAAAAAAACAACAAAACAAATTAACAACTTAATTTAAAGTAAGTATTATAAATAAATAAATACTTCAAAATAAGTCAAAAATTGACTTCACTGAACAACGTTACAGCGTCTATACAAAGTATAGAGTTCAATAAAATTGAATATGCCAACTTACATATATTATTTTAATAGAATATTCAGACTGCTTAGTTTTATTTGATTTTTAAATGCACTTAAGCAGCGTCTATATAACTATTATATAATATGCAAAATAGAAGACAACTATATATAATGTTGCTTCAATAATTAAGTCTAAAATCGACGTATTATTTTTGTTTAAAAAAAAAACAACAAAACAAATTAACAACTTAATTTAAAGTAAGTATTATAAATAAATAAATACTTCAAAATAAGTCAAAAATTGACTTCACTGAACAACGTTACAGCGTCTATACAAAGTATAGAGTTCAATAAAATTGAATATGCCAACTTATATTATTTTAATAGAATATTCAGACTGCTTAGTTTTATTTGATTTTTAAATGCACTTAAGCAGCGTCTATATAACTATTATATAATATGCAAAATAGAAGACAACTATATATACTAATGTTGCTTCAATTATTAAGTCTAAAATCGACTTATTATTTTTGTTTAAAAAAAAACCAACAAAACAAATTAACAACTTAATTTAAAGTAAGTATTATAAATAAATAAATACTTCAAAATAAGTCAAAAATTGACTTCACTGAACAACGTTACAGCGTCTATACAAAGTATAGAGTTCAATAAAATTGAATATGCCAACTTATATTAAATTTTAATAGAATAATCAGACTGCTTAGTTTTATTTGATTTTTAAATGCACTTAAGCAGCGTCTATATAACTATTATATAATATGCAAAATAGAAGACAACTATATATAATGTTGCTTCAATTATTAAGTCTAAAATCGACTTATTTTTCTTGTGTTTAAAAAACCACAAAAGAAATTAAAATACGTTGATCGTTAATGTTTTAAATTAAATATTTTTTATAACTTATCATTAAAATACGTATTTTATATGAATTGTATATAAATAATACGAAAATCAGAAAAATAAATAACTCACTGATCCAAAAAGTAACTTTCGATGTTATCCTTTAATACAAACTATATTTAAAAATGAACTGAAACGAAACGTAACTTTCTATCTTCAAAATAAATATAAACTAAAATGCATAACCAATTCCCTAACCATTGTATGTAAAAACATAAAGTGGGAAAGAGTATTACAGTTATTCCTCTACACAACACACACCGAGATCTTACATACAACGCTTGTACTTAAGAGCTAGGTGTAGGTGGTACAAATTAGGCAATGTCATTCCCTTAAATGCAAACTCTTAGTTATGCTTAACTTAGCTTAGAGAGTGCGGAGGAGGAAGGGATATTAGGATTTATGTTTGACATGCAGAGCGTGCGCACAAAGAGCATTTAAAAACAAACAGCTGATAGAGAAATGACGAAATAACGGAGTCGCGAATTTTTTTTTCGCAAAGTGTGTGAAGTGCGAGACAAAGATTAGTTGTACCGCACTTTGCATTGCATTCGCTTGCTGCCGTTTATGATGCTTTTGCTCCTGCTGTTGCTGCGGCTACTTAGTAAAAAAGGGTGGTATAGACTTAATTGACTTATTAATTAATAAATGCAATATATAAAAATTTATTATTCATAATACATATTACCTTTCTTATTGGCATTAAATAATTGATAAAAAGAATCTGTATAAAAATAAAATTATTTTGTTAATTAAATACCGAAAACAAATTGTTAGCAATGGCTGTTTATGAAATTTTAAAACATAGGGTATTAAAATTTTGTGCTTTGTATTTCGAAGCAACTTGCAAGTGTTTAGCTTGTATTTTCTTTGCATTTGCCTATTCTCGATGTGTACACAGAACGCTATTGCTTGGCGAATGACCATTTGATCTACAGACCAGAGGGTATATTGCTTTTGTGCAAATGTATGTAACAGGTAGATGGAAGTATTTCTGACCAAATTATATGTATGTATATATTATATGTATATGCGGGAAGTTCAGTCAATCAATTTTGTAAGATTTTATTTGTAATGCATGCTACTGCTGCTGATGTAGATTACATTTTCTTAAGTTTCTATTTGTTAGTGTGTTTGTTTTTGCACGGTATATATTTGGTGAACATTTTTTTGCTTTCTTTTAGCTTGCTTCAGAAGTCAACAATGTATGCATGCATTTACAATGTATGCGCGCGCTCTGCAAGTCTAACAAAGAGCGTAGTAACGCTACCTTCTTCGCACGCACTGAATTAACGCAAAACATATCTAAGAGGCTGCAGCTAAGTGAATTGCATATTGCCTTTAGCTTTAATTTAGTGTGTGCGGAGGAGTTAGGGTTATTAAACTTTATGATTGACATGCAAAGCGCGCACATAAAATAGAGAGTGAACGTAAATGAGCAACATCAAAGGAACATGATCGGAGCGAGATTTGTAATTACCTGATTATCTTAAGAGCAACACGCGCACTTATGTCAACGCCCTATGCTTGTTCGCAATTGCATATCAATAACATATTAATAATGTTAGTTAGTTTTGTCTAAGTTATATAAGCAGCAAGTAGGCAAATCCACCCCCATAAAATATTCTGGTGTGGGTAATTTTTCTAGACGCACCAAGTTTTGTTTTGTTGTTTTTGTTTTTTTAAATCAATCACACCAACAAAAAGTAGCAGTGCGGGCCCAACAACAACAACAAACGCTTCTTGCAAGTGTACGAACCTTTTTTTTATGACACTTTGCTTGCGGGACTCAAAGGCGTCATTGCCCATTGTTTTGTTTTTGTATTCTCGCTCGCGATCGAGCTCTCAGCTTGTGGGACAATCAGGCGACAGTAGTGGAATGGGTAATTGTTGTAATTATTTTATTATCTTAAGAGCAACACGCGCACTTATGTGAACGCCCTATGCTTGTTCGAAATTGCATATCAATAACATATTAATAATGTTAGTTAGTTTTGTCTAAGTTATATAAGCAGCAAGTAGGCAAATCCACCCCCATAAAATATTCTGGTGTGGGTAATTTTTTTAGACGCACCAAGTTTTGTTTTGTTGTTTGTTGTTTTTTTAAATCAATCACACCAACAAAAAGTAGCAGTGCGGGCCCAACAACAACAACAAACGCTTCTTGCAAGTGTACGAACCTTTTTTTTATGACACTTTGCTTGCGGGACTCAAAGGCGTCATTGCCCATTGTTTTGTTTTTGTATTCTCGCTCGCGATCGAGCTCTCAGCTTGTGGGACAATCAGGCGACAGTAGTGGAATGGGTAATTGTTGTAATTATTTTATTATCTTAAGAGCAACACGCGCACTTATGTGAACGCCCTATGCTTGTTCGAAATTGCATATCAATAACATATTAATAATGTTAGTTAGTTTTGTCTAAGTTATATAAGCAGCAAGTAGGCAAATCCACCCCCATAAAATATTCTGGTGTGGGTAATTTTTTTAGACGCACCAAGTTTTGTTTTGTTGTTTGTTGTTTTTTTAAATCAATCACACCAACAAAAAGTAGCAGTGCAGGCCCAACAACAACAACAAACGCTTCTTGCAAGTGTACGAACCTTTTTTTTATGACACTTTGCTTGCGGGACTCAAAGGCGTCATTGCCCATTGTTTTGTTTTTGTATTCTCGCTCGCGATCGAGCTCTCAGCTTGTCCGACAATCTGGCGACAGTAGTGGAATGGGTAATTGTTGTAATTGTAATTTGTTTTTTAAAATGGGTAAAAAGTGCTCCAAATCGTATGGGAGGTACTTGAAGGAGTTGTCCAAATAAAAATTCCTTTCTTAGTGCTCACTTTCAACCTGCATAAAATATTGTGTGAAAATTTCAGCCTTGTAGCTCTTTTCGTTTAGGCTGTGGCAATGTCAACAATCACTTAGGACAAACTCTTTTTTTTTGCTTTTCGTTTTTTTTTTTTTTTTTTTTTTTTTTTTTTTTTTTTTTTTTTTTTTTTTTTTTTTTTTTTTTTTTTTTTTTTTTTTTAATTTTTTTTTTTTTTTTTTTTTTTTTTTTTTTTTTTTTTTTTTTTATATGGTTGTATAATCGACTAATTGTGTTTATTTTGTTTCTGTTGGGGTCATGTAATTTTTTTTTAAATTTTTTTTTTTGAAAAACTTAATTTCTTTTCTTTTCTTTTTTCTTTTTTTTTTCTTACCTTCTTTTTTTTCTTTTTTTTTTTTTTTTTTTTTCCCCCTCCTCAAGAGTAAAAACAAAAACACTCATTCCCTTTTTTTTCCTTTTTTCCCTTTTGCCATTTTTTTTTTTTTTTTTTTAAAAATAAAAAAATTGCATATCTATTTGTTTAAAGCAGTGTTGTCCAAAGCTAGGCGTATATATACATTAGAGGTGGCAGCGACTTCGACTTCGCCATCCGTTTTTATTAATGCTGTCTCCTTTTTCAACGGTGTCAGTCTCGATGGTCGAACGTTGCTGAGCGACGCACGACTACGGACGAATTTTTAGCTGCGATCGGAACAAATTTCCTTTCGAGTTTATTAGAGTCTCTTGAACTCTCGCTCTTTTTTTTAGATCTTGCTCTCATTTTTCCGTCCTCAAGAGCAACGCGACGTCGACGCTGCTGCCACCTTGTTTTTTTAATTATATTTAAATACGCATTGTTGTCCAAAGTTTGAAAAGGCAGCCACGCGTGGTTGGCAAGAAAATTCTGCCGGCGTAGCAGCCGACACATGTATAGAGAGAGAGAATATGTGTATTCTATAAATAGAACGCTCGGCAGCTTGTTCTCTTACGATGCGCGTGTTCGGCTGCATTTGCTCTCTCGACTCATGTGTTCGGCTGAAGCTTAAAAGTCAAACGCGCAGTCATTCGCTATGCTGCATTGCAAAAAAATGTTTGACGTTGCCTTCGTGTTTCGCTGCTTCGCACACAAGCGCAACTCTTTCATTGTGTGAGTTTGGACACCACTGCTTTAAAGTTACATATGCATTTGTACTCACAACTTTTTTACTTTTCTCAATTAACAAAACAACACAATATCGATTTAAATCAGTTTTGATACATTCACAATATCGACGTCAACGAAAAATGCTTAGCAACGTGAATGTCAACGAATGTGGATATCAACTGGTGTAAATTACTCTCAACTTCAATATCAACGCGTTGGCATCTTGCGCGTTGTTCAACTCGAAAATTATTTGGCAACCCGGTTTTTTTGTCAACTCAATCAACTAATGTAAACACAACAAATGCGTTGACGTTGGATATCAATTGTTGATATAGCTAGAATTGACGCTGCATCAACTTGTGTAAATGCACCATAATACGTTGTTTAATATTCATATCAAACATGTTTATATTACTTACCATTGGCGACAAATTTTTAAGTTTGCTTACATTATTTTTGCCAAAAATTACTAAAAATATACGAAAAACGCCTTTTTGACGTAAACATGTTAGTGGCACAAATTTAACCGACGCAAAAAAGAGCAAAAATAGAACACGTTCTATTTTTCTCATTTTTGTGTCGGTTTTTGACCGGACCTAAAAAATGTTGCGTGTTCACACGAGAGCGCTGGCTTTAAAAAAAAAAAACCGATGAAAAACCGACCGTGTGAAGGCAGCTTTAGTAAAGTGGTTGCAATACCGGAAGAAGTAACGGCCAATGCCATTTTTTACTTTGCCGTACCTTTGCCAGTAATAAATTTAAAAGAAACGTTTTACCTGTTCCACCAGGTGCATCTAAATAATAGATTTCTCCTTTTTCTAGCTTTGTGCCACGATAGGTGATGATGACTCCCCAAAAACTGCATCAAAAATTTGGATGCCACGCCCACCGATACTGCCCTAGCCACCCCCATCCACCCCAACGCTTCGTCAAAAACGGGAATGCGCGTATCTTTCAGAGTTGTGGAGCTAGAGCCTCCAAATTTAGTGGGAATATAGCTTGCAACGACCCCCAAAAAACTGCATCAAACTTTTGGAGCCACGGTCAACCATTACGCCCCCAGCCCCCCCGCATTTTGAAATGAGAAATGGCTATATCTCCCACAGTTTTTGAGATAGAGCCACCAAATTTGGTGCCAAGATAGGTGATGATGACCCCCTAAAAACTGCATCAAAAGTTTGGATGCCACGCCCACCGATACTGCCACTTTTTACAAATTTCGAGCTAGAGTCACCAAATTTGGTATGAAGATAGCAATTGAAATTTCACATAGATCTGCAGCAAAAATTTGGATGCCACGCCCACCCAATCCGCCCCAGCCCCCCTTTTCCCACCTTTTACAAACTTTGAGCTAGAGTCACCAAATTTGGAAGGAAGATAGCTTGTGGCATCCCCATCTGCATCGGAGCATCTTTAAGGCAGCGTACACCCCTGCCGCATCCGTACCCCTTTGCAATCAGGCCTCGTTTTACCGGTTTTAATACTGGTATCGAGTATGCCGCAGTCGGTTGCGTCCGACTGCAACGTTTCCACTTGTTTTCAAATGAATGTTTTCGTACCTTTTTTTCTGTTTTGTCGGTGAACCGACTACTTCTTTTAACGGGATTTGGAACATTTTCAGTTTTACATTCACTTAACCTATCAGAATCTTGAGTTAATACTTCCGCTAAGGGAATATTAACATCAAAATGTCCATTTATTAATGGACCGGTAAAACGCAATCTTTTAACAGGATGCATACTATTTCCAAATGCTTGTAATTAATTTCCATTGTGAAAAACTTGAAAATTTACAGCATAAATTTCTGCTGCTGCTTGAAGTTCACATGCAGTACCATTAGTATTTGAATTTGACATAGGGCACTCATATTGTTTAAAAGAGCTATAACACTCTCTATTTGAATTTATGCTGAAGCAAGCAAAAGTTTCCCAGTTGGTTACAACAAA
This sequence comes from Scaptomyza montana, assembly GCA_018904305.1. NCBI lineage: Eukaryota > Metazoa > Arthropoda > Insecta > Diptera > Drosophilidae > Scaptomyza > Scaptomyza montana. Next base: position 32,804 of record JAEIGR010000091.1, on the reverse strand, counting down.
GGCTACAATATGTTGGCGTATGGTGCCATGGAAGCCTTGCCTCCCAAAAAAAAAGGTAGGAAATAGATCTAAAAAGGCGGGCTCCATCACCATTTATGTCAACAACTGAATGCGGCACCAAAACATCACTAATATCTAAAGTTTCAATATACATATTTTTATTTGACTGTCAGTCAATTGACTTCACTGTAAAACGATTGTTACAACGTTACAGTGTCTATACGTTAGTATAGAATTCAATAAAATTTAATATACCAACTTGTGAGGAGCCATATTCACTTATAGCGCCTCACAAAATGCGTTTGCATGAATAGCCGCAACCGGACCTGAGTTGCGGCGAATTCACATGCTGTCTCGCTCTGACACAGCATGTCAGCGCTAAGGTACGTGTCTGGCACATGGGAGCCACAACAACACGTACCGCAAATGTCGTGGCAAAGTGCCGTTGGTGTGTGAGCGGTGCATTCAAGGGATATAGTGATCACCGTCACACCAGCGGCAGGCGTGATCGGCAACGAGAAACCGTTGTTGCTATGCAAACTTCACTGAAACGATCACGCGAGCCAGTCGAAATATAAAAGTGAACTAAGGAGTGTAATACGAAAAGTCAGAGTGCAAAAATCCAACGTAGAAAATCAGTGAATATCAGAATCAAGTCGCAGTGAAAGGATAATAATATAGCTAAAAGTACAAATTATCAAATCAAGGACTCATATCGAAATAAGGACATTACAAATCGTGTCCTTAATGATAAATAAAGCTTGTACTAGGAAATCAGTACGCGTGAGCTTAACAAGCCTTGTGGTGTGTTGCATTTGCAAAGCAACCTCAAGCCAAAACCCAGTATCAGACTTAGTGAGCCTGGCTAAGGACAGGTGAAGCTAAGGCCAGAGCCTGAGAGTAGGAGAGACTATTGGCGAAATCCTTGTGGTGACAAGAAGGCCATAGTAGAGTCTGGCGAATTCCAGGCGTTGCTAGCTTAAACTTCGTATAGTAGGCGAAACACTATCTCTGAATATTTGGTGCGATTTGAGCGCCAGTATTCCAAATAAAACCACGAAACAAGATCCTTGAAGATCCGTACGATTTCATAAATTCTTCAAATAATTATCACTTAAGTGTACAAATAAATTGTATAACCGAACGTGAAACTAGCAGAGAGTTAGTTTAAATAGATGTATATCAAGTGGAAACGTTGCAGTCGGACGCAACCGACTGCGGCATACTAGATAGCAGTATTAAAACCGGTAAAAAGAGGCCTGATTGCAGAGGGGTACGGACGCGGCAGGGGTGTACGCTGCCTTAAAGATTTTCCGATGCAGATGGGGATGCCACAAGCTATCTTCCTTCCAAATTTTGTGACTCTAGCTCAAAGTTTGTAAAAGGTGTGGAAAGGGGGGGCTGGAGGCGGTATGGGTGGGCGTGGCATCCAAATTTTTGATGCAGATCTATGTGGAATGTCAATTGCTATCTTCATACCAAATTTGGTGACTCTAGCTCGAATACTGTAAAAAGTGGGGTCAGGAGGGCTGGTGCGGTATATGTGGGCGTGACATCCAAATTTGTGATGCAGATCTTTGTAAAATGTCAATTGCTATCTTCATACCAAATTTTGTGACTCTAGCTCGAAGTTTGTAAAAAGTTGGGAAAGGGGGCTGGGGGCGGTATGGGTGGGCGTGGAATCCAAATTTGTGATGCAGATCTTTCTGAAATGTCAATTGCTATCTTCATACCAAATTGGATGACTCTAGCTCGAAAATTGTAAGAGGTGGGGAAAGGGGGGCGAAATGGGTGGGCGTTTCTCCAAAACTTTGTTTCAGATTTTTGGGGGTCGTTGCCAGCTATCTTCCTACCAAATTTGGAGGCTCTAGCTCCACAACTCTGGAAGATACACGCATTCCCGTTTTTCACGAAGCGTTGGGGTGGATGGGGGCGGCTAGGGCAGTATCGGTGGGAGTGGCATCCAAACTTTTTATGCAGTTTTTTGGGGGTTGCTAGTAGCTATCTTCTTATCAAATTTGGTACTTCTAGCTGTAAGGATGTGCGAAATATGTGGATTTATCGGTTTTGAGTTATAGAATTTATCGATTTGCCAGCCCCCCAGTTATCGTATCTATGCCATAGATAAAGAGAATTGGAAAGTTTCAAGTCTCTAGCTTGACGGGTGTGGAAAAAACTTGCATACATACGGACGGACAGAAACCATGACGGACATTGCACAAAACCAATATACTCTTTACCTTCGGTATCGAGTATAAAAAGTAAAACAAATCTGTGTTATCATTGCCGTAGCCGCCACAAATACCTTCGGTATCGAGTATAAAAAGTAAAACAAATCTGTGTTATCATTGCCGTAGACGCCACAAATATAAATTTGTTAGCACGTTTATTTATTTATTTGTTTTTTTTTATTGTCAACTAAGATCAGCTGATCTTGACACTTTAATTTACTATGCCATAGATAAAGAGAATTGGAAAGTTTCAAGTCTCTAGCTTGAAGGGTGTGGAAAAAACTTGCATACATACGGACGGACAGACGGACAGACACCATGACGGACATTGCACAAAACCAATATACTCTTTACCTTCGGTATCGAGTATAAAAAGTAAAACAAATCTGTGTTATCATTGCCGTAGCCGCCACAAATACCTTCGGTATCGAGTATAAAAAGTAAAACAAATCTGTGTTATCATTGCCGTAGCCGCCACAAATATAAATTTGTTAGCACGTTTGTTTATTTATTTGTTTTTTTTTTATTGTCAACTAAAGGGCTATTTACTCTCGACATAACTTAACATAACATAACTTAATTTATTTTTATTTAATTTATAGAAAATATGCGTTTACTCTCAACATAACTTAACATAAGAAAAAAAAGTGTCAGTGCTGTAGAATTATGTTAGCAGTGTTGTTAAACAAAGGAAAATATATTGACCGCTCATTGGCGCATTTGAATACAACGTTGCAACCAAGTTCTTTGGCAATTGCAGACCAAACTTCTCTTTTTTTATTTATATTTTTATAGTCTTTTGCCTTCTTTTCATAAATTAAAGCATTCGCTTCAACTAAAATAATTAGCGCGTGCTCATCCATTTCCAAAGTTGAATTTGTAAACAATTGGTAAAGAGCGCCTAACGTTTTGTAACACAGTTTTTGATCAGCTGTTTGACTTCATGTTAATGAACACTGCTCAGCTTAAAAATTATGTTGAAATCTGCAATCTGCAGGTTCCAAATTAAGTTATGTTATGTTAAGTACTGAGAAACTAACATTGAGAACCATAAGGTAGATTGAGTCAGCTGACTCTATGTTATGTTATGTTAAGTTATGTCGAGAGTAAATAGCCCTAAAGATCAGCTGACATAATATCCAAATTAATTTAAATTTAAATAAAATTAAAAATTAATTAACACGCATCTGTCCCTTGTGTCAATTTGACACAATTTCGAAATTCAAAATGCTTTTGCGGCTTTTCTACTTATCGAATGTGAATAAAATTTTGGCTCGCTGAACGAATTTTGACGAACTTTCCGAAAATCATAGTTCAAATATATTTCCATTGTTATTTTCGTTGCAAATGAAAAAGTTACAAAAGAGTCCCTGGCGTGTCAATTTGACACATATGGGAAAATTACGGGCACTTTGGTTTTTCCTTATTGCCTGCTACCTACTACCAAAATGGTTGGCATGGGTGTTTTTCTTCTTATAACTCACAACTGGTTCAAGCTTGAACCTATAGAGGACATACAAAAACATATAAGGATATCAAAAACCATGAATATGACGTCTGCATTAGAGGTGGAGAAACATCGATGTTGGCGGACATCGATGTTTCGATGTTTTATGGTGGAAAACATCGATGTTTCATCGATGTTTGAAATAAAAAACACTTTTAACAAAACAATTATGCTATTTTCATCTACAACATCAGGTGTCAGGTTTGTGCGACGGTCGGAAATTAGTTGGCCAGCTGTACTAAAAACCCTTTCCGACTCGCACGAAGTAGCGGGAGCGCATAAGAACTTTTTAGATATTTTTTTGAAAACGTCATCGGTGGTCATCTACAATAAGATAATTTTTTCATTAATTTTCTTAATAAATATATTAATTCATAAATACTTACTTCCCAATACGCAAGTGGATCGCATCCTTCGGGCTGATTGTCCTTCTCTAAATGTTGTCGCATCAGGATGATGGCATCTGCCCTGGAAGACTGTATTTTGCTCTGTATTTTTGTTTGCAAAAAGAGAACCGAGCTGGTTCTTGTGTTGGTGGTGTCTGTGGTGTTGACTGTTGTCGCGGATTCGTGGACAGTGTGGAGTGCAGTTCATCTTGCAGAGCTTTAGCACCTTCTTCAGCATTTGATGCGCTGAGAAAACCTTGCTTCTTAAAGCGGGGATCCATTATGGTGGCCATGCGTGGAATTGTACGCGTTTCAAAATGTGCCAATCTCTCATGTAATCGAGTTTTAATAAATTCCCAAACAATATTGCATTCCGGTGTTTGGAGTTTATTCCGTAAACAATTTATTTTATGATGGAGTTCGCATATAACAGGAATTATAATCGAAATTGACACTTTTGTATTTGTCGAAACAGATAGCGTTGCATCCTCAAAAGGCGATAGCATTTCGGTTATGTCCTTTAACATATAAATTTCTTCTGCAGAAAGTGGCGAAGGGGCATTGCGAGAAGTTATCAATACAACAGTAATGTGCTCATTTGTTTTAAGGATTCGCTCAATCATTTTGTAATCGCTATTCCAGCGAGTCGGCACCTCCTGTAGCAGTCCATACGACTTCCTCCCCTGCGCTTCCTTTAATTTAGCAGTTGCGACAGAACTTTTTTAAAAAATTCAACGATGCGCTTGCATTTTTTAAGAACGGGATCCAAAGTTGGCAGTTTAAGTACGTCTTGAACCAGCAAATTAATTGAGTGTGCTACACACGGCAAGTGCTTATATTGAAGCAGCCCACATGCCTTCTTCATGGTGGAATCATTATCACTGACGATACAAACTACCTCATGTGCAACATCCCACTCTGTTAGCACCGATTTAACGGTTTCGGAAATATTAGGTGCGGTGTGATTGGTGGATGTTATAAGTCCTCTTGTTGCTAAAATAGCAGATTCTAGCTTAAAGCAATTCGAGACAAAATGACAGGTCACCGTGATATACCCCTCATTGGCCTTCGAAGTCCACAGATCTGTGGTTAATGCCATAAAATCTATATTGTTCAATAAGGAACTCAGTTCTGATTTCAATGACTTGTACTGATTTTTAAGACCTACATCGCGCAAGTGTGTTCTACTTGGCAATTTGTAGCGTGGGTCCATATGCGTCATTAGTTTTGTAAACCCTTCATCTTCTACACAAGTGAATGGTCGGACATCGACGGCTATCATATTCATTACCTTTTGATCGATTGAGAGTTTCCGAGGAGAGTCATTGCTGTAATACACCGTCGACCGTCCGACAAAAATGTCCATTGCAGTTTTCCATCTTTAAGGCGATCTGGATGTACATGCTTTAGATGGTCGATAAGGTTTGTTGTATTACCAGACGTCTTTATAGCTTTACCGCAGTAGTGGCAAATTCCGTGTGTTTTTCCAACATTTTTTTTTAAATGGTCCCAAGCAACTGAAGTATCCCGCTTCTTTTTTGGGGCTGAGTCCTCCACATTTACCTCAAAATTTGATGTTCCTAAAAAAATATTAAATATGTGAAAATGCAAATTTCTTGTATTAAGTACCAATACATACACACATATCGAGCCCTTTCTGCGAAAATAACGTAAGCGACATTATGTCTTCTTTGTTTGTATGACATTATGTTGACTATTACTAGAGCCCTGCATAAATGTATTTGGTTTCTGTACTTTTTGAAAAATTCAAAGCCAATTCATTATATTAACTGAGATATCCACCTAACAACTATAAAGAAAGCGACACAAAAGCTGCTAATCAACGTTAATGTTAACCATAAAAAACCTTCTCCTGTAAAATTTCATTTTTGGCGCTTACGTTATTTTCGCGAACACGCAAGCACACAAATGTACATACAATTTAAAAAATTTGGTCTGCTTATATTATTAAAACTTATTTTTCAGATATTTATCCATTTCCTCCACGACTTCAACCAACACCAGAAACAAAGCACTAAATTTTTGACATTATGTTAATAATTTATAAATAAAAATTATATTTTGAATGTACTTACAAATTCTCTCGTCTTTTTTGTTCAATCCGCAGTTAGAGAAGGAAAAATCATCGATGATGCCCTGCCAAACATCGATGATACCGATGTTTCGGAAACATCGATGACATCGATGTTGTCATCGATGTTTCTCCGCCTCTAGTCTGCATCGGGAAATATAGTGATGAGCGACGAGGAGTACGAGCAGATCGATCCGTTTGAATCAGATGACGATGACAGCGACTACGAGCCAAATGAAAATGAGACTGATGTTGAAACTGAATCTGATAGCGATACCGACTTTTTATGCGAGGAGGTGAGACGAGAATTGGTTGCAGAGCCCAGCTTAGCATTTTTGTCAAAAGACAAAAAAATTGAGTACTCGCTGAACCAACCGAAAACTATGCGACAAGCTATTTGTAACCTGCGTGTAAGCTCAGGTACAAATAATTTGCGTCGCAAACTTAGTATTCAACAGGGTATTTATTATTCATCTTGTTTCCGTCGTCAGGTGCCACAGTGTTCGTAGCATCACGCTGTGTTGATAAGCTCTCTGCAATGCTCTTATTTCTCGAACCCATTGAGCAGACCATTGTCGACATGACCAATTTGTACGGCATACGGACATGTGGAAGTGAATGGAAGAATGTCGACATCTGCACTATGCGAGCATATTATGGAGTTTTGCTGCTTGCAGGAGTGTATCGGTCGCATGGTGAATGCATTACTGAGCTGTGGAATCTAATAAGTGGACGACCGATATTTGCAGCAACAATGTCGCTCAAGCGTTATAAGCAGATCACTCGGTGTTTGCGGTTCGACGATCGGGAAGAGAGAGCACACTTCCGTTTTCGAGACAAATTCGCGCCAGTTCGAGAAATTTTTGATAAATGGGCATATCGACTCAAATTGTGCTATATTCCTGGCAAAAATTTAACCGTCGACGAGCAGTTGCTACCATACCGTGGTCGATGTCCGTTTACGCAGTACATCCCGTCGAAACCCTGCAAATACGGGATCAAACACTGGATTCTGTGTGATGCATCAACATTTTACGTGTATGCTGTTGATGTTTACATTGGTCGTAACCGCAACTGTGCACCCGAAGTAAACCTGGCAGAACGGGTTGTATTGCAGCTTACAGAGGGACTCAACGGAAGAAACGTTACTACCGACAATTTCTTCACATCCCACGGTCTTGCGGTAAAATTGAAGCAGAGACAAATTACAACCGTTGGCACTATTCGTAAAAACAGAAAGGAGCTGCCACCTCTGGTACTGGACATGAAGAACAAACCACTGTACCATTCTCAATTTGTGTTCGATCACGTGCTGAACTCGACAGTGGTTTCGTACGTAACGAACAGACGTTGTTTCGTTACGTTGCTCAGCACAATGCATCTATCGGCACAAATAGAAGAGAGAGAGACGTTAAAAAAAGCCGGAAATTATAAATTTTTATAATAGAACGAAATGCGGCGTCGACATTATGGATGAGATGGTAGGCACTTATCGCTGCAAACCCAAAGTCAACAGATGGCATGTCGCAATATTTTGCAATATGCTAGATATATCTGCGTTGAATGCGTTCATTTTATTCACGGAGTTGAACCCAAAATGGAATTTGGCCAAAAAAAACATCCGTCGCCGCTTTTTTTATTGATCTCGGGTACTCCCTAGTCACGCTGCATATCGACCAACGGGAACGAGCACCACGTAGCGAGAGAGCGTTGTCGGTAGTCCGTGGGAGTCAGGACAGCGAGCAGCTAGTCCAAACCGAAGCTGATGCATCTGCGAACAGTCGCTTGACGCACCACACGCCAACTGGGAAGCGCGCAAGGTGACACATAGGCTAACAGGCTAAGAATGCAAACGCGGGGGCTGGCAAATCGATAAATTCGATAACTCAAAGCCGATAAATCCACATATTTCACACATCCTTACAGCTAGAACTACCAAATTTGATAAGAAGATAGCTACTAGCAACCCCCAATAAACTGCATCAAAAAGTTTCAACACCTTTTACAAACTTTGAGCTAGAGTCACAAAATTTGTAAAGAAGATAGCTTGTGGCATCCCCATCTGCATCGGAATATCTTTAGAGCAGCGTACACCCCTGCCGCATCCGTACCCCTCTGCAATCAGGCCTCTTTTTTACCGGTTTTAATACTGGTATCGAGTATGCCGCAGTCGGTTACGTCCGACTGCAACGTTTCCACTTGTTTTTTGTTGATTAATTAATGAATAAAATAACACATTTAATTTAATGGTTAAACCATTTGTGCATTTCTTATTATTTTGTCATTAGAAAAGAGTTTCACCATTAGGTTAGTAATAAATAGTACTCCATGCATAGTTCTACGGTTTAACAGGGAGGGAAGATTTATTAAAAGGAGTCTACTTGAATACGGGTGTAAGTCAACTCCAGGAACCCAGTTAAAACTTTTAAGGGCAAATAGAAGAAATTTCTTCTGCACAGATTCAATTCTATCCTGGTGAATCGAGTATTGTGGAGACCACACACAGTATCCATACTCCAGGATGGGACGTACTAGGGATGTGTAAAGCGTTTTAGTGGTAGTCTTTCGACCACCGCTTGATGAAGCCAAAGACATTAATGGCCTTATTTACCATAGACGAAGTATGAGCGTCAAACTTTAATTTAGAATCAAGAATAATACCTTCTCTTTAATTTCAAACACGCGGTCAAGTGGTGAATCATCAAGCAAGTAGTGAGGAGAATGAGGGGTACTTCTACAAAAAGACATGACTCTACATTTAGAACAATTTAAATTGAGTAAGTTAAAACGACACCAGGCCGACAATGCACCCAAATCCGACTGTAGCAAGTTACAAAGAGAAGCATCATTATAGGTGAAACATAGCTTCACATCATCAGCAAACATATATACAAAAGAGTTAGAAATAACAGCTGGAAGATCGTTAATAAACAGATTAAACAGCAAAGGTCCAAGATGACTCCCTGGGGAACCCCAGAGGTAACAAAAATAGGTTTAGATACAGATGATTTAAAAACAACTTTTTGTGTTCGGCCACACAAGTACTCCGAAAGCCACAATAAAAGTTTTGATGGAAATCCAATAATGTTCAATTTGTGAAGCAACAGAGAATGACTTACAGAATCAAATGCCTTACTAAAATCGGTGTAAACAACGTCAGTTTGCATTTTTTCCTGAAACCCTTTGATATTCAAGAAGGATAGTGGTAGTAGATCTACGCCTAACAAAACCGTGCTGATAAGGCTATATAATTGAACTACATGTGTGTTGCAGTTGAGAACATATAATTTTTTCAAAGACTTTTGGAATGGCAGACAACTTGGATATACCCCTATAATTTTTAACGTTTGACTTTGAATAATTTTTAGAGTGGAATTATAAAGGATTCCTTCCATATATCAGGAAACACAGTTGAGTCAACAGACCAGTTAAATAATTTATTTAAAGGCTTACAAAGAGAATCCGCGCAGTATCTAAGAATACAACCTGGCACTCCATCAGGACCAGGCAAGTAGCTAGGTTTGATAGAGTTAAATTCACTCAGGAGCGTAGACTCAGTAATTACTGGCACATATATGCAACTTTACGTTTGAACTTGAAAAGGCTAGGAATTACTGTAACTATATAAACTCGTTGAGTATACTGATTCAAAATACTCGGCAAATAGATCGGCTACTGCCTGATCAGAACTTGCTTTTGTATTATCAAGGTATACTGAGGACGGCAAGCAAGAAGACTTACGTTTAGAGTTATCAAATTTATAAAACTGTTTAGGGTCACGTGAAAAGTTTAGTCTACAACGATTAAGATAATTATTATAACAAGATGTGTTAACAGAAAGAAAACTAGATTAAGCTACTAAATAAGAAGATAAATCTAAAGTAGTTCCCGATTTTTAAATTTTTATATGATTTTTCTTTACGATTTTCAACTTCGATAGTTCCCTCGTAAACCAAGGTGGTTTATTATCACTTGAAGAACAAGTGAGGGGAACACAGATATCCAAAAGCGAATTCAGGGTCCTATAAAATATGGCAATGGCAGTCGCAACCGACTGCGGCATACTCGTTACCAGTTTTAAAACCGCTAAGAAGATTCCTGATTGCAAAGGGGTATGGATGCGGCAGGGGTGTACGCTGCCTTAAGGATTCTCCGATGCAGATGGGGATGCCACCAGATATCTTCTTTCCAAGTTGGGTGACTCTAGCTCAAAGTTTGTAAAAGGTGGGGAAAGGGGGGGCGGTATGGGTGGGTTTGGCATCCAAATTTTTGATGCAGATCTATGTGGGATATCAATTGCTATCTTCATACCAAATTTGGTGACTCTAGCTCAAAGTTTGTAAATGGTGATGCAGTTCTTTGGGGGTCGTTACCAGCTATCTTCCTACCAAATTTGGTGGCTCTAGCTCCGCAACTCTGAAAGATACATGCATTCCTGTTTTTGACGAAGCGTTGGGGTGGATGGGGACGGCTAGGGCAGTATTGTCGGGAGTGGCATCCAAATTTTTGATGCAGATATATGTGGGATGTCAATTGCTATCTTCATACCAAATTTGGTGAGTCTAGCTCAAAGTTTGTAAAAGGTTTGGAAAGGGGGGTGGAATGGGTGGGCGTAGCTCCAAAACTTTGATGCAGTTGTTTGGAGTTCGTTACCAGCTATCTTCCTACCAAATTTGGTGGCTCTAGCTCCGCAACTCTGGAAGATACATGCATTCCTGTTTTTGACGAAGCGTTGGGGCGGATGGGGACGGCTAGGGCAGTATTGGTGGGAGTGGCATCCAAACTTTTGATTCAGTTTTTGGGGGGTCATCATCACCTATCTTGGCATTGAATTTGGTGGCTCTAGTTCAAAAACTGTTGTAGATATAGGCTTTCTGATTTCAAAATGAGGGGGGCTGGGGGCAGAATGGGTGCAGTTGTTTTGATGTTGCTAGTAGCTATCTTCTTACGAAATTAGGTAGTTTTTGCTGTAAGGATGTGCGAAATATGTGGATTTATCGGTTTTGAGTTATCGAATTTATCGATTTGCTGGCCCCCAAGTTATTGTAGAACCCCAATCTTGACTCTTTAATTTACTATTGGAAAGTTTCTCTTTTATACTGGTACGCTCGGATTGGTCTTAAGTAATTCTTCTGCAGCTCAGTATCCGGCTTCCGCAGCACCATGGACTTGCCAACACTGCCTAATAGGTTGAATTTGCTTGCGTCAGCGAAAATAAAATCATCCAAGCAGGTCATGGTGCTGCGGAAGCCGGATACTGAGCTGCAGAAGAATTACTAAGACCAACCGCGAACCACGGCGGGGGTAGTGTATTGGGATAGGCCCGATTTTCACAAAATGAGCGGGACCATTATTTGAAAATTTCGAACCAAAATTTGAATCCTTCGGTGGAGATATTGGGTATTGGCAACTCTTTCAAGTTATATCACGACAATAACCCAAAGCATAACGCCTATTAAATGGAGACTGGGTTGTTATACAACTGCCCAAAAATCTTGGAAAAGGCACCCATATCGCCAGATCTAAATCCTGTTGAAAATTTGTGGAGCGAGTTGGTCCGCCGTGTGCACAGAACGCCAATATCGTCCTTATCCGTATTAGAAAAACAGCTTCAGGAAGAGTGGGCTTAAACTGGGCATGAATATACCCAAAAAATTCTAAAAACTTTTCCAAAATGCCTTGGCGGTACCATACAATATAATGGGTATCATACCAAATATTAGATTAAGTTTTTTTCTTAGATAAAACAGATATGTTTTACTTTTATTAAAAAAACCGGATATTAATGTTGCGCAAATTTTGGCATTTTTTTTTTGTTTATGCATATTTTCTTTATTAGTTCAAAATAAAGTCTAGATATATATACCTCTATGAAAAGCTGATTTAACAAGCTATAATTTACCGAATATTAATGTGATCCACTGTATATTTATGGGAGCATTCAAGTATTACGTAATCAATTTTTGAAGATTTTATCATGTGTGTGTGTCCCTGTCTGTATCATGTGCATATTTTAATGTATGCGTAGCATTTGCCTTGACTTGACTTCATTGATTTGCTTAAGCCCATTATGAATTTCAGCAAAATTTTGAACAAGCCAAGTGCATATTTGCAGCGACCAGATAACATAAAGACAAGTTTACAGAATTGTTGAAGTAAACATGCCTTGGACTTTTCTGCAAGTTCGAAGCGGACAGAAGTAAGGGGTTAATTGAGGCATTTTTTAGGATTTTTCGACTCCCCCACCCCCCTGATGAGATTTCATAAGATTTTCTTTTACTCCCATCCCCCCTCTCCCAATCATACGTGAGATTTTTTAAAACGTGTTTTTGGCTGTAAATCCATTGGATTTAAAAAAATACAAAAAAAAAAAACAATTTGTTCTATCACTTCTATTAAAGACTAGCAAAGACTAGTATACAATTGTGATTTGAGAATATTGCTTAATTTAACTTTACTTTCACACATTTTACATGGTATTCTATTGAAAAAAAAAAATCACGTGATATTTGTTAAAACCCCCCCTCTCCTACAAGTGAGATTTGGAAAGATTTAACTTGACTCCCTCCCCCCCTTTAACACCAAACGTAATTTGTGGACCCCCCTAACGAGTTAAAAAGTCGGTTCTTCCACGATAAACAGCTGTGCTTGTTATGATTATTGCTTCTTTGTTTACAATACACATGCCGCCATGTTTTATATGCTTTGTTGTTGTTTTGCACTGCTGTCTTGTTGGTGTGCATTGCTAGCTCCCCAGCCAGCAATTGGATGATTATTTGGCGATAATCGTCTGATGCGATTCTTCTGCGATTCGCCAGGAAGATAATTTACTGATTTTGTGTACTCATTTTTTGTATTTGAAAAAAATCTTCTTAGGCGACTCTTCTGCGAGTCGCCAAGACGATAATTTACTGATTTTCTGTATTCATGTTTTTATTTGATATTTATCATCCTAGGCGAATCGCAGATGAATCGCCTCAGACGATAATTTACTGATTTTTGCATGAAATGCTGGTAATTTTTCAGGCTAACGGGATATTTTGTTCTAGAACATTCTAATAACGGGATCGGTTCATTTTGTTGTTCACTACAGTTTTCATTGCACGCGTCGATTTCTCACTCTTAACGTGAACTTTGAAAAGAATAGTTGTGCGACAAAATATACTAAAACCAGACTAAAGGTGTTATTTAATTGTGGACAATATAAAGTTATTATTTCAACAGTAGTTTTGTGCAGTGATTGGAAATAATTAAATTATGTTTTCGCCCAGGCAGATAAGGCAAAAGCGAAAGCAGAAGCGCGCAAAATTTTAGAACAAATAAAAAATAAAATAATTTTAAGTTATGACACCGGAACCATCAGCCGAGCTAAAAGCAATTCAACAATTGCTAAGACTGCGGGAGGAAGACAGGAAGGAGCAGCAGGAAACGAAAAAATTATCCAGAGACTGACAGAGGAAGTGTCAAGTTTGAAATTGGAGGTGCGTAAGCTGGGTGGTGCGTCAACCACCATAATACAACAGTCCATTCTGACTGATTTGCCCTGTCTGGAAATGTTTGTATTCACGGATCTAAACAAAAATCTAATGGAGAAACCAGATTTAGTTAGAGATTTTGTAAGTTTCATTTTAGAAAAAATAATTTTATAATAATCGGTTATTCTTCATTTAGAGACAATTAATGCATCGCATTGGTGGGCACGATATGCCATCATTTTTAAGGAATGGTGTGAAAATGACACTTTCGGACAATCTGGCCACGAAATTTACTTGGAAGGGCACAAGAGACAAGCCAAGCGCTGAGAAAAGCTACTGCATTTCGTTACTAAAAGGTAAAATAGTTATACTAGTTAATAATAGCCTATTTTTAATACAGTTTTTCTTTATTGTCTTATAGATGTTTGTCACAATAAGTTCGGCTGCGACGAATCGTCCATGAATTTGGTGCTCCAAAAGCACTTTATGCATGCAACGGACCGCCTCAATAAGAGAAAAGAAAAGAATAATAATAAAAAAAAAAAAAAAATAATAATAATTGCATAATAATAATAATAAATGTTAATACATCCAAAATAAATATTTATCAGTAATTTCATTTTTATTACAGAGAATCCAGCAAGCATTTTTAATCGCGGAAGATTCGCAGGCGAGTCGTCCAGTCGACTCATTAGCGAATCGTCTAAGAAGATTCGCTTGCGAGCCGACTGGACGACTCATTAGCGAATCGTCTAAGAAGATTCGCTTGCGAGCCGTTTGGACGATTCGCTTGCGAGCCGTTTGGACGATATCGCCGTAGGGTATATTTTTCATTCCCAGCTGAGTCTTCCGCGATCAGAATGCGATTATCATCCGCGATAAATTTATCTTCCAGGGGAATCGCCTGCGAATCTTCCGCGATTAAAAATGCTGGCTGGGCTATAGCTAGTTGCCTAGGCAACTAAGTCAATTCTTCTATGCGTGTAATTTTATGTGTATGCATGTGCGTGTGCCATTCGACAATAGGCAAAACGCAACAGCAACACATGCTGACCCTCATATATGAGTGGGTTTTTCTACTAAACTGGTGGCTCATATAAGAGCTCTAAATCCAATTCATAAAAAAGTCTTTCCTGAGTTGATTTTTGCACGCGTTTAGAACTCTTTTCTAATGACAAAATAATAAGAAATGCACAAATGGTTTAACCATTAAATTAAATGTGTTATTTTATTCATTAATTAATCAACAAAAAACAAGTGGAAACGTTGCAGTCGGACGTAACCGACTGCGGCATACTCGATACCAGTATTAAAACCGGTAAAAAGAGGCCTGATTGCAGAGGGGTACGGATGCGGCAGGGGTGTACGCTGCTCTAAAGATATTCCGATGCAGATGGGGATGCCACAAGCTATTTTCCTTACAAATTTTGTGACTCTAACTCAAAGTTTGTAAGAGGTGGTGAAAGTGGGGGGCTGCGGGCGGTATGGGTGGGCGTGGCATCCATGGAATGTCAATTGCTATCTTCATACCAAATTTGGTGACTCTAGCTCGAACTTTGTAAAAAGTGGGGACAGGGGGCTGGGGCGGTATATGTGGGCGTGGCATCCAAATTTGTGATGCAGATCCTTGTGGAATGTCAATTGCTATCTTCATACCAAATTTGGTGACTCTAGCTAAAATTTTGTAAAAGGTTTGGAAAGGGGGGCGAAATGGGTGGGCGTGGCTCCACAAAGAGTTGTTTTTAAATCATCTGTATCTTAGCCTATTTTAGTTACGTCTGGTGTACCCCAGGGTAGTCACCTTCGACCTTTGCTATTTAATTGGTTTATTAACGATCTTCCAGATGTTATTACTAACTCTTTTGTATATATGTTTGCTGATGATGTGAAGCTATGTTTCACCTACAATGATGCTTCTCTGTGCAACTTACTACAGTCGGATTTGTGTGCATTGTCGGCCTGGTGTCGTTTTAACTTACTCAATTTAAATTGTTCTAAATGTAGAGTCATTTCTTTTTGTAGAAGTACCCCTCATTCTGCTCACTACTTGCTTGATGATTCACCACTTGACCGCGTGTTTGAAATTAAAGATTTAGGTATTATTCTTGATTCTAAATTAAAGTTTGACTCTCATACTTCGTCTATAGTCAATAAGGCCATTAATGTCTTTGGC
Source organism: Scaptomyza montana (assembly GCA_018904305.1). Taxonomy (NCBI): domain Eukaryota; kingdom Metazoa; phylum Arthropoda; class Insecta; order Diptera; family Drosophilidae; genus Scaptomyza; species Scaptomyza montana. The sequence continues at coordinate 16,940 of JAEIGR010000091.1, read as the reverse complement.
TTCATCAAGCGGTGGTCGAAAGACTACCACTAAAGCGCTTTATACATCCCTAGTACGTCCCATCCTGGAGTATGGATCTTGGGTGTGGTCCCCACAATACTCGATTCACCAGGATAGAATTGAATCTGTGCAGAAGAAATTTCTTCTATTTGCCCTTAAAAGTTTTAACTGGGTTCCTGGAGTTGACTTACACCCGTATTCAAGTAGACTCCTTTTAATAAATCTTCCCTCCCTGTTAAACCGTAGAACTATGCATGGAGTATTATTTATTACTAACCTACTTAATGGTGAAATCGACTCATCAGTTCGTTTGAGTCGAATTAAATTTTATGTCCCACTTAGATCGTCACGTAACTTTTTACCCCTTAAGGCCTGTACGCATGAGCCCCGTACAGCTCCCGTACAGTATACATGAGTTTTACAACCGTAACAACAAGTTGAAAAATTCACATATTGTGGCGGTAGGCTAATTGTTTTTTGTAAATAAATCGGAAATGCAACTGTGTTTTGTACACTTGATTTCAAAATAATGATTCGCGCGCTACTTTTGTGTTTGAGTACAGCTAACGCCCTGCTTCTGGCGGTTGCATTTTAGTGAACCCATATTTGATGGGCAGAGCTGAGATTACCAAAGATTATGCTAAACATGACTGAAACCACTCAAAAGACTCAAGGCAAATTCACCTTAATAATCTATACCCTGCAATAGATCAGTGGCAGTACAATCCAGTTTATATGTTTTTTAAATTGTATCTTATTAATTATTGAATATATTTTTATTTATTACTTCTTGCGCAGCATTGACTGCCAAAACAATAAGTATGGCTCTATTGGAGCCTGAATTAGGTCAACTTTGTTAATATTATCCGAAAATGTATAAGCCGGCTCTTGCCCGACATGTTGTTGCATTTTTTACAACAGTAAATAGCTGCTGAAAGCTATTTACTGCCCGTAGCATTTTAACATAACATTTTAACATTTTCATTGTTCAACACTACCGTACCAGCAGTAGCTAACAGAACTGCAGACCTAAAATGTATGTGCTGTACTGAAGCTGTACGGGACCATTTTTATACTCGATACCGAAGGTAAAGAGTATATTGAGTTTGTGCAATGTCCGTCATGGTGTCTGTCCGTCTGTCCGTCTGGCCGTCTGTCCGTCTGTATGAACGCAACTTTTTTCCACACCCTTCAAGCTAGAGACTTGAAACTTTCCAAATCTCTTTATCTACGGGATAGTAAATTAAAGTGTCAAGATGGGGGTTCTACGATAACTGGGGGGCTGGCAAATCGATAAATTCGATAACTCAAAACCGATAAATCCACATATTTCACTCATCCTTACAGCTAGAAGTACCAAATTTGTTAAGAAGATAGCTACTAGCAACCCCCAAAAAACTGCATCAAAAATTTTGGAGCCACGCCCCCCTTCCGCCCCCAGCTCCACCGCAATTTGAAATCAGAAATGGCTATATCTCCCACAGTTTTTGAGCTATAGCCACCAAATTTGGTGCCAAGATAGGTGATGATGACCCCTCAAAAACTGCATCAAAAGATTGGATGACACGCCCACCAATACCGCCCTAGCCACCCCCATGTGCCCAAACGCTTCGTCAAAAACGGGAATGCTCGTATCTTCCAGAGTTGTGGAGCTAGAGCCTCCAAATTTGGTGGGAAGATAGCTGGTAATTCCGCCCCCAGCCCCCGCATTTTAAAGTCAAAAAAGCCTATATCTCCCACAGTTTTTGAGCTATAGCCTCCAAATTTGGTGCCAAGATAGGTGATGATGACCCCCAAAAACTGCATCAAAAGTTTGGATGCCACGCCCACCGATACTGCTCTAGCCGCCCCCATCCACCCCAACGCTTCGTCAAAAACGGGAATGCGTGTCTCTTCCAGAGTTGTGGAGCTAGAGCCACCAAATTTGGTAGGAAAATAGCTGGTAACGACCCCCAAAAATCTGCATCAAAATTTTGGAGCCACGCCCACCCATTCCGCCCCCAGCCCCCCCGCATTTTGAAATCAGAAATGGCTATATCTCCCAAAGTTTTTGAGCTAGAGCCACCAAATTTGGTGCCAAGATAGGTGATGATGACCCCCTAAAAACTGCATCAAAAGTTTGGATGCCACGCCCACCAATACTGCCCTAGCCGCCCCCATCCACCCCAACGCTTCGTCAAAAACGGGAATGCGTGTATCTTCCAGAGTTGTGGAGCTAGAGCCACCAAATTTGGTAGGAAGATAGCTGGTAACGACCCCCCAAAAATCTGCATCAAAGTTTTGGAGCCACGCCCACCCATTTCGCCCCCCTTTCCCCACTTTTTCAATTTTCGAGCTAGAGTCACCAAATTTGGTATGAAGATAGCAATTGACATTCCACAAAGATCTGCATCAAAAATTTGGATGACACTACCACCCATACCGCCCCCAGCCCCCCTTTCCCCACTTTTACAAACTTTGAGCTAGAGTCACCAAATTTGGTATGAAAATAGCAATTGACATTCCACAAAGATCTGCATCAAAAATTTGGATGCCACGCCCACCCATACCACCCCCAGCCCCCCTTTCCCCACAATATACACGTTTACAAACTTTGAGCTAGAGTCACCAAATTTGGTATGAATATATAAATTGACATTCCACAAAGATCTGCATCACAAATTTGGATGCCACGCCCACCCATACTGCCCCCAGCCCCCTTTCCCCACTTTTTACAAACTTTGAGCTAGATTCACCAAATTTGGTATGAAGATAGCAATTGACATTTCACAAAGATCTGCATCAAAAATTTGGATGCCACAACTACACCGCCCCCCAGCCCCCTTTCCCCACCTTTTACAAACTTTGAGCTAGAGTCACCAAATTTGTAAGGAAGATAGCTTGTGGCATCCCCATCTGCATCGGAAAATCTTTTGGCAGCGTACACCCCTGCCGCATCCGTACCCCTTTAACCGGTTTTAAACTGCTTGGTATCGAGTATGCCGCAGTCGGTTGCGTCCTGACTGCAACGTTTCCACTTGTTATATGAAGTTTTTGCTGTACGGGAGCTGTACCAGGCATCTGCATACAGGCCTTTAGCCTTGATCGTTCCTTGACCAACTATTTAATTCATGAACCATTTCGTGTTATATGTTCTGACTATAACAAACTTTATTCTCTTGTCTCCTTGGAGGCCTCAACTCCAGTACCTAAAAGATCGATCCTTTTTTGCTTTATCTAATCGTAACCACTTATTTCTACGCTGGTCTGATTGGGTTTTTCTGGGTTTTTCCCCCAATCCACGCAACAAATGTAAGACCACTTATTTTATTGTTGAATTTCCCAGAGCTTTAACGTTACCTTTATAAAATTTTTACCTAAGCTTACTTTCAGATTTAAATATAATTTTATTTTACTTAATTTTAATTTTGATTATAAATTTTATTTTAATTTGGTTTTTTGTGTCAGCTGATCATAGTTGACAATAAACTAATAAACAAATGACACTTTTCAAATCATTCATCATCATGCCTACAAGTTGCGAAAGTGTATTCACACGTGCATTTGCCCAATTCATTTGCCCAATTCATTTGCCGACTTTAACAAGCAAAAGCGAAATAAGAAAACGGCCGCGCACTACACGCAAAAAAACTAAATATTGTGTGACACTACGTCTAGATTTTGGTGGGCCCAGCACCAAAATGACATGAGTGTGTTTTGTATTGTTTGTCATTTCTTATGTCGCTTAAGCGACATTCTGTTCGCTCATTTGTTTTGCTGGTGTAGCGATGTTACACACACATTGAAATATCTACAATGTAGATTCTACATGTATGCTAAACACATACAGCGTGCAGTGCGCGGCCGTTTTCTTATGTCTCTTTTGCACTTGTTAAATTTGGCTATGCCGAGCGTTTTCTTGTGTTGCTTCTGCTTCTGCAAATGACTTGGGCAAATATATGAATCGTACAGGCATAGCTTAATCTACTGGTCTGTTGATGCTGATCAAGAATATATATACTATATGCGTTCGAATATGCTTTCTTCTGTTTGTAACTTACAACACAACAAACTAATATACTAGTCCTGTCATAGTAAAATAAATGGTCTTTGGGTGTTTTACTAAAGCAGAAGCAACATAGCCGAAACAAAAATCATTACAATGTCTAGATCCCACAAAACTGCATATTTATATATATATATATAGTAAGATATCCATATCCACACCAAACCACTTATGCATATCTCAAACTTATTATTAACCATATCTGTATCGACACCAAACTACTAATGCATATCTCAAACTAATTGTAAACAATATCTGTATTCACACCAACCCAATAATAAATAATTGTAAACAAATGATCCCAATCACGCAACAAGCGCGAAATTGTCAATATAAACATATTTCGGCTTCAGCATGGAAAGAAACCAAAACAAAAGATAGCCACTTATGGTATATAAACTCAAAGCAAGAGCTTTGAGATTTGAGTTTGATTTTAAGTTTAAAACGAGAAAGACGTCTCGCATTCGTATTCTTGTAAAACATAACTGTCAATACTTCAATAAATTAATAAAGTGCTTATTAGTGATAATATATAATAAAACAGTGTTTTTATTTCTTTGTCACATTTAATACGCAAACTTATTATTATATGCATGCTGTTATTAGTTCGCTCATTTGCTTTGCTGGTGCTAGGTCAAGCCAAAAGGATAAGCAATAAAATAAGCGCACATAAAGAATAAACGGAAACAAGTAAGAAGGCTCTAGTCGGGTTAGCCCGACTAGAAGATACCCTGAACCCAGTTGCAAAAATAAATTAAATTTATATAAGACTTTGGTATACTGACTTAACTTCAATCGATTAAATTCGATATCTCCGATGTTTCTTAACCGATTTGGACGAAATTTTCAGAAAAGATCTATCGTTACCCATTTTTTCAACCCTCATTTTAACATTTTCCAAATTCGATATTTTTTTGTTATCGATTGCATGTGTATATCGGAAACCAGAATAGTTATCGATAATTTGAAGCAAACTTGTTCTGCTCATGGTATAGGAGAACTTATATCCCAAATCTGAAGTCTCTAGCTTTTGTAGTCTCTGAGATCCACGCGTTCATACAGACGGACAGACGGACATGGCTAAATCGACTCAACTATTGATTCTGATCAAAAATATATATACTTTATAGGGTCGGAGATGCTTCCTTCTGCCTGTTACATACTTTTACAAAACCATTATACCCTTTTTTACCCATTTTATGGGTTAAGGGTATAAAAATGGGGGCACAGCAATCGAACAAGCCACTGGGTGCTAGAAAATCGCTGGCTAGCGGCGCATACACACAGTATGGCTGGCTGGTTGTTAGTTAGTTAGCAAGAGAAGTGGCTGGCGAATGACACACGAAACACGAGAAAATCACGAAATGCGCTCTCAGAGTGGGTGGTAGCTACGCTACGACTTCCGATTGAAGGTTGGAATTTCGCTGTTTGGACGCTGTATCTGTATTCCATTCGTTTTGATATTACACTCACAAAGAACTGTTATATGCAAACAGAAACAGTTTCCCGCTGTTCCAGCTTGTGCTATTACTATACACAAGTCGCAAGGTGGGACGTTTACTACCGTTGTTTATAAATACACATCAAAGCAACCGCAACAGTTAGTGTACGTGGCGCTGAGTCGGGTTATAAATATAGATGGCTTGCACGTAATCACGGACAATGATGCTCCGTTGAATTTCAAACACGAACGGGATGGAAGTGACTCACAGGCTACGCGAGATATCCGTACCGAATATGTTCGGCTCAGTGGACACAGACTTAAAACCATCACTGAGTAAACAGTGAAATTCTGTGATGATGCTAACAACGCTGGACAAATTTTAGAAACAAATATTAATTCTCAGAGTTTGCGGATATGGAAATGGACACAGTCATACCACAGTCTGATTATTTGGTATTGACTGAAATGTGGATGCGTGACGATTTTGATCCCGTTTCAATAAATAATTTTGAGTGTGTGACCCGGCAGAACAGTCGATCAAATTCTGACACAAATGCAGCTAGTAGAGTAGCCGTTTATAGGAAAGTTCTACACATTGGAAAGTTCTACATATTAGTGTGTTGCTGCACCAATATGTGCATCCGACCATGCAAGTGGATAGTGAAGTACCAATTCTTCTTTGTGGCGATTTTAACACAAACGTTAGAAATGATGACACTTTCCTTAAATTCATGAAAAAAATTTATAATCTCGATTGCGCATCAAATGTTCATATGTCAACAACGCTGGGAGGAACAACCATTGATTTGACATATTCGAGGCTTTGTGCAATGTCCGTCATGTTGTCTGTCCGTCTGTCCGTCCGTATGTGTGCAAGTTTTTTCCACACCCTTCAAGCTAGAGACTTGAAACTTTCCAATTCTCTTTATCTATGGGATAGTAAAATAAAGTGTCAAGATTGGGGTTCTTAGATAACTGGGCGGCTCGCCAATCGATAAATTCGATAACTCAAAACCGATAAATGCACATATTTCGCACATCCTTACAGCTAGAACTACCAAATTTAGTGAGAAGATAGCTACTAGCAACCCCAAAAAACTTCATAAAAGTTTTGGATGCCACGCCCACCCATACCGCCCTCAGCTCCCCTTTTCCCACCTTTTACAAACTTTGAACTAGAGTCACATATTTGGTATGAAAATAGCAATTGACATCCCACAAAAATCTGCAGCAAAATTTTGGATGCCATGCCTACCCATAGTTATGTAATGTAATGTTAACTCGTCGCTGGATATGAGTACATCTGGTGTTCACAGTACTCGATACTCCAAAAAATTTCTGTTATGCTCGATAATTTCTTTTATCGGCAAAGTGACACCGCTATCCTGAAATTGAAATGGCAAATGGCGGTAACTATAAAATTTATTTTATTTATCTTATATTATACAAAATAATTAATTGCACCTATTTTTAGCAGAAAATATTAGATTTGTATGGAGTGAAGAAGCGACACTGGTGTTGCTAAGCCTCTGGGAAGAAAATATCGGTGGTCTCAGAGTCATTAGAAAGAATCAGCATATATATGCAGATGGCTGACAAAATGAAGAAGTTTGGGCCATCCGTGAAGGAAGTAAAATCAAAATTAGACAACCTGATGAGAAAGTATAGGTAAGTTGAATTGCGTAAATGCCTTTCATGTTAAAGCTTAGTACGCAGAAACTAGAATTATTTCTTATAGAAATTTACACATTATTTCTAATGTGTAAATTAACTTAGTTTTGTTGTATCTTCCTCTGATCCAACGCAGCAGTCATCCAGTGCAGAGGTTACTTTTGCTGAGTATCTTGTTGGCCGTATCTTCTTCTGATCCAACGCAGCATTCATCCAATGCTGAGGTTACTCCTAGATCCAGTTATTTCAATTCTTGTAATTGAATTAATAGATGATTACGGTGGGAAGTTTTACTTGCTTCCGGTTGCTAGCCTTGGGCTTAGACAACAATAAAAGATAGGTGATTACGACAGATAGCCGGAGCTTATTTATTGAGCGACTTAAATGTGGTGCGCTTTATATCAAACTGATTTACAAAACTACAAAATTTATCATAAGACTGCCGTTGCAACAATGCATCACGCCACAAGCTACAGTCGGCAAGCCGACTCAGCATTCCTGTGCAGAATAGCGCGACACTTTGAATATGAAGTGTCCGCTTACCACTGCTGCCGTTCTTAGCGCAGAGCGCTGAACTCAGTTAAGGCGCGTCAGCATTGTTTATACAAAGGTACTTAGTTGCTTAATGCGATACAATGTGTGTGCGAATATGTGTGTTTACAATAATATGTGTGTGTAATATTTAATTGTTAACTACCCCCCTCAGGATGATGACCGTCCTCGGGCATATTAAAGTTGTCCATCACCTTTTGTATCCTCAGCGCTGCTCGTCTTCTCCTTAATGCCAGAAAAAGGATGAATGAGACAATTAATCCAACGTTCACGACTGCACCAACTGCGAACCAAAGTTTGGGCGAGCCAGCTGCATCAACCTCTTCCTTGAAGTCTTGAATGGATCGCAGGTTGTCGATGTTCATGCGGTGTAGAAGCGGCATGCTCAATATTGGGTCATGGCCTGACGATGTTCATAAGCGGTGACCTTACAATGCCAGGTTGCTTGCTTAGCGCCTTGCGCAAATTTACGAACTCGGTGCCGTTGACGATTGCAGACCTTTCTAACGTTACCAGGAAAGTTCCTGTAACGGTTACGTCTGCGCCATCGTCTGTTCGGATGCGCGCCGTTGCTTCGTTGATAATCACGACGCCGTCATCGACGGGCATTATCGCCTTCAGGTGGCTTGGTTGAGTGTGGCAGTTGCGATTCGCAATATGGTTTGTTGGTGGGAAAACAGGATAGACGGTGACCGTTTTGCATCTGAACTTAACTTTTGGGTAGGCAATTAAAATGTGAATAATGTTTTTTTCGGACTGAAGGATTCTAATTCTAGAGGCTTCTATTAGGCTAACTATTGGGATATCCTGTTCGATAAGTGACTTTAGATCGGCATGATCAAGGATAGTGGGATTTACTATGTTAGCTTTTGCCAATGTAATGGTGAGTATTAAATTTTGAATTTCAGTGTTTAACATCCTATTTCTTGCCAATAGTGTTTCGAATAAATGTGGGGTGTCAACCAAGTCGCCTTTTCGAGCATTGATAATCTTATTGATCGTGTCCGTCAGTTTGTTTATTTGTTTTTGGGTTTCGGAGTTTATTGCGATTTGTCTAGAATTTGACTCCACTAACTGAGCCTCTGTGATTCTGATTTTTTAAGAAATCTGAAGCATCGGGTGTGCCTGCAACTACCTTCAAGGCAGTCCCTAGAAAATCTAGGCTCCTGGCAAACCTATGGTGCACTTTGAGAACGGACAAAAGCGTTTTAAGGTGATCTGTATCGACATCTAATAATTTGCGCATATGCGACTGCGGAAAGGAATCGGACAATTTTTCAGTCTCATCTACCATGCTGATAAATTTTGAGAGGTTACTTGAGTGCCTCAAGTAGTCTCGCTGCTCGAACACCAACACCTCACCGTCTACTACCGGAATGTAGTTGGCGTGCGAAAATCGGTGATCCGAGCATTAGCTGCTGCTAGTATTACCAGCAATGTGAGAGCAAACCTGAAATGAGACGGGTGTTTTAGACTTTACTTACATTTATTTAATAACTAATTATAAAGGAGGCACTCATTTTAGGTTGTCCTTATGGACCACCCTCCCCTTAATGAGAACGGACGTTCCCAGGTCTGCTTCAACCTTCTGTTCTGAGCACAAGGGAGTCAGCTTATTTCCTAATCTCTTGTTGTTCTTCTGGAATACCTTTTCTCCTACCTCAAAAACACGATTTTGTCTGGAAATATTACATCTTTTGATGTTCTCCTGCTGGGCTTTTTTAGTCTTTCCCTGACATTTATATGACGCTCATTGGATTCTGCGTGAACAATCTCAATTGGTTTCTCGCGTGTTACCGAGTGCAGACTTTTGTTATACTCTTTTGTGTGCCCTCAAGATAAGTTCTACAGTGTCACTGGTTTTTTTGTCTATCTTTAGACATCTGGCGATTTCTGTCAAGGTGCTATGAAATCGTTCAACTTGGCCGTTCGACGTGCTGTGCAGCGGGGCGCGTTTACAACGCCAACGTCGTAGCTGTTTTTGAGCATAGAAATTATGGTCTCAGAGTTGAACGCTGCCTCATTGTCGCAATATATTGTCTTGATCTTGGGAACATATTTCCGAGTTGCAGCAAAGGCCCAGTGATGTCGACTATTGTTCTGGACAGTATCGGTTGTACGATCGCGAACTTGGAGAACTTGTCAATACATGTCAGGAATAGTTTTTTATCTGTTGAAAAAACGTCTATGTACAGCATTTCACCAGCATAATTTGGAATAGGAGTTTCCCCTAGCTCTTGTTTTTTGGGTGCCTGTCATACTTGGCTTTTGTGCAAACTCTGCAGTTGGCAACTACTTCTTTGGCTAAAGTGCTCATGTTGGGGAAATAATAGTCGCGTAGGACTTGTTTGGTATTTTCCTGTGCTGCTCTGTGTGCACGATTATGCTCAGCTGTGATGATTTCTAACTGCTTGTTTTTATCAGTTACGTCCTGCACGAAATTCTTACAGTGCCAGAATTTGGTGGCAGGATAAAGTACAATCAGGTCGTGTTGGAAACTCGCTAACGTGGGCAGATCGCAATGTATTGCATTTACGACCCCTGTGTTGACGATTTCCTTGAGCATTTCGAGGATGCTGCTCTTATCAGTGTAATTGATTACGTGTCGTGTCTTGGTGCGAAACATCAACATATTTCGCTTTAATGGAAAACGCGACTCTTCTAGAACGATTTGGTTCCTGAAACAGTTCAGTGGTTTGTCAGTTGTTTCGACCGTGTAGGTCAGTGAGAGTTCGCTGTGGACGGTTGCAGCGTCCGACTGGGGCTCATTTTCCAGAGCATTAATGTTTTGCCTGGAAAGGGCATCCGCAACCAGATTTTCTTTGGCTGGTTTGAAAAACATTTTGGCATTGTGTTGGTCGATATAGGATTTCCATCTTTTTATCTTAGCGTTTGTGTTTTTGCCCGGCTAGCTCAGTCGGTAGAGCATGAGACTCTTAATCTCAGGGTCGTGGGTTCGTGCCCCACCTTGGGCGCCAATTAACTTAGCTTTGTTGTATCTTCCTCTGATCCAACGCAGCAGTCATCCAGTGCAGAGGTTACTTTTGCTGAGTATCTTGTTGGTCGTATCTTCTTCTGATCCAACGCAGCATTCATCCAATGCTGAGGTTACTCCTAGATCCAGTTATTTCAATTCTTGTAATTGAATTAATAGATGATTACGGTGGGAAGTTTTACTTGCTTCCGGTTGCTAGCCTTGGACTTAGACAACAATAAAAGATAGGTGATTACGACAGATAGCCGGAGCTTATTTATTGAGCGACTTAAATGTGGTGCGCTTTATATCAAACTGATTTACAAAACTACAAAATTTATCATAGGACTGCCGTTGCAACAATGCATCACGCCACAAGCTACAGTCGGCAAGCCGACTCAGCATTCCTGTGCAGAATAGCGCGACACTTTGAATATGAAGTGTCCGCTTACCACTGCTGCCGTTCTAAGCGCAGAGCGCTGAACTCAGTTAAGGCGCGTCAGCATTGTTTATACAAAGGTACTTAGTTGCTTAATGCGATACAATGTGTGTGCGAATATGTGTGTTTACAATAATATGTGTGTGTAATATTTAATTGTTAACTTGTATCCTAAGACGCTGTGTGCCCCTTAAAATTACCGAAAAATCCCAAAATCGCAAAAAAATGGCAAAACGAAAAGGTGAAAGAGTAATAGGGGCACACTTGTGTTTACATTTAATTGCCTGCATTTTAATTGAATTGTGAAACATAAAAATGACTGATGATATTGTGTTATTAACGGCAGTGGCTGCATTTTTTATTACAAAAAACAAAAATAAGAAGCGAAAGCGTCTGTGTTGGGTCAATCCCTATTTACAAGAAAGAAATGATAGGGGACGCTTTAGCAGAGATGTAAGTATAAAATTATCCTAAATAACTAAACACAAGTTTATATATATTTTAAAGTTTCAGAACATGGTCCAAGTACCAAATATGTTTTATGAAAACTTCCATATGACGGAACGGCAATTCGAGCTCTTGTTTGCTCAGGTGGAGCCGTATCTGGTCGCTAAAAGGAACACAACCAACCTTAGCAAGCTCTAGCCTGTATGCAGCATTTACAGCAATTATCGATAACAAGACGGAGAGCTGTCCTTATGCTCTACATCTGCATCTACATCTTTTGACAGTTAACAATTATAAATTCAGCTAACAAGTGTGAAACATTGATCCAATTTTATTATCAATTTTGGAAAACAACGCTAGAGTGGAGGAGCACTTATTGCTTAACTTGTGTGGAGCGTCGAGCTCATCATTGATTGGTAATCAGAGCGTTGGTAGCGTTTGTAAATATGTAAGTAATATATATTGCAATTTGATGCATTTAATTTAATGAAATATTATTTAATAATAAACAATAGGAGCGGTTTGGAAGTCTTTGGGAGCGCGATGTGCCGCAGAACTCGGATGAATTTTTAAGGAATGTTTTAGGTGCGAGAGGCACGTATTTGAAATGCTGGTAGCTCAGTTGCCTGGGCTGGCAAAGATGGACACGACGTTTCGCCGGGCTATTCCCCTTGACAAGCGCATAGCCGTTGCGCTGTACACGCTGGGGTCGTCGGCAGAGTACCGAACAGTTGGAAGACTGTTCGGTATTTCAAAAACGATGGTTGGAGCCATTTTGGTTGAATTTAGCATGGAAGTCATTTAAAGTTGGCAGACAAGTACATGCCACCGGACTTCTTGACGCAAGAAAAATTGGTTGACTGCGTTAAGGGGTTCGAAAATCTGGAATTCCCACAATGCTTTGGAACAATGGGTAAATAAACGCAAAATGTAAAGCATGAATTTCATAATATGTATCAATGTTATTTCTGGTTACAGACGGCTGCCATATTGAAATCAAACCACCGGCAGAACACGCAGTTGACTACCGTAACTATAAGGATTGGTACTCAACTGTACTGTTTGCTCTGGTCGACTATCGGTAAGTTTTTGCGCATTTTTTATTTAAATGAACAAGTGTAGCATTCTCTAATTTACAGTTACAGATTCACATACATTAATGTTGGTGTACCAGGTAGAGTTCACGACTCCCAGATATTCGAGCAATCCTTTTTAAAGAGTGCGATAAGTGCGTCGACTTTGTTCGAAGACAATTCAAAACAAATCTGTGGAGCCAACGTTCCCGTTATTATTTTGGGAGACTCGGCCTTCAGATTTACAACATCTGTAATGAAGCCGTACCCTTTTATTTGGAGGCATCCGAGGAGCAACGTGCCTTCAATTACAACCTCGCAAAAGTGAGACGAGTTGTGGAGAATGCATTTGGGCAACTGAAAGCGCGTTTTCGTCGCATAGGAAGGGGTTTTGGAAAACTCAAAAAACAATAACAAATACATTATTATTTGTTGCTGTATATTGCACAACTTTTTCAACACGCATAAGAGCAATATCCAGGAAAGTTGGGAAACGGATTTGCCGGTTAACCGACCGCAGCCTAATCAAGCTGCACAACTGGGAAACACAAATGATGCTGCTGAAAAATTAGAAGTGCAATTGCAACATATTATAATAATAATAACTAAATAAAAACATAATGCAGTTCTTAAAAATATTCTTTTTATCTATTTATTACACTTCATAAAGTTTTAATATTTTTCCTGAAATGCCCTGTTGTCTGCTGCCACTTGCTTGAACACAGCTAATTTTTCACGTTCCAAGTCAAGGAGCTCCTGGCGTACATCCCTTTTGCGCTTTTTGCCACTACTTGTTGATGCTTCTGGTTCCTTTTCTGACACAGACTCTAAATCTGGAATAATTTAAAAAAATTATATTTCCATGCACGCTTATGTTAATGGTTATGGAAGTGTTCTTACTATAGCTCTGTACCATTTCATCCAGAAAATTCACCGATTGTGATGCGCCAAATATGATTTTTATTGAATCAAAATATTTCCATTCCGATGGTGCTCCACCAGACGGTCCAACCTTAGCAAGCTCTAGCCTGTATGCAAATTATGAATCATATGTTAACAAGTTGGTATGAAAGACATTTATGCCATTCAACTTACCTATATTTTCTCATCAGGTTGTCCAATTTTGATTTGACTTCCTTCACGGATGGCCCAAACTTCTTCATTTTTTCAGCCATCTCCATATAAATATGCTGGTTCTTTCTAATGACTCTGAGACCACCGATATTTTCTTCCCAGAGGCTTAGCAACACCAGTGTCGCTTCTTCACTCCATACAAATCTATTATTTTCTGCTAAAAAAAAGGTGCAATTAATTATTTTGTATAATATAATATAAATAAAATAAATTTTATAGTTACCGCCGTTTGCCATTTTAATTTCAGTATACAGTAATTCTTTGGCAAGTGGTGTCACTTTGCCGATAAAAGAAATTATCGAGTATAACAGAAATTTTTTTGGAAAATCGAGTACTGTTAACACCAGATGTACTCACATCTTGGCTAGACGGCACCGTCTACCATCTCTAGCACCCATACAATATGTATGCGAGATGTTCAACATCTTGGCTCAAGATGCGAAGATGTGAGATGCAGCCCTAATGAGGACAGGGCATTAGACTTTACGGGATTAATACTCAGACCATTACGATACGCCCATTTACTAACACATAACAAATCATCATTACATTTAAGAATACATTCATTGATTAGACTAACAGGACGACTGACATACATTTGGACATCATTAGCATATAAGTGAACATTACAGATTGACAAAAAACTAGGCATGTCATTCATATTATATAGTAAAAGGAGGGGTCCTTAAATAGATCCTTGTGGGACACCACGAGAAACTGGCAAAAATCTGAAATTTTGTTTAGTGCAACAACGGCTTGTCTTCGATTATATAAATATGTGGATAATAATTTGGTTGCAGTTTGACTTAAATTATAAATTCTACTAAGCTTTGTCAGTAAGATATCGTGGTTAACCGTGTCAAATGCTTTGCTAAAGTCAAGGAGTGTCAATAATGTAACTTCACTACTACTGCAACTTCTTCCAAGTCGAAACCCAGATTGCTTTTGGTTTAGGAGTCTATTGGAGTTTAAGAAGAAATTTAATTGAGAGGCCAATATGTGTTCAAATATTTTTGAAAAGTAAGGCAGAATTGATATTGGCCTAAAGTCTTGATTTGCCTTTGGGATAGGCAATATTTTGGCAACTTTCCATCGGTCAGGGAAATAGGATGTAGTGATCGCTGTGTTAAAGATATAGGTAATGTGACCAATGATAAACGGCAGAATTATTTTTATAAATTTCGGATCTATATGATCCAAGCCAGTGGCATTAGATTTTATTTTTCTAACGGACTGCAACACATCACATTGGTTGACAATACTAAAAATCAAAACTATTACTACAGGTACTAAATGACTGGGAACACACATACGGATTACACATTGTTACAGGAACATTAAGGTTAACGAATTTATTATTTAGAACATTAACGTCTACATCACTATCAAAGACAGAAGTTTCCTGACCAATCCCCATTCTTTTATTTTCTTTCCAAGTGCTACTAGTAGACAGCGCATTCTTGAATTTGAGCTTAAGTACAATCTTTTGGCTTTATAAATCATTTGGTTAACATTTCGTCTATGCAACTTAAATGTACTGTAAAGTCTATCAGTCTTATAACGTTTCCATTTTTCGAAAGCCCCATTTCTAATTTGAATGGCAAACTTTAAGTGGTACATATTTATTGTACAGGTAACCAAGGCAATATTGCACGTGACTAATATGGGTGTCGACTGAGGGAAAAGAGTAAATTAAATTTAAGTTTAACGAAGAACCTAGGCACTCTTGAGAAAGGCTGGTGTAGTCTATATTATTAAAGTCACGATACTTCACGATCTGGTCATTGTAATTTGGAGAAATGTTGTAGGCTAGGAAAATAAGGTCATGCTTAGAAAACACAGGAACAGAAAGTTGGTCAAACAAAATGACACATTCACAAATATTAACAAAAAATAAATCTAACAAGGTATTCGTTGTAGCTGTATAATGTGTCGGAGTGGAGGAGTTAACAAGCATTAAGCCAAGTTCCTCCTTAAGTATATTACTATTAAAGTCCCCAGTCAGTATGATGTCTGTGTAAGTCAGTGATAAATTAGGAAGTATATCAATTATACTGGAGTATTCAGTATTTCGTTTGGGTCTGTACAGGCAGCCAATAAGCATTTTTGTGTCACAATTTGTATTTAAAACTTCAATGAAAAGATATTCTATTAAGCTCTCATTTGGCTGCATGAGGATTACTTTGCATTTTAGTCTTTGATTCAAATATATTGCAACTCCCCAGCACGACCAACACGATCAGAACGATACACGCTACAACCACTACATTCAAAAGACGAGTCACAAAGATCGGGGACAAACCATGTTTCAGACACACATATAACAGCAACATTGGAGTTTACAAACAAATAACGAAACTCTTCAATCTTATTAGCTAAGCTCTGAGCATTAATATGGCATACCTTCAGCCCATCCCTCTTGCCAAGACCCTTACCATTGCATGGCTGTTCGTTATGGTATTGTTGATTGCTATTGTCATTGAGTTGAAATGGAAAAACTCATCATCGAGCGCACATCTATTAATCTAATACTAAATCTAAAGCTAGGCATACACGGTGAACATGTTGGTGTGATTTGTTGGAGTTGGGGTGAAAATCACTCGTGTATGGGCTTGTTGGCCAACATGTGCACGGTTTACGAATTTGTTCGATTACCACGCACTTGCTGCCCAACATGTTGGCCGTGTATGGGCTAGTTTTTGTTTGTTTACCAACATGCTCATCGTGTATGAGCTTGTACTACAACAATTCGTCGGTTTTATAAGAATTTTAATAGGGTGAACATGGCGTCGCATAGCAAAAATTTTGTCGAAGATTTTATAGAAGCGCTTAAAAACCAACCATCTTTGTGGGAAGGTAAAAAAGCGATGATTATGAAAACAGACTGCAAAAAACTAAAGCGTGGAACGAACTTCTGGAAATTTCCAAAAATTATGAGCTAAATATAACATTAGATTAGAAGAAACTCAATTGGATGGAATATCGTCATTCGACGATTCTTTTGATTCGTTCATCCATTTCCTTTTTCTTTGTTTCTTTTTCTTTTCTTCTCCACAGAAATAAATCACTAATAAAGCAAGTGCGTCGTCCGCACTTGTATCGCTCATCTTGTCCTCTCAACACTCACAGAAAAAATGAAGTTTATAAACATGTTGGCCCGT